>JAOQMS010000009.1:25831673-25859019 GCA_027563885.1 Erythroxylum longipes | reverse complement strand
TAATGTAGGTTTACCTCGTCGTCTTTAAACGGACGACGAAGCAAATTGCCGACAAATACCGACGGAATATATATTCCATCGGTATTTGAATTTTCAAATTACTTGACCGCCTCGGTTACCTCTCTTTTAGCGACGGACAAACATCAGTTTGTCGGTATTTAAGTTTCCCAACAGGTGCATTACCGACGGTAGACCAGTTCCGTCGGTATAGTTAATTAACAGATACCGACGAAACGAATTACGTCGGTAATTGTGTGATGCTAACTAATTGCGGGAATAATTACCACAATTATTACCGACGGTGATTTCTTATCTGTCGGTAAAATTCTGATGGACATAATTTCGTCGGTATATATCTGAAGCAATTACATTACGGGAACCATTTCCGCAATTTATTCCGACGCCGTAGGTTGTGTTGTCGCTATATGTCGTCGAAGATTTTACGCAAAATTCTTTCCCTCCATTATTGTCGACGGATATACTCTTCCGTCGGCAAATATAAACAGTATTGTTTATTTGCCGACGGAAAGTCTCTTCCGTCAACAAATATAAACAGTATTGTTTATTTATCGATGGAAGGTAATTTTTCGTCGGTAAATAGCTCCAGTTTCCTGTCCGTCGGTAAATTTCTGCCGCTATTCCATGATTTTCTTATGGTGACTGGGTGTACTGGATCTTGACCTAGCTTTAATAACTGACAAATCTCCTGAAGCTACGGATGACAGTACTCCGGAGCAGGTGGAACAATCAAAGACTTGGACAAAATCAAATAGACTCAGTCTGATGTTTATAAAAATGACCATTGCCAATAATACCAAGACCTCTCTCCCTCAAATCGAGTCAGCCTCAGAATTTCTGAAATCGGTTGAGGAGCGCTTTAAACGCACTGATAAGTCCCTTTCAAGCACATTGATGGCTGAATTGACCACCATGACATATGATGGTTAGAAAGGTATTCAGCAACATATTTTGAACATGAATGAAAAGGCTGCAAAGCTTAAGGCATTAGGCATGAGTATAGATGAGTCCTTTTTTATACAGTTTGTCCTTAACTCACTTCCATCACAGTTTGCTCCATTAAAGATCTACTATAATACTAACAGCGATCAGTGGAACTTGAATGAGCTTACCAGTAAATGCATTCAAGAGGAAGTGAGATTAAGACAAGAAGGACATAATCTTGCTCTTGCTGTATCTCATGAAGTCACGAAGAAGAAAGGAAAATTCAGAAAAAGAAAGAACTTTCCACCAAAGAAAAGTCTGAGGAAGGTAGCCAAAGTCATGATAAAAAAATTATAGTAAGTTGCTACTTTTGTTTTAAGAAAGGACATGTGAAGAAGGACCGTAACAAGCGCAAGGCTTGGTTCGAAAGGAGAGGTACAAATCTTTCTTTTGTATTTTATGAATCCAATCTTGCTGAAGTACCTTCAAATACTTGGTAGATTGATTCAGGAACCACAACTCATTTGACTAATTTAATGCAGGGATTCCTTAAAACCAGGAAATCGAAGGAAAGTGAAAAGTTCCACTAAATGGGAAACAGTTTCTAAGTAGAAGTGGTAGCTGTTGGCACCTATCGCTTGTTCTTAGAGACTGGTCATCAAATGGATCTTCTTAATACCTTTTATGTACCTTTGATTTCTAGGAATTTAGTTTCTTTATCCAAATTAGATGTTGCTGGATATTTTGTTTTATTCAGTTCTGGAAAATTAAGTTTGTTGTTAAATTCTGTTACAGTTGGTTCTAGTCTTTTATGTGATGGTTTATATAAAATTTCCTTTAACCATGAATTTGCACTAGCTTTGATAATCCTACATTCAAATATTGGTTCAAAACGTGGCCTAATTAATGAAAATTCTTCAATCCTGTGACACAGAAAACTAGGGCATATTTCTAGGGAAAGAATTGAGAGATTAGTGAAGGAAGGGATTTTACAAAATCTTGACTTCATTGATTTTCAGGAAAAGAAAACTAAACATACAAAGAAAGGTGCCACAAGAAGTAATGATCTTCTTGAGATAATTCTTACTCATATTTGTAGAACACTCTCTGTCAAATGTTTTACTGAAGAAAAATATTTTATCACCTTTATAGATGATCTGTCTCGTTATGGTTATGTTTATCTAATACATGAAAAGTCTCAGGCTGTTGACATCTTTGAGGTATATATTACAGAAGTCGAGAGACAATTAGATAAAAGGATTAAAATTGTGAGGTCGGATCGAGGCGGTGAATATTAAGGCAGATACGATGAATCAGGACAAAATCTTTGTCCTTTTGCCAAATTCCTTGAAAAGTGTGGCATTTGTGCTCAGTATACAATGCCTAGTATGGCACAGCAGAATGTTGTTGCTGAAAGGTGTAATCGCACATTAATAGAAATGGTTAGGAGTTTGATGAGTTACTCTTCTATACCAATTTCATTTTGGGGTGAAGCCTTAAAGACCGCAATGTATATCTTGAACATAGTTCCTAGTAAGGTAGTTCCAAAAACTCCTTTCGAGTTATGGACTGGTAGGAAACGTAGATTGAGACATATACATATATGGGGTTTTCCAGCGGAGGCAAGAATCTACAACCCACATGAGAAAAAACTTGATTCGAGAACGATATCTGGATATTTTATTAGCTATCCAGATAAATCAAAATGGTACAGATTTTATTGTCCTAACCATAGTGTGAAAATAGTTGAAACTGGTAATGCTAGATTCTTAAAGAATGGTGAAATCAGTGGGAGTAATGAACCAAGAAAGGTAGATATTGAGGAGATAAGAGTGGATATCCCACCACCCTTTTTACCTTAACAAACTATTTCCCCTCAACTTGTTGCACAAGTAGAGGAACATGAACAACATAATAGAGATGATTCATTACCACCAAAAAATATTGTCATTGAAAATGTTGTAGAGCCACCACAACTGACACCTTTGAGGAGATCTCAAAGAAAAAAGGAGATCTGCCATTTCAGATGATTATGTAGTGTATCTATAGGAATCTGACTTTGATATTAGGATAAGGAAGGATCCGGTTTCGTTTTCACAAGCCATGGAAAGTGATGATTCTAGTAAATGGATGGAAGCTATGAATGAAGAGTTGAATTCTATGGCCCATAACAGTGTCTAGGATCTCGTCAAATTGCCTGATAATTGTAAGCCCGTCGGCTGTAAATGAGTTTTTAAGACAATGAGCGATGCTAAAGGCAATATTGAACGATTTAAGGCCAAACTTGTGGCCAAAGGTTTTACTCAAAAGGAAGGTATCGATTACATAGATACCTTCTTTCCAGTTTCCAAGAAGGATTCGCTTAGAATTATCATGGCATTTGTAGCTCATTTTGATTTAGAACTGTATCAAATGAATGTCAAAACTACATTTTTAAATGAAAATTTGGATAAGGATATTTATATGGATTTTTTCTGTTTAACACCCCAACTGCTCGCATGATTTGCTTCGTCATAAGCACTTAATATATTACATAAGAATATGAGAATTTGATTTTATGTCTCTAATTTTGAAGTTTTGATTTTTGGTCGGATACTTCATTAATGACCAAAGTGTGAATGTTCTCTTTGTAAATATAACAGTTTGATTAATTAAATTAAAATGTAATTATTTCACAACCATTAATCCATGAATTTTTATGAATTGTTATTTACGACATAATTATGTATGATACATGCCATGGACTCTTGTTCTAGTTCAAGAAGGATATATTTCATGTATGCACTTCTAGAAAAACTAAAGTTATCAAAATATGTGGGATGCATTGTCCACGTGATTAAATTATCTTTGTTCTTTAAATTTATTTTGATGTTGGCCATATAGTGTTTTGATAAACAATTGCATAAGCTTAATTTCTACTACCAATATGTTTGTATCCTAGATGTTTTCTTATTGTTTCATGTTTATTTACTCGCTATTAAATGTGATAATTTACACTGCATTTTGTTAAGGTAATGTTAGACACATCGTAAGAACTTTTATAATCAATTCAAGTTGATGTATATTGCTAACTTCACACATCAGTTTACAATTTGTATATTTTAGTGTGAATCATGTCATCACATGACTCCATCTATTCTTAGTGGTTGCTTTTATGTCTACAATACTGAATTTAGTATATTAATTGATTGTGTAAACAATTAATTTGAGTATCAAATGGAACTCCTTAAAAAAAGGGATAATATTAGACAATTTATAAATATAAGGTTCATTAGTTTAGATAGTTACCAAAGTGACCTAAATTAGCAAATATTATATTTATTAAATTGCATAAAAGAACAAAGGGAGACTTATAAAAAATCTTAATATTAACTCTCTTTATAATTGGGAGAATGAGACTAACCCAAAGGAGAGTCAATTCCTGCTAATTATTAGTTAATGATTTACACCATTACATCTTTTGGATTTAAGGAAAACGTTATTAATCAGTGCATATATCTAAAAGTTAGTGGGAGCAAGTTTATATTTTTGATATTGTATGTGGATGATATTTTGTTTGCTAGCTGTGATCTTAGTTTGTTACGTGAAACCAAGGAATATCTATCTCAAAAATTTCAAATAGTTGATATGGGTGAGGCAAACTATGTTATTGGCCTCGAGATCTTTAGGGATCGATCTCGAGGAGTTTTAGGTTTGTCTCAGAAAGGATATATTAATCAAAATTTAGAGAGATTCAATATGCAGTCATGTTTAGAGGGTATTGCGCTTATATTGAAAGGTGACAAATTAAGTAAAATGCATTGTCCAAGGAATAATATAGAAAGGGAGTAAATGAAGAAAATTCCTTATGCATCAGCTGTAGGGAGTTTGATGTAAGCTCAAACTTGTACTAGACCGGATATCAACTTTGCTGTTGGTATGTTAGGAAGATATCAAAGTGATCCAGGATTCGAACACTGGAAAGCTACAAAAAAGGTTATAAGGTACTTACAAGGAACAAAGGACTATATGTTTATATATAAAAGATCAGAACATTTAAAAGTTGTCGTTACTCAGATTCTGATTATGGTAGTTGTCTCGATAGCTTAAAGTCAACTTCAGGATATGTCTTTATGCTGGAAAATGGGGCAATATCGTGGAAGAGTGAAAAACAATCAATTACCGCTTGATCCACAATGGAAGTCGAATTTGTTGCTTGTTTTGAAGCCTCAAGTCATGCTTTGTGGTTGCGAAATTTTATTTCAGGCCTTAGTGTTGTCGACTCTATTGCTAAACTACTGAGAATATATTGTGATAACACCGCAGCTATTTTCTTCTCTAAGAATGGCAAATTTTCTAGTGGATCGAAACACATCGTTTTAAAGTATTTAGTTATTAAAGAAAGAGTACAGAAACAACAAGTGTCAATTGAAAATATTAGGACCACACTTATGGTTGCTGATCCATTAACTAAAGTATTACCTCCAAAGGCATATTTGGAATATGTTATAAGGATGGGTCTTTTGAGGAATCCATAATATGTATGATAATGAATGGTGGTTATGTAATTGACAATCTGCGCATTAAACATTGTTTCTGTTTATTCTTGTTTTAAATTATGGGTGCACGTTTTATTATTTGATAAACAAGAATTGTGCTGACTAGACAAATTACAGGGGCTGGTTTGGCATTAAGGATTGGGTTAGTAAGGGTTATTGATGTGTGGTGCATGGAAGGAAACGTGACGTTATGGTTATGTGACCGTCATGACTCACATTTATGATCTAAGTTGATTTAGTATTATGGCATATGATTTTGGGCGTATTGGCTAAGTTCGTTGAAATCGTGATCACGTGTGTCAAACATGTTTTCCAATACATATTTTTATATAAAAAATATATATTATAGTTTTTATAATCGGTTTAATGGGCCAAGTGGGAAAATGTTATTTCCACATTAAATTAAGTGGGTGGCCCACTAACCTAGTGTTCTAATTTTTTTACCCACATATAAAAGTTTAGCCAATTAAAAGAATGCTCAAAATAATTAATAACTGCTGTAAGGATATTTACCCTTTGATGGAGTGGGTATATTAAAAAAACAGTTATTAGAATAACATGTTCAAAAATCGTTTTTCTTAAAACGTTATATGAACAGTTATTCTTGGCCCTCTTCTCCTATCTATAAAAGAAAGATACATAATCCCTTTATATGGTTGTTCTTTTCCATCATTTAAAGAAATAATTTTGTGTACTAAATTGGATAAGAAGAAGAGATCAAGAATTTAAGGCTTAGAAACAAGGGGATTTATCGATTTAATATGGCTGCGCGTTCTTTAAATGGTATGAAATCAATTCTTATTTTTGAGATGGATTGAATCCAATTAATCTTGGGTTTGTGTGTTAATTTCCACATTATGTTCTAACAACATCTTCAAGAATCTTAAATGCATACTCTCATTTTGAAAGAGCAATATCTTTATACTACGCAACTTCAATGCTTAAAAAATATTTCAAATTATCCTGGGCTTTTTAATTTGAATCACCTTTTCTAAAATAATTTTGTGTCTTAAATGTTTTATAAGTTGTTTCCTTTCATAATCACACTCTTAAATAAATTAAAAGAGTAACAGATGTACCGTCATACTATTGAACGAATATGGAATAATTTGCCTTTGATTGTTTAAAATTGGCTTCTTTGAGAGCAAATGAAAGTTCAATGAACCAATAATATGAAAATTGTTTTAGAATATACAATGATTTGTTAAGTTTTCAAACTCTTGTCTTCCCCTTTCATCCAAAACTAGGAGGTAAAGTCATGTAAAAATCTTCATTTAAATTCCCTATATAGGAACACATTATCAGCATCAAGTTGGCAAAGATGCCAGTGTTTGGTTGAAGTTAGGGTAGGGGGTAGACATACTGTTATAAGTTATGCAGTAGGAGTAAATGTCTCTTAGTAATCTAAACATTTGATTTGGTTACATTTTTTGGTAACCAACATGGATTTTTAACGTCCAACTATCTCATTTTAGCTGAGATTTGTCTTGTAGACTCGTTTATATCTAATTATTTTATTTCTAATATGTAATTGTTGTAGGGGTTATGTATCATTTGCCTTAAGAGCATCAAATGCTTGTTGTATCACAAATTGCATGTGCAAAACAAGTTGAGTTTTTTTCCTAAAATATAAACAATAAAAGCATGTTGTTTAGGAGAAAATCTATAATAAAAGAGAACAATAGATAAATGATGTGAAATACATATATCCATAACCAAATTTAAGTTAGATGATAGGATAAGTTACAAAAATGAAGGATTTTGACTTTTAATGCATCAAGTAAATTAATGTAAATTGAGTAAAATCATCAAGAATAGTAAGAACCTATTGTACTTATATAATGGAAAGAATATAGTAACCTCTCCAAATATTAACATGAATCAATACAAAAGGTGTTTAGTGCAAATAAAACTTAAAGAAGAGGATAACATGTTTTCCTTTAAACTAAAAAGTGAATAAAAAGTTTTATATGACAAATGACCAAAACATTGATACCAATGTTTTAGGTAACAAGAAGTTATATGGTAATTACATTGCACCTAATTCTTTGGAGATTTCAAAATAATATAATCATCTTCGCTTGATTTCCATTCCAATCATCTTTCATGATTGTTGGTCCTACAACATATAAATTTTAAAACTAATAGTGGCCAACTAATTGAAATTTTGAAAAAATTTATTAATGAAAATTAAGTTTACTTTAGAAGGTATAGAACACATAGCATATCATGTAAAACAAAGCCATCAAAAGTAATGTTACATATATGTTTGAGAATAACAATTCTCCATTTGCTCTTTTGATACCTTACAAAGTACTAGATGCCAAGTGTTCGCCACATAAGTCCTCTCTAAATTTCTTAAATTATTATTAGAAACATCAGCTAAAGCTTCATTTAACGTTTTGCCTCTCTTTGACATTCCTTGTTGTTTTTCATCTTAAAAGATTAGAGAGTGACCTTTTTGACAATGCGAAGTTGGATTTATGAGAATAATATGTCCTCTAACTATTAGATTATGCCCTTGCAACTAATCGATTGATTGCAATTTGATGTACGACATTATTATTTAATTAATAAAAAACATTCTTTATCTTTATGTATTAAGTTAATTACATTTGATGTACTAATACTAAAGGTGAAATTTCTGAAATAATTACTGTGTAATTGAAATTAAGATGAGATCATAATTATGAGATTCAATGTACATTTATGTATTATTCCTAAATGTTCTTAATTATTGTTTCATCAAGACGAAATATTAATGAAATGGTAAAATTAGCACATATTTTGTTTCTTTCATTTGAATAATGTAATTGATCTTATAAACTGAAGTGTGGAGATACTTAAACTAATGTGTAGTTACTTATTAGATACTAAGTTCAATAAACTGACACAACTATGAGAATCCCAAGTGGAATATTATTTATGTGTCTGTGAATTTCCTCATAATGATGGTTGTATAATTGATTATTAGACTTGAGATTACCAAGGTATCTTATTTGGGAATTAATGTGTCTTGATGCTACTTATGAACTGTCCTAAGATAAGTCAGTCAGTAGTACTCAGATGCAGCATGAACCATATGAAGATAGTTCATGAGTAAATCAACAAAATTTCGTCACTCTAAAGTAATTAAAGAAAATATCAATTATAAATCAATTACTAATTAGCAAGAACTAACATGATTAGATACAAAAGACTAAACATTGTATTTATACTCTGTCTAATTGAAATATTGGATAATGAAATGATTAAATTAGACATCATAACTATGCATGAACAAGTTAAGTCAAACCACTTTGATATTCCTGATATTTAGATGATCATGATATGTTGTTAGACGTCAATATTGATTTATGCTTGTAAATTGTTTGATTAGAGAAGTACAGATAAATTAAAAAGAGTTTTAATTTATTTAATTCTAATTATGAATTAGGATTATAATTTATAATCATCCTCAATATATTGAGAGCTAATACGTCATACATAAAGAACAATTTATGAGAGAAAAGCCAATTTTAATTAAGTTAAACTTAATTATAAAGTTTTAGTAACTTTAGGAATCAAACATGGGATATTTAATTTTATTAAAATTAAATTAATTATATATAGAGTTTGATTTTAATTATAATTGAAGTATTTAATTTTAAGAAAAATTAAAAATCCTGATGCTTTTTTCTATCGATAGGAATAAGTATAAAGAAGTTAATACTCCTGCTTAATTCTTCTCAAAAGTTGAAAAATTGTTTTGTCGATATTGTTAGAGGCTGGACATGTGAACAACCTGTGGTTAACACATCGAATTTTTTTTGAAAAGATTTCAATACGAAAATTGAATCATGTACGATTTCATATTTTATGATTCAAGTTTAATTGTTCAAGTTATTCAGTTATCGGAATCTGATCAGAAATTATTAAATTTTATTTTTCTCCTACACTCATCATTCGATCACAATTAATTTCCAACAGACCAACATATACTTTATCGAGCTCTAAGAGGAATTTTATAATCTTCCATTTTTATTACTAAACTTCCTTTACAACACTATACGTATTGGTTTGTAAATTAATGTGTCACGTTCATCCTACAGGCCTTTAAGCGTAGTGTATTAAGTTCCAATGGTCATGTTATCCTATTTGCAATTATGGAGTGTTCTTTTCAATCACACCAAATTAATTTCATAAGCATCTTCATTATAAATTATGCTTGCCTCAATGTCTTAAAAGTCCATGCTTTCACAAGGTCATTTCAGCATAGAAGTCTCCGGCGGTTGTTCGATAGTTACATCAACAAAGCCTGATTTATTCTTGATGGTGAGAATCGTAAGTGTTGCACGACTCTTTAAGTTTTGTAATTTTCTTCATGTGACGAGGACAAGACCAAGTTGATCAGAATGACGAAGTTATGTAATTTTCTTAATTTTCGACCCTTCTTATATATGTAGTAGTGTTAAATATTTAGTGGTAGTGTTTTGCTGCTCTTTGAAGTCCAACCCGACGCAATCGGGAAATAATTTGGGCGTGATAATGGCTTAAAGATGTCACCAACAATTCGAGCCTACCTAGGACACTTTGTGGTTTAACCGTTAAAAGGATCATTCTGATTTTTAAATTTGTTGATTTTAGGTTTGATTGACTTTTATTGAAAGGATGAAAGTGGAGAATTAAAAAAAAAGTTTAGCAATAAATATAAATTAATGAAGAGACGTTTAAATTTATATGAATATAAAAATAAAATAAATTTAATTTAAATATTTTTAAATTATAAAAATAAACATTTATGATATTTATTTATAATATTATATATTATAACTTATGTAAAACTTACTTGTATATTTTACTATTAATATTATTAGTCAAGGAATTTAACTATCTTAAATTCTTTTTTAATGGAAAATTTGAATGTGTAATTTTTAATGTGTTGGATTAATGGTCCACTAGAAATATAAAATATTAATTTTCAAATCATGATAAATAGGATTACTAAATAATAATAAAGATATATTTCATATTTTATTCATAATCTTAAAACTTTAGGTGAAAATTGCATTTTAAACTTTAAAACAGATGCTAACATTTTGAAACGTTCAAATTGACTCATCTTATTTTCAAAACATTCTAAAATATATTCTAAATAAATGAAAAATTTAACGAAGTTAATTATTTATCAATTAAACGTTATGTTAATATTAACGTGATATTTTTTATTTTTAAATAAAAAGTAGATCTTATTTTCAAATGAGGAATACGATTTACGAACTAAAATCTATAAACAGCTGGCCTCACTTCCATGTAACAATGAGACCCATTTTTGGTTAATTTAAAAATTAATTATATTACACTAAGATCTATTTTTATTTAAAAATATAAAAATAATGAATTAATCTATCAAATTTTCTAACCATTTAGATTTTTAAAAATATTTTAAAAATATTAAGGATTAATTTAAATACTTCAAAATATTAAACTTCAACATATATTTTTTTGTATGTCAATAAGAGCCTGGCTCGCTTGGCTGGGTTTAGCCAGATCCAATTTTGGCTTAAGTTGATTGAGCTACAGGCGATTCACAGGTCAATTATGATCTATTCAGTCGAGCCACGAAAAGTTTCTTTTTTTTAAATTGACCCATTTATAGCCCGTTATGTTATAGGCTAAATATACGGCGGAGATGCGAGGCTTACGTGGACTATCAAAAATCTTACGTGGTTGACTTTTTGACCCCGCCACCATCTCAATCACAAGGCCTAATATGGCTGCTCATGCATTTTTCTCCACTCTCCAGTTTCTGCACGCGCCACCGTATTTCATACTTCAAAGCACACCAGTCCCAAATTCTGTTAATGCTCTGAACCTTGTCAGAAGTTGCTGGATTTGGTACTTCAAGGTGATAGTTGTTCAGATATCATAATATTAAATAGATATTTTCTGTTTTTAATTTATTATATTTTATTAATTAAATTATTTAATAAATTCATAAATTTAAATTAAGTGCTAAATTCAATATAATAATCAGTAATCAACTAATCCATTTGAATATTATATTCAATGAGTTTATAATTTTGATCAAACAAATAAATTTCAATTTAAGTCATCATCAATAAATTTAATATGATTAATATAAATTCAAAAACTCCTTGATATACCTAAGGATAATATTAAGTCTACTTATTATCAAATATTAGGTAATTATATTTTAATTTCAATTTTTAGTCAACTTTTCAATAACAATTAGAAATATAAAATATCAATTGGATATTAAAAATTTTATTTTATTATAAATTTAGCTTACTTTAACTTTTATTATTAATCTTATGAACTTGTTAAAAAAAACTTGTCATATTGTAGGTAATTTTTCTTTTGTAATTTTTTATTTTTATGAAGAATTATTTCCGTTACTCAAATTTGTGACATAAAAAAGCAACTTTACTAATTATTCCAAAACTCGCAAATATGTACATCATATAAAATAACATGTGCAATTTTAATAAATAATATTTTATTTAAAATTATTTTTAATGATAATGAATAAATTTTATTTTAATTTTTAAATATATATTATTAATCACTTTATTACTTATTCTTGGTCTATTCAAATAAACTGATGATTGTAGTAATCTTAAAAATTTTATGTGTGTAAAATAGGTAAATTTAATATATATATATATATATATATAAGTCTATCGAAAACACTTCTTTTAAAAGTAAAAATAGACTTGTGTTGTATAGTAATTTTCAAAATTTCGTATTCTAGCGAAATTTAGTAAGTGTTGTCATCGTCGGTATCATTGCCGTAAAATAGGTAAATTAAAAATACTCAGACTTTCCATGTTGCAAAACTAAGAGTAGAGTTAACAAAACTAATCCTTAAAACTATACTTACAAGAGAAAATTTAATATTCAATATATATTAATCAATGTTATAAATTTACCTTCAATGCTTTATTATTAACTCTCACGCTCCACTGGATCGCGTACATATGTACATATGTAAAACACAATAGTTCCTCACTCCAGAAGCACCAAACCTCGTGCGCTTGAGACTGGCGAGCTTATCTGAAATTTAATAAAACATCATAAGAATAATATTTACCGGAATAGAAAATCTGATACTCAGTTCCCGTAACGTGCTTGAGACTAGAGAGTTTCAGATTCCCGTAACTGTGGGGTCACGTCTGAGGTAAGTATAGCCTTTGTATGGGTCCCACTCGTCGTCCTCCGAAGTCCGGATACTGCTCTCGAGTGATTCTCTCTCTATCTCTCTTTCCTTTTTACGCTCTGATTTTCTCTATCCTATTCTGCATTCCATGCTTTGATTCCGACTTTTTGTTGGATCACACACACATTCTCTCTCGCTGTACGTCATTTTCAACTAAACATTCATTATTGGATTCGGGCTTCTAGTCTTCTCCTCTCTCATTAGCCCACATTCATTCATCTCCTGCTCCTCTCTTTCTCTCTCTCTCTCTCTGTTTCTCTGGTTTTAGTTTGAGCATCCTAGAAAAAGCAAACCCAGCAATGAAGGTTTGATTCTCTTTCTCGGAATCTACAAAGTTTTGCTTTTTTAATTATTTATTGGGTCTCATTCCTCATCACCTTTCTTTCCGGGTTGATGTTCTTTTTCTGTTTTCTAGGATTCTATAATGAATCCAAACCCATTCTTGTCGTGGATTCCAAGTGATTGTCTTCTGTTGTTGTCTTGACAGATGTCTCTTAGATTGTGGGGTGAATGTTAAAAGTGTGTTCTTTTTAATTGTTAAGGTTTCTCTTGGCTTGAACTTAGCCAAGTGCAAAGAACTGAGGAACTGTGCTTTGTGAGCTAGTGCTTGCTGGTTCTCAAATGTACTTTTCCTCTTCAAAGATACAAACTTTTTAAGGTTTCATTACTCCAACAGTTATGTTCTGTTCTGAGTTGCATTGCTCTGTTATATATTATTCAGCAGAAACTTATGCGAATAATGATTCTTAAAAATGACTCGTCCTCAACTTGTGGGATCTTGTTTATTTTTTTCTTAAAGTTTAAGCTTTATCTTCGTGATTACAATATCAGTCCATAACCCGAGAGCTGAACTTGATTCTGGGTTAAGCAGATCTCTTTTGATTTATGAATTTTCAGAAATTTGTTCTGAAGTTGGAGTTGCTAGATGACAAAGCCAAGCAAAAGGCTATGAAGACAGTTTCTTCTCTTTCAGGTAAAACCATCTTTTCAAATTGCCATTAACTTTTGCTTGTTCTTCACTAAATCATATATCTTCCCTTCATATTTAGCCTTTCACCAAGAAAGTTGGTGGACTGACAGAAATATTAAGCAAGGTTCAATCTGATATTGTGAAGTGCTATACACAGTTTCTCTATAATCTCCTTTTTGACCTAATTCCCTTTGATAAACTTCTTTGCGGTGACACAAAAGCCATATCTGCAATTTAATAGTGGCTAGTGATGCAGTCTTGTAATAAAAAGGAAAGAACAAGATAATTTTCTAATCTGTTGATCTGCCAATCATATATAGTGTGATATAAGATAAACATTAGCTTCCGTGGCAGTGACTTAACGTTGGAATTGCACAAATGTCTAATTGGTGATTCTTGGAATGAGCAGAACTCTAGCTCCGTCTCATTCTTATTTGGATTGAGGACTTGGCTTTGATTTATTTTCTTCTACTGGTGTGTTGATTTTCCAGGAATCGACTCCATCTCAATTAACATGAAGGAAAAGAAACTGACTGTGATTGGAACAGTTGATCCTGTGAGTGTGGTGAGCAAATTGAGAAAATATTGGCCAACTGATATAATATCAGTAGGACCAGCAAAAGAACCCGAGAAGAAAGAAGAACCTAAGAAGGAGGAACCCAAAAAAGAAGAAGCAAAGAAAGAGGACACTAAGAAAGAAGAACAACAACCCAAGAAAGAAGAACCTAACAAAGGAGAAGAAAAGAAGGCAGAAGAGAATAAGAAAGAGGCAGCACCTGCACCCGCATCAGTACCACCACCAGACCCAATCCTTGAGCTCGTCAAGGCTTATAGAGCATATAACCCTTATGTTACGAAATACTACTATGCTCCAAGCATGGAAGAGAATCCAAATGCTTGTGTTATTTGTTAGTTTGTCATCATCTGAAGTTATGGGGTCTGGTTTTCATTTCTGGAATCTGTATCTCAGATATAACCTCTAAGTAAGCAAGATGCCTTGTGTATATAAACATTATATATATACATGGTGATGCATGTAGGTTCGTTCATATGATCATCTATTGATGAAAAAACATTAAGAAATGTGTAGAGACAATAAACTGAAATTTTGTAACTTGTACTAAACTTCGTCTAGTTATCAGCTCATTGGAACTTAAGAATCCATGGTAGGTCACGTTCGAGCTTTACCCTGTGCGTGTCTATGTGCTGTGGAAGACGTGAAGAGTCATGTTCTAATGAATCTGTGGGTCTCATTTTCTCATTTTCCATACCAGTTAAAAGTTCCAAGCTCCGTTTGAAATTTTGTCGGCCTCAGTATACAATACTCGTCTTTTCAACAGGTCATCTCTCCACTCGTCATGCCACTGTTTCGATGGAAAACATAACTTTAGCTCGTGAAGTCTTCTGCTGCTCCAAGAATTTCAGAGAAGAAGATCATAAGTTTCTTTATTGGCACATTAAAGCTAGAAACTATTTTATCCTTCAAACTAAAAGTTTTTAGAATCAAGACAAGAGTAAAACACAATCTTATGGTCTTCCTGCGGCATGTGAACTCCTTTTGATTACTGACATGCATGTTTGGTGGCAGATTAAAGTGGAAAAGCATGTGATAAAAGATTAAAAATAATAATAAACAAAAACTTTGTGTTTGTGGACCATCACCCTTGCTCGTTGGCTGCATGTGCTACTGCTAAGTTAAACACTCGTAATCAAGTAATTAATACTACTAAGTACTAACCACATGTTTAGAGACATATGGTGACAAGTAAAACCTACAAGACTTGCTATGCTTCATTAGTTGGATTATGCTCTTTCTTGAGTTTATTTTCATGGGTTTCAAGCCAAAAGTTGATGAGATTCGAGACTTAATTAAGAAACCAACTTGCATATGCTTCAAGAGGATAACTGGTTTAAACATTATTTAGATCGATTATATTAATTAATTAATTAATTAAAATTATATTATTTGTAATTTATTATATATGTATTTATTGATTTATTTCATAAAAATCAAAAGATATAGTTTCACGTTTATATCTATAATTAAACTATTTGCTTTAATTAGCCCATTGTGTCATTTTTTATAGTTTAGAATAAAGGCTAATGTATGCCTCGGAGAGTTATGACTCTCCAAAAGGTGCCTATGTGTTAAGTGATCGTTTCACTACAAAAAATTAAACTATTGTGTGATGTCAATTTAATTGGTTTTACATATTCACTAACGCATCCCCTCAAATGAAATCCCTTTGGGCTTGAAACTTGCACAGGCTTACTCTACCTTGTGTTGAATAATAAGTAAGTGGTAGGATTTGAACTCACGACTACTTGATCACAGAGACTCTGATACCATGTTAAGTGACCGTTTTTACCACAAAAGGTTAAGCTGTTGTGTGAGGCTAATTTAATTAATTTTATATATTCACTAACATTATAAAAAGTCATGACACTTCCAAGAATTATGTCTTTTGGCGAAACATCATAACTCTTGGCCAAAGGACAAATCCTTTGGCAAAGAATCATGACTCTTCTAAGAGTTACATCTCTTGGTAAAACATCATGACTCTTGGCCAAGAGACACATCCTTTGGACAAAGAGTCATGTATCTTCATTTAAAGTTACAATAGTACACTCATAACCGTTCATTCTTGTATATGAACTCTTTTTTGGTCGAGTGGTCACAACCATTGACCAAAACAACAATCCTTTCATCCACATTCAAAGTACACATACCTTAATAAAAGGGTGTTATGTATGTTCATTCTAAGGCAAGGTACATAATAAATATTCCCTGTTAGCTGAATTCGACCTTTTGGCTGAATTCATCATTTCTTGGCTGAATTCGTGTATCCATGTGAAGACAATGAACTTGCACTCTAAGTGCATGTATGAGAAGATGCATTATGGCGCGCTCCAGCTCATGGTGCATCTTAGTGTCCATTATGCAGTCAAGCACATTAGATTCTTTCATCTAAGCACCACCAATTTCATCTGTTAAGGTTTGGATTTCAACTCCTACTCATGCTCTTCAATTAGCTCTTCTAGCTTAACTAGTATGAATAAATTTATAACTAGTTTCAATTTCTAAGAATCAAAGATGAGCTGGGATAATCTTAATTTAGTTTAATTAAGCTTATACCCAACTTTTTAGCTATTAATTAGTTTTAATGAGCTCTATCGAGCTAACCTTAAGTTACTTTTAGATACTTAAGTTAAGGGAAAGTTATGTCAAGCCACTTATAACCTACATGAGCATCATTAAGCTCCCTTAAACTAAAGGTTAGCTTCTTACATGAAATTCAATCACTTTCAAATATATCCTAATGCGTCGTATAGAATTTGTAGCACTGATGTTATAAAATTCCAACAATTCCGTATAGAACAGGGACTAGAATTGTACGTTGCTTATTGCACCTTGTAGCTCTCGTGCTTATCCCAAGTTATGAATTGCCATACATACATTCCATCTTTTTAGGTTCTGACATCATTTCATCACTCTTTTTTTTCTCGTCTTATCGTTTCACTAGTGGATTTGGGACGTCCTTTGGAACTTCAGCCGCTTAAATTACTTGCCTATTTTTTAATACATTCTTGAGTTGTTGTCATTGGAGAAATTCTTTGGTAGAATCGAAAGGTCGATGTTAGTTTGCAGATACGTGCAAGCAATTTCTATTATCTAAGACTTTGTTTCGTACTTTTCAGTCTTTCTTAGACAAAAGAGAGCAGTTTCAAAAGATAAAGAGTTCCTTTCGTAGCAGTTCACGTCAGCAATCCGATGGTAAGTATATTGCTTTCGCTTGGTCATGCGATGTAACGATAATAAGTACTTATTCATCGTAATTTCTAACATAATTACATATATAAATTTATAGTATGATGATAATAAGTACTTATTTATCGTAATTTCTAACATAATCATATGTTTAAATTTACGGGCGAACAACTGAAGGTTAGAAGAAAGTGCAGTGCTATCGTAGAAATCGATAAGTAGAAAGAAGGTTGTGATAAGAAAGCGTTTCTACAGTAGAAATTATATTTTCTATTAATAACCTTTTAATAATTATTATTTTACAGTATACCCTCAAATAATGAAATATTTTATTTACTAAATTTATTTTATTTATATTTTATTATTTTAATTTAATATTTTATTATTTATAATTTTAAATTTATATTATTAATAATATTTTTTTAATTATTTATACAACAATTAATAGTTTATTAAATCAATGGACTTCTTAGTCAATTTATCTTTTATCAGCAACCTCAATCGCACTTGTCAAAAATCTATTTTCACATTTTAGCAGATTGATTTCAGTAGATTATCAACAGCTGTTTCTCCCAAACTAAGCCATAATGTTATTACGAAGCTTTCACAGTGTTATCATTAATCATCGCTCGTCTCTATCTATTTATGGTAAACTTCTTAAGTCTAAGTAATTACTAATTAGGATTAATCACATTGTCTAACGATAATATATTACTATTCTTCAAGTTCCCTATGATTTGTAATTATAATGGAGAGTGATTTGATCGAGCTTTTAAATTCGATGGGTCTAACAATGAAAATTTTGAAATTTTCAATTTTTTAGTTCAATTTTTAATTTTTTAGTTCAATTTAGTTTAATAATTTTTTATTAAAATTTACCAATTTATTAATAGAACTTATCAATTTTTATAAATCAATTAATTTTCATTTAACAATCTCTTTTTTTATTAAAATTTAATTTTTTATAAGTAAATGAAATCGTTTTTAATTATTTTTTAAATTCTTCAATTTTTTAAATCTTTAACAGATTTTATGACGATCTAACACCGATTAAATCTTTTAAACTTTAAACCTATTGTCTTACCAATTTAACTTTCGATATGGTTTTGAAAACATTAGATTTGATAATTAATTAAATAAACTCTATCTTAACTACTTGTTCATAATTTATTTTCCATATTAAGACTTAAACTAAATGATTAAGGAAATTGAGAAAGACCCACAATTCCTAACTGTGTGTATTTGGAATAGGTTCCCTTTTGACAGCTAAGTGGAAAAGATCAATTTTGAGATGGATTTCTCAATAATGGAAGAATATTTTTATTTTAGAAACAACCTCTCAATTAGTTAGAGATTTAGAGGTAAGATTGCGTACTACTGGATCTCTCCAAATCCTGCATGTTAGCGAGAATTTTACTGAATATTATTATTGAAAGAATATTTTCAGTTAAAGACATAGAAGTTAATGTTGCTTTATTAAAAAAAATTGTATAATTTATTATTACTTTTTGTTGAATGTGTATTAAACAAATCATAGAATATATATAATAAAAAATTATAAATTAATGAGATAACAAATTTAAAAGTGTCAAAATCTTTTAAAAAATTTTCAATTTCAATCCAAATTTTCTAAAATTTTCAATTTCAAAACTAAGATTTCGATTTTTTTATAAATTAGGTTAAAACGAATGAGAATAATAGATGGACATTTACGTGTCATTTAGTAGCTATGTCATATCGGTAAGAACAATCTTTTAATAATTTTATTTATACTGTTATAAAAATTAGTTATTAAACTGAAATTTTTATTAAAATTTTGATATTAAATTTTAAAAATTCAAAAGATTAAACACTTTTAAATACATTATCTTTAAATTATTTATTCTAGTGAATTATTATAAAAGCTAATAATATATAATATATAATATATACCAACAAAACATATGTCCAAGTAGTCTTAAGCGATGAGTTCCAGATTGTTGCTGACTCAAAATTCGTAAAGTTGTTTCCAACCAGTTTATCAAACCGTAAGGGATTAACAATATTGTTGTTTATATTCTTTTTGGTTGTTACGTCTGATCAGGGAATTCTTAAACCAAAGCATGATATGTTCGATGTTGATAATCACGCGCAGTACCACAACTAACTTCTACAGTTAGATTACATTACAGTCAACTAATTAAATGAACTCTCTTTGACCTGCTAAGAGACTATGATCATGTGCCAAAGCTCATTGAATCTCCAATTGGTAAAAGTCGTGGACATGTATCATACCATCATAAGTAGGTACTTTCAAGAACTGCGTCAGACTTGGAGTTGATCGACTGCAATTTAGACTCGCTAACTGTGTTACATGTTTTTAAGACAAACTTAGCTCGTCAATGGCTCGAATTTACTTGTTTCCCATGAAACTTGAAGACCTAGAAACTCAGACTCTGTTGGTCAGATTTTATACAGGAATGCAAAGTCTTTAAAACGGGTCGCTTCCGTATGATAAATTTGAGCTTAACCCTACTCCGAAAGATACTCTAAAAGGATAATTTGTCATGCATTTATAAGTTATTTTAATATTTTTTACTTACTCTGAGATTCCTATCACACACTCTTCAATTTAGTGCAAGAAGAGACATATTAAACAAAGGGCTATAACAAAACGGGCATCGCTCCATATTATTAAGACAAGTTTAGTTTAGAAAGTACCTTAAAAGGAGACATTTGTCGTATATTTATAAATTATTTTAACCAAAACATGGGTTTTTGTTTTAGAAAAAAAGGTTGTATCAAGAACCGTAAACCTTGCTTTTAAATAGTCTCTATGCTCCATCCACAAGAATATTAACTATGTTCCTAATACTAGAAGAATATCATAAACTTAATGAAATTTTTTGTTACTTGTAGCGTAAGTTAAAAAGATCAAGTAAGGAACTTTACTTTATCCACTGTAAAATGTCGTAGTCAAGCAAATCGGTACTGATAAGGTATCGTGGACACGTATCCTAAGAACAAACTTGGTTACTTATTGAGATTAAGAGACCTCCATAACTCAAAAACAACACGAACTCATTTGTCATCTCCCGACAATGCTGCAAGAGACAGCATGTGAAGGATCGATGACAAATCGACAACCAACTTTAGACAAAAGATGTTCTTCTTCTCTGTGGGTCAGGGCGGTGTCAGCAGACACTATACGACGAGTTCTTTGAAAGCTCCAGGTACTGGATTTTGGTGCAAAATGGTATCACAATCGAGTTAGTTGCCACTTGTCATGCCAGAGAAATAATTTGAGTATTATGTACGTAATATGCGATGGTAAAAGTAAAACAGAATCATGAAGCAGACATAATGTATTGAAATCGAAAACGAGGATGTTTATTTCTTGCCTAAAATGTACATGTGTAAAGGCCAAAATGACATGGAATCGAATAATGTTACGGTCCTTAAATCTTTCCTCAATACTTTCTGCAAGTTCTAGCTATGAACATGTCATGATTCCATCACCAGATGTCATGTTTATGTTATTATCTGTTTGTTTCATATCCATACGCCAAACCTAACCAATTAGCATATTTCAGAACCAGATCGGGACGAAGGTAAAATTATGACTAAGAGAGGATTTTTTAACAGTAACTCATGCCTACTTATATATCGGTATGAGTTAAGTAGGTATCATACTTCCACCAAAATACAAGTTCTTGAAAGTTACTGTTAGGTTGGACAAGTTGCTGACAGAAGAGTAAGAGTATAAGAAATGACCATTAATATCGTTTACTTGAATAACAGATGCATGCCACGATACATTTGACTTTGCAAACAACACAAAGTACAGAACAAATTTCTCACGCTAACATGGAAACCGCTTCTTCCCACAAAACCCTAATCAATGGGAAGAGGAAGACATGACACACAACTACTCCTAACGTGACTTGTTTGATATATTCTGAAAGGAAGAGAAATTCCAGTAAGTAAACCAGAGTTTCACTTCCTTGTCTGTGGAATGGAACTTGGAAGGAATGTTTAAGCTTTGATAATGGGTGGCTTTGGAGGTGTTATCTAGAGAGATGAAAAAACTATTGAAATGGTAATCATGTAGCAGTAGCACCTCTTTTGCTTATGGCGTCTCCTCCAGTACTAAGTATAAACCTAATGAAGAAGCTATATTATATGCAATCTGCTAAGAAATTTTTTTGTGTAGATTCGGTCAATCGGTAGAGTTCTTTGGCAATTATTTGGTTGACTGAACGGTAACATTTTTTAGGTCATTGCACGAACAAGAGGGGATTGAGGAACTGGTGAGTGAGGAGACATCATAAGCGGTGTTCGGATTCCCTCTTCGAATCTACCTGAAGTGAAACTAAGTCTTAGGTTCTCTCTCCATCGTTTGTTTGGTGGTTTGTCTTCTTCTTTTCGTTGAAGAGCAAATGCTTGTATTCTCTGCAATGCAATATCTACCGTTTCATCATCCATATTGGCGAAGCACACCCTGAACCAACCAGGTTCACTGCAATGAAAGGAAGATCCTGGAGAGACATTGAGTTTCACGTCATTGATAATCACACGCCATAGCTTCATTTCCCCTTCAGGTGTTGGTTCGTTAAGAAGATGGCGTAAGTCCATCCAAATATAAAGACCTGCATTGCTCTTCAAGCAACTGATACCCACTTGTTGTAGTGCCTCCGTAATGAACTTGTGCCTTTTCCCCAACCTTTTGGAGCTCTCTGACAGAAATTTTCCGACGAACTCCTCGTCAGAAAGCATTGAAGCGAGTAGAAACTGAGTCTGCGAGGACACCAATCCAAAGCTTGACATTTTACGGGCACAGTGCACAACTTCATCATTGTATGAGTAAACAATTCCAACTCTGAAGCCTGGAAGACCCATGTCCTTGGACAAACTATAAACAATGTGAAAGAGATCCTTGTTACACTCCATCTCATCTATAACCTCAGCAATGCTCGTGAAACCAGGGGACCTGAAGATAGTTGCAGCATATATTTCATCGCAGACAAAGTGAATGTTCCTCTCATTAGTGAAACTGGCTAGGCTCCTCAGAGACGCTTTGTCCGAGATAGTGCCTAGTGGGTTTGACGGGTTTGTCAGGATTAAACCTTTGACATTGATTCCAGATTCCAGGGCTTTGTCATATGCTGCTTCTAATGCTTCCCTTGTAACCTGGAAATTGTTAGAACTGTCGCATTCAACTGGAATAATCTGAACTCCAGTACGCCACCTCAGGTCTCGATCAAATCTGATTAGAGAAAGAACACTCATTAGCCAAAAAGATAAGTATTCAAGAGAAATTTATGGAAAATTTCCTTATTCCACACATATTATTCCGGATTATACTGTGGTCCTGGAGTTGATTGAAGACAAAGAAGGTAGCATTAACGAAGAAAACTCAAACAAACAAATGAGGTATCGCCCTCGTGGATTTGAAAAACTTGTTTGAGATTGAGAATCTTTAAAGCATCCAGCTGTCTACCACAATTTTGTTGACACCTTTCAGAGAGGAACTATGGTTAGAAAATCTATTGGCACAGTTCACTAATGGGATGCTTGGAATTTAATAAACCTCGTAGGCCAACCTTAACGTGCGTCTTTGACTTCAGTCGTTGACCCAAATAACTGGAACGACGGCTTTTATAAAAAATTTCGTTGACTCCAGTTTGTCTAAGAAACACAAAACTTTCGTTTTGACCAAAAATGTCCTACGCAATTTCAAAACCAAAACTTGCTTCTGCATGGACTTGTAACCCCCATGCGTTTACGGTCCCTGGAATTTTTCTACGCCGCTTTTGTTTTTATCCTCATGACTAAACTAGCTTTCACACTCGCTCAATTGAAACTAGCTTTGATTGCTTCATGTAATTTATGAAAATAAGAGTTAAAATGGTATCTATATACCAGGTCTTGGAAGAAGAAGAAGGAGAAGGAGGAGGGGTCCTTACGCCGGATAGTAAGGAGAAGGAGCAAGGAAAGCATCGCCAGGATCAGCCAAGCAAAACATGATCAACTCATTTGCTCCTGTAGCTCCACCACCCATCACTACTCGTTCTGGATCAAATGTTACCTTTCCGTTTCTGACTCTTCCCATAAACTTGGCAATCGCCTGAATCGCATGAACACGTTTGAATTATTATTTTTAAATATGCTACATAAATAAACGAAGTAATAGCCAGGCATTTGTAGATACCTGTCTAAACTCTGGCAAGCCATGATAATCCTGGAATTTGGCAATATCCTTGAATCCACTTACTCCTTCAAGAGTGCAGATAGATGCAGATGGGTTTCTCTTGATCCAATCTTCAATCACATCGAAACAGAGCTGCATGCAGATACATAAACATGGTTTTAAAAAAAGAACATAAACTAAGATAATAACAATATAGGAAAAACTTCCAAATATCTCTGAAACAAACCTGGTTCTCTGCGAGACCCATCTGAATAACTCCGTCAGGATTCTTAGTAGGGTGAAACGGGTTCTTGTCATATGCCTTCCAACCATCGAAATACGGAGAGTTCTCTCCATGTCCTTGGTTCGTGGCAATCCTGGACAAAACTGACCGTGTACTCTTCATTTTTTCTTTTTTCCTCTCTTCCTTTCAAGTAAGTCAAACGAATAGAACCTGAATGACAATCAACTTCTACTCAACTTAAAACGTTAAGAGTTGTCTGGCTATAAAGTGAGGGACAAGAGTGAAGGATCATTCCCTTTTTATAGAGTGAAGTAGTGGTGCACAGGGGGACAAAGATAGAAAAGTCCGTTTCAAACTTTGAAAATGTTGAACAACCGACTTCCATGAAATTGGAGTCCGATAGATATTGCATTTCTCGGTGATGATAATAGTGTGTCATTTTTCAGTCAGTCAAGCGTAATGGCTTGCGTGTTCTCAACACGGACAAGGGCTTAAACACGTGTAGAAGAGAATACAAGAACACCCAAAAAAAGTAAAAACAGAATAAAAAGAGAGTGTCTGTTCCCTCTTCAAGATGGCTTCTCCTCTCCTTGATTTTCCATTTTGTCAACGGCAATTAAGGGCGAGAAATCAATGACTTGGAATATCAAACCCCACACCTAGTTGTTATGGTTAGGTGTAAATTCCTTGACTCGCGAACTAATGGTCAGGAACCTGAACTTCAGGTACTATGGTCGAAGTTTCCTAGGAGATATCCACATGGTGTCTGAAAGACCACAGGTGTTGTGTTATTCCCAGTTCCCAGTCCAACTTCTTTTTGGGCGGTTCTTGGACTTGCATGCGAAAGTGGATATTGCTCTTAAGTTCCCTACGGACAAACGTGACGAACCTGTGCAGGATGTGTATGACTTGAAAATGAAACCCCTTCCCGCGTAATATATGATTCATGATGATATAGATGTGAATAACTGAATATATAGGTAATGTGATAAATTATTTTTTATTAAATGTGTTATAATTTTTATTTTATAACACTATATATCACGACTTTATAAAAAACATATTATTATATATTATTTATATTTTCATTCATTTACGTTCGTTTAAAAACAATTTTTCTACTAGTTAAAAAAAAGTCTGCATACTATTAGATTTCTTCAGATTTTACATTTCAGTCGGATTTCTACTAAGTATTGATGTTGTTGCGGTTTGTATATTATTATTATATATTGTATTCACATTGTTAATGATAAAACTTTACTTCATAATATTTTTTGACATGTCTTATAAAACTTGGTGATGTTTGAAATTTTTTAATTTTTTATAATTTTGTTATATGAGCTATCTGGAAACAACGTATAAAGTTGTGTATTATTAAACTTTTTTAGATCTTATATGTCAACGAGATTTTTACCATATTATTTTACCATTATTATTTACAATATTAATAAATTTTTAAAATTTTTGTACGTGGGACATTAAATTATTTTAAATTGTAATGTAAATTTTTAAGTCATTCTTAAATGAACGATGTATTCGAAAAAATTATAAATTAATAGTAATTTATTTACAGCAACGATATGAATCAGCTCGTCGATGTTCTGATAAGCGTGTATGACGTATACGAGGTGTCGTCATTTATCTTCTTCTTCTGATTTTGTTTCGGGTTTTTGCATAGAAAACGTGCAAGTCGTTTTTTTGCCGTTTAGGCAATGTAAAATGAGCAATTTGGGAGTGAAACGGCACCAAGAGGCTTAGACTCAACGACCTTCGAACTACGTGATTTTTTACGTGTTATGATGACGGTCCGGCGGGACGCATGCGTGTTTCCATGAATTGCCCGTACTTATTAATTGCATGCCAACAATTAAATTTTAATTATATATATATAAGGGTTAATTAAAAAAAACTTAAACTTTCGTTAATTTTTCAATTATAACTCGAAATTTAAAAAGTAGCAATAAAGTACTTAAATTTTTATTTTTTTTAATTCTAATTCAAATTTCAAAAGTGACAATAAAATGTTCAAACTTTCAATTTTTTTCAATTTTAGCTTGACGTTATCTGTTATTCTTATGATGCCCTCAGCCTTTTATTTTCTGTTTGTTCTTGTGACACCTCAAACTTCTCTAGCATTACTACGTACTGTACCAGTAAGCTCTTCATTTTTAGCTTTTTCTCCTGATACCCTAAGTGTAAAGACGTCGAGGCTTTATAATCTAAAAATTGAAGAGTGACAATGTCGAGATAACAAATTCAAAACAAAGGAAAAAATTGAAATCAAAGTGTAAAATCATCGTGAGTGTATAATTTGATTTAGTTCATTTTTAAATAACGACTTTGTTTTAATTATGTGATTAAATGACGTCGTTTCAATAATCTTTATTTGTTGTATTAAGTTTAGCTGACGTGTATTAATAGTTAAGGTTTCTAAAATATATAGTAAGTCACGTCAGCAAACTCAACGGAAACATTAACATCAGGCTAGAATTGAAAAAAAATTGAGCATTTTATTACTACTTCTTAAAGTTCAGGCTAAAATTGAAAATTTAAAGAAAGTTTAGGTTTTTTTTTATAATTAACCCTATATATAAACTATTTGTTTCCCCTCTTAAAGTCAATAATTTATTTTTCAACCAATATTATTATTTTATTCAATCAAATGACGTTTCGTTGAGACGCGAGATTTAGAGAAGCCCGACAGTATGCAACTTTACCCCTACCTAATAAATAAACGATTTCTTATTATTTTATTCAACAAATATATTTTTAGTTTTTAGTTTTTTTATATTCATTAATTATTAAATTTTTTCACGTGGTGAGACACAATTTAAAACGCTCTTAAATTAAAAAAATTTGTACACATGACTAAGTATAATCTCAAAAAAAATATTAACTATAATCACAAAATTTTTTACTGATATTAGTTAATATAAAGATAGAAATTAACAACAACAATAACAACACTACTCAAAAAGAATCTCATTGATATGCAGAATCTAGAGAGGTTCAGTAATATGCAATTTTATCCTTAATTAATTGAGAGACATTTCTAAAAGAAGATGGAGATTAAAATACCAAAAAGTATTGATTAATAAACAAATTAAAAAAGCTAGAGGCTTTAATTAATAATTTTAAGTTAATATTTTGGTTAATGGATATAAAAGTTAAAAATAAAAATATTCATAGTTTTTAAAATTATTTTTTCCTTCTAAGACTTGGTTTGGGGGAGCAGTGATGGTTGACAACATGCTGAAATCAACCTGCTGAAAGTACTTATGTATTTGAGATTGCTGTTTTGGTAACTGTTGAAACGTGAAAATATGTATTAGGCAAGTGCGATTGTGGTTGCTGAAAAGAGATAAAATGACTAAAAAGTCTATTAATTTAATAAACTATTAATTGTTTTTATAAATAATTAAAAAATATATTATTAGTCATATAAATTTAAAATTATAAATTATAAAATATTAAATTAAAATAAGAAAATATAAATAA
>JAOQMS010000009.1:25813508-25827651 GCA_027563885.1 Erythroxylum longipes | reverse complement strand
CATCACCCAAACACCCACGGTTAACACTAAAAACATGCATTTTTTGGAGAAATAATACACCCATTAGAGAGCTTACCATAAACGACGCACGATGAGATAGAAAATGGTCAAAAAACGGCCGGAAAACGCAAATAAGGGGGTGTCTGGTTGGTGTTAAAGACGATGAACCAAACGACATCGTTTTATTTATTAACTAGTCGACATTTACCGAAGGAATATATATTCTGTCGGTATTTAAATTTCCTAATTATTTAACTGCGTCTTGTTGCCGCTATATTTTGTGACAACCAAATTTTCGTCAGTAAAGTTAATTTAATGTATACCGACAGAACACATTACATTGGTATATAACAGAAACTGAACCACATTTACCGACGGTACCAATTCCGTCGGTAAATGTCCGAAGCTAGTTAATTGCAAGAAGCATTCCCGTAATTATTACCGACGGTCATGGTTACGTCGTCGGTAAACTTAAAATCAAATCTACCGACGGACGATATTCCGTCAGTGAATAGCAGACACTGAGCATAACTTACCGACCAAACATGTTCCGTCGATACATATTCGAAGCAATTAAATTATGGGAAGCATTCTCGCAATTTTTACCGACGGTAAAGGTTGTGTCATCGGTATATGTCGTTGGAGATTTTGCACGAAATTCATTCCCTCCAGTATTACCGACGGTAATATATTTTTGTCGCTATATATAAACAGTACAACGTGTTTACCGATGGATTGTTGGTTTCCGTCAGTAAATAGCTATGGTTTTTTGTCCGTTAGAAAATTTCCGTCGCTAATTCATGATTTTTTTATAGTGAATAATGGGGATTAAGCTACCAAACTCAACAGAGGACAAAACTAATACTAATCTGGTTGACGTTGAATTAACCAAAGAGAATTCAGATGAAAGTGACATATAAGTGGACTCAAGACTGGGAAAACAACTGAGAACTAGGAAGGTACATAATCCAGAATCCACACCTAATGAAAATGAATTGCAACCAATGAAATATGGTGTGAATGAAGAGTTTACAAATCAAGCTTCAAGCTCTAGAAGAAGATTTGCCAAGAGAAAGGGTAAGAATAAAACTAAAATGGAATTTCCCATAGATGACAGTCCTATTATGGAACACTAGAGGGCTCCATGACCTTTTCAAAAGGTCAATGGTTAAGGAGGTTTTAAAAGATAAGAAGCCTAGCATAATTGGCCTCTTAGAAACCAAAATAAAAATGCCTCGCTTATATGTTGGTCTTAACTTTTGGGTGCTGAATGGAAATTAATTTCTAACTACTAATTGCATTACAATAGGAGAATATTATGTTTTTACAATGCAGACAGAATTGGAGTACAAGTTGTAAGTGAAAGTGATCAATTTATACATTTGAAGTGTCAAATGGGAGGTAAGATTCCAAACTTTAAATTAACTCTCATGTATGTATCCAATTTTTGTTTTCAAAGCAAAAAATTATGGTTAGACTTACAAAACATACAAACTAGAATTCAAAATCCTTATTTAGTATATGTTGATTTCAATTGCTCATTAACTTCCCAAGAGGTTGAAGGTTATAGGAAATTCTCTATAGGAACTAGCATGGAGTTATCCAATCTATTCAACAAGGTGAGCCTTGTGGATCTTGATAGGTGTAGATTATATTATGTTTTATAGGAGTCTAAGTATGTTTTTAAGTATTTCTTAGATGATTATTATGTGTATAGGCTAAGAATTGTGTTATTGTTAGTGATTGTATATATCATAAGCGTTTGTTTTGTTTATAGCAAGAATCGGATCTTAATTTTATGTTTCAAGAGGTGTTTGATGTGTTTGTGAATGTATGGAAATAGGCATGTGAAGAACAGAGAAGATCTTAGTGCATGGAGGCTGGTCACAATCATCCACAAGGAGCACGATCTTGACAAGCGTGATAGATGGCAATTCCAGTAAGGTTAAACTTTTCTAGCTCATGTGTTTTTATGGCCTTTTAACATTTTAGGGCTATTTTTGGAACCAAATTAAGTGGGGAAACACTTGAAAAACCATCAAAGCCTTAAGAACTATTTAAAACAGAAAAACAAAAAATGCAGCAGCCATTCATCAAAGTGAATCAAAGTAGAGAGATCAAGAAAAACATCCGAAAATTCTAGCATTCTAGATAAAGGCGTCAAATGGTTTTTTCTCTTTTACTTTTAGTTTCTTTCATTATCCTTGATATGTAATTGGATTTCTAAAATGTTTATCATATCTATGGAGTTTTAAACTGATATTAGGAATAATTCTGGAATTATTTTGTAACTTTATTCATTGTTGAATTCAATATATTTTTTGTTGTTTGAGGTAATTGTTCGTGCATAAACTTGACAACAAATTGAGACAGTGAGTTAAAAGTAATCAGTGTTACATTGTACAATGAAAGTTGGCAATTTAATAGAACCATAATTATCAATTTAACGATCAGTAAAAGAGAGATATTAGTTGAGAAATTGATTAAATAATAGATTGTTTTAGATCTAATTGAATAAGTTAGGAATAGTTTTGTGAATCTAGAGATTGCATATCTAGAAATTTTGAATTCAATTAGGGATAATTGATTAAATCTTAATATAGAGTAATCAATACCTTAGGAAATCTAGGATTAAACACATAAATTGAATTAATAATAGTAAAGGAACAAAATAAGGAAAGAATAGTTGCTAAATATTCAATCTTAATTTTTATTAGCAGCTCTCTTATTTTTTGATTACTTGCTTTGTTTTATTTATCTTTTACAATTTCTTTTGTTTAAATTTAATTCAATTCAATTTCTAAATTCCTTAGACAAAGTTACGTTCAAATTGTTAGATATTGCATAATCCTCGTAGGAATGATAACCTCTTTTACTACAATATATAATCTGTATACCTATCGGTATTGAGAGTTTTATTATTAGATACAAAACTTGCTCAAAAGTTATTAACTCAAATGGTAGGAACTTTACTTGGTCCAACAAACAATAAGGCAGCATGCTCATTTGGAAAAATCTTAATTTATCTGTTGTCGATCCATCTTAGTTAAACCTTTTTCCCCAATCTTATATTCATTTTGGTTTGAATTTGTTCTCTAATAACTCATATATGCTTATACAAAATATGGAAGAACCAAGTAAGGTAGAGCTCCATTCAAATTTTTTAATAGGATCACACAAATGGATGGATTCAAAAGAAATAAATTGAAAATGCCAGAATCAAGATATGTAAGGCCATAAATCCTTTCAGTTAATGCAGAAACTAAAGTTAACTAAGGTAGGACTTAAGACTTTTCTTAAAGACAAATCCAAGAGCATCATAATCATTAAACAAAAATTGCAAGAAGCTCAGGAGGCTTGCTACACATTTCCTCATAACACTAATTCTAGATTATTCAAAATTTAAAGACTAAAGGAGTATCAGGAGGTTTTAACAATGCTCAATTCAATCCTTAGACAAATAGCTAGAATAAATTCACTCAAAGAATAGGAATCCAATTCTAAATTTTTCCATTTTCTTTACTCTCCAAAAGAAACATTAACAAAATTTTGCACATGAGGGGTATCACTCACACTAAACAAACTGGGTTGCAAGCACTGATTAGAATTTTCTTCAAGAACTAATAGGATCCAAAGTTTCTCCTCAACCTAGCTACAACCTCGAGTGCCTTTTAATTATGGACTGAAAGGTGCCTTAGTTTGTCCTTTTTTAATTCAAGATGTTCAAAGAGTGTTGGTCAGTCAACATCCATTAAAGGCACCAGGACCTCATAATTTTTCAGCCTGATTCTTTCAAAATACATGGAAGGTTATGGGTAGATTTTTCACTGAAGCTGTCTTGGAGTTTTTCACATCCTCCAAGATGTTGAAAGAGATTAATAAAAAATACATTTATTGTAATATTCGGTTTTTGGAACATACTTAGTATTAGAACCTTAAACCATTGAAAATGAGTAATAACATTAAGAGCATTTCATTCACATGCATATCATTAACATACACACATGAATTATAATTTTTACACATTATAAAGATAGCATATGCACTCAATTGACATATTCCGGGGTATGAAAGATTTTAAATGAACATGATGTGAATTGTGAATTGTGAATTGTTATATCTTGAATTTTGGTTTGATTGGATTATAATTAGTAATTTGGAATTGATTGTTATTAATTGGGAGAGTGATGAATTCATATGTATATTTGGACTAGGAAAAATGCCAAGTGGTAAGATAAATTGATACATAAAAATTAGGGTGACTAAGCCTATAATTAAGTAACATTTGGCATAGTTAAATGAGTGACAAATGGACAATTAATTAATTAACAAATGGATCAATTATAGAGTGACAAGTGGATCAATAATTGGGATACATATGGTAGCTTAAGGAGTGGACAAATGGCAGCTATTGGAAGAGAAAAATGGTAGCATATTAAGTGGGCAAATGGCTTAATACCTTAAGACATATGTCTAGGTTTATATGAACACACCTAGCACCTTATGAAGCAAGTTTCTACAAAAAAGTTTATGTTGTCTTCATTCTTCTTCTCCACCGAAAATCGCATAAATCTCTTCTCTCTGAATTGTAGTTTAACCCTAGCCAAATTTCTACACCAAAACTATACATACATCCTTCACAAAACAACTAAGAAAAACCAGCTTATTGTAACATTCACCTTGCTACTGAAAACCAACTCATTTTCATCTTGGAATTGTGTTGATCTTGCTTGCTTGGAAGGATAGATTACCTTGATGTTTTGAGATAAAATTGGAAGCTTAATAAGTAGTAATCTGATCTTTATGACATGTTTAATAGTATGAGAATGATGTTTGAATTAGAATGGAATGTATATGATGTTGATGATGAAGTGTGCTGGAATATATTAAATGAATTTGGAAGTTTTTATGCTTGTTCTTGGTGTATGAAAACCGTGGAGTATAGGTTATTATATGGATGAATTGGACTAGAATTTGATGTATAAAGAAGGTAAATTTATGCTAAAGAAACATGTTAATATAGTACTCTTGAATTGGATATGTATGTGTATGTATAAGAAGTGATTGTTAATGATAAAAAAAGAGCAAAGTTTAATGAACCTTAGAGTAATCAAGATGGAAGCTAGATGGTCATGTAATGAAGTAGGTTTAAAGGGCTTGTAATATGGAAAATTTTAGTGTTTGGTATGTGTCTAAGTTTGATACATTTATGCAGAATTGGGGGAAACAATGTAGTGTATGATCATGGCCTTAAGTGCACGATCGTGGCCTAGTTATTTGGGTTCTGTTACGATCATGGCATAGTCCCTACGGTTGTGGCTTGCTGCACAAGCTTCTGTCACGAGCATGGCATGGTCCCTTTCGATCATAGCCCTAGTTCTGGATAGTTAAATTCAGTTTTGTGTAATTATTGAACCAATTAAGGATAAGTTACTTTACTATGGTACATATAGACTTGATTAAGGCTTGAAATAAATCTAGATTGTTGCTTGAATAAGTTAATTAAATGTTTGATAAGTTAAAGTTGTTAAATGATGTTGTACCTTAAGGAAAAGATTGTTTGTTATCAATGTATCTAAGTTTGGACTTTAAGAGTGTTAAAGGAATGAACATGTTCTTATAAATGCAAATACGATCCAAAGGATATGAATAATGTATTAGGTATGAATGAATGAGAATTGAAAATTTATGTGATTGTATAAGAATGGTTTAAATGATCAAGACTTATGATTAATGACACATATCCGGGAAAGTAATTGAGCATGCATTGAACATAATACATATACATATGTGTATGATTGAGTACTAATATGATTGAGCAATGTAGTAATGTGTAAATGTGTTTATTGCATGGTTTAGATTGAACGCCACCATCCAGATATTACTGGTTCGTTGAGGCAATAACTATCTGCAGCATAATGTGAGTCAACCTAGATGATTCTCACTAGGATTGATTAATTTCTGTTTAAATGTCAGCTATTGAATTGTAATTGATATGATTGATAATTTCAAACATTAATGGTCCGAGGAATTTGACAATTGGGAATATATTTGGAGTATTTTGATTGTATGTGAATCTAAAAGAAATACATAAACTCAACAAAAATGTTGAATGCCGGACTTAGGTTCAATGAACATGTGAAACTAACTGTACATCATAACTATATACTATTTATGGCATATTCTATGATTTGACGTATCACATTGATATGCATGATCAAATAATGGAGTAGTGACTGGAGTGGCCAATGAAAAAGAGCTTAAAGCTTAAAATTGCGCATAAAAAACCATAGGCTCAGTATATAAAATGAGTCCGGTATCCAAAATAGATACGGGACAGTTATCAATGAGCCTGGTATCCACAACAAATACGAGACAGTTTAAAAAGGTGCTCGGTCACAACAAAGTAACAATGAAAGTGAGTAACATGTACATTTGTATTTGTACACATACGTGTATTATATGAAAGAATGCATGAATTTACTGAATTGTGATGTTAAGAATAATTGAGAAAATATCAAATTATTATGAAATGAGTACGTGAAATGTGTGATGTTCATCATGTATATTTGAGATAGGGTATATTGTGAAATTGGTTTTGATATATGATATATGTGTTTTGATATGAGTGAGCACATCGAGGATAGTTCACTCACTGAGTTCGCAAAATTCATCAAAATTGCAAATGTTGACTTTTAGATACGAGGGAGACATAGTTCCTAAGGCAGACTAGTAGAAGTCTAGTATTGTCAATTTTAGACTCAAGAATGGCTCAAAGGTCAGTTAACTGATATTGTGGAGTTTAGATAGAGTACTTTTGTATAGTCCTTATTCCATATAGAACTTGTTGTAAAGAGTAGTAAACTCTTATATGTTTTTGATACTGCATATATAGATTATGTATATAAATGCTACAATGTAAATTATGTTCTATGAATGGAAATGAGGAGTTTGATATTTTGAATATTGATGTTCTTTATGATGCCATATAAGTGAATGTGACTGCTCTAACATGCTGTTTTCACAGGGCATGTGTTTGAATGTCCTTAGGATGTTTGGGCATGTGCTTTATGATAGTGTGGTGTTACATTTATCTAGTCCTAAAGAAGCAAAATCCCCTACAATAGCTGATTTCAAACACATTTCTTATTGTAACTTAGTCTACAAAGTGATTGCCAAGCTTCTAGTTGAAAGGTTGAAAATGGTTATAACTGAAAACATAAATTTTGCACAAGGGGCCTTTCTTCCTGAAAGAAATATAGGTGATAATATCTTACTCTTGTAATAGATTCTAAAAGAGTACAATTCAGGAAAAAGAATCAAAATTTGTTTGTTGAAAGTTGATTTTTACAAAGCTTATGATACAATTCGTTGGAGTTTTATAAAGCTTTGTCTTGAAGCAATGGATCTTTCCCAAGCATTTATGAACTGGATCATGCTTTGTATCCAAACTTCCTCTCTCAATGTACTGATCAATGGAATACCTTCTTAACCTTTCAACAATACTAAAGGAATTAGACAAGGGAATCCCTTATCCCCTTATCTTTTCACTATAGTAATGGAACGATTATCTAGAATTCTTGTTAAATTTAGTGCTTGCAATGGAAGATTTCAATTCTACTACAAATGTAAAGAAATCAACCGAACACAATTGATCTATGTAGATGACTTAATGCTCCTCAGCAATGCAAATCCTCATTCCATCAAAATTATGTTGCATATTCTGTAAACATTCACCGATTGGTCTGCCCTGAAGATCAATGGAGATAAGAGTCAGCTGTGTATCTCATCAAATGTAATGAATCAGACAGAGATTAGACACATTGCAAGACTAAATATGCACTCCCCACCATTCAAATATCTTGGAGTGCCTATTACCACAGCAAAGCCCAAATTCTCGTATTGCATTCCTCTTATAGAGAAGATCATAATAGGATTAATGCTTGGCAAAACAGCTTTCTCTCATATATAGCTAGACCAACTTTTATTAACTCAGTCCTTAATAGCCTCCATATTCATTGGTCAACTCATATGGTTCCTCCAAAAAAAGTGATTAAAGAAATTGACAGAATTGTGAAAATGTTTCTCTGGACTAGGAAAACAGAAAATTCCAAAAGTGAAAAAAGTTAAATGGAGTGAAATCATAATTCCAAAGAGGCAAGTTGGGCTAGGGATCATTCCCATTTCACTAATACAAAAGGTGCTTTTGAGTAAAAGAATCTAGAGATTGTACATAGATAAGAAGGCCCTTCGAGTAAGAAAGATGCATAAGTATCATCTTAAAAATCTAAATTTCTAGAAAATTACAAATTCAAGAGAGCACTTGTGGACTTTCAACCAATTGCTGAAGGTGAGAAACTTGATATATCCTTGGACAAAGCATAAGCTGGGAAATGGGGCCAACTTTGCTGATTCTCTAAAACGATATGGAACTGAATATTACAATTACTAGCATTTAAAAATCACTCATATGAATGGGATGATAATTTGAATTGGTTTATCAATCTCACTAAATTAGGGAAGTAAAATGGGAATTTGCTAAAAACAACTTTCACCACCATAATTTACTCTATTTGGAAGGAGAGGAATATCAGGATATACAAAGGAGTTGAAGTAGACTAGCATCAGTAGGTAAATCAAATACTGAATTGGATTAAAGCCATCTTGACTACCAAGAACATGCAAAACTTATACTCCCATAGAATGAGGAATAGATGGAATTTATAACCAAATGTAGTAAATGGTCTATTTTTCACATACAATTAATATGACTGCTTTTGTAAATCCAATCCTATTGTAGGTTGTTAGCTAAATAGTAAAAGGATTCTGATTGTAATGTTGAACTAGTTTTTACTAGAGTTAATATAATTTTATTCATTTTCTAAAAATATATAGTATGTTTTACATATTCATTTATTATAAAATCTCAATTTTTATTAATTAATTTAAATTCGTAACTTTAATTAATTGAATTGATCAATTGAATTATATTTTTTTTCTTACGATCATATCCTCCTTCATTAATGAATTCGGTTTCATCTTATTCATCCTATCAATACAGGCATACATACATACATACATACATACATACATACATTCATACATACGTACATACATATATATATATATATATGTTTTGTATATTCATTCATTATAAAATCTCAATTTTTATTAATCAATTGAAATTTGTAGCTATAATTAATTGAGTTGGTTACTTTAATTATAATCTTTTTATTTCATTTTTATAATCATATCCTCTTTCATTTCAATAATCAATTGAAATTTGTAACTATAATTAATTAATTTGATTACTTTAATTATAATCTTTTATTTTATTTCCTATAATCCTATCATCCTTTATTAATGAATTTGGTTTCATCTTATTCATTTAATCAATATATGTACATTTTATATATTTATTCATTATGAAATCTCAATTTTTATTAATTAATTGAAAAATGGGTCATTGTAATTATAATATTTTTCTTTAATTTCTTATAATCATATCCTCCTTCATTAATAAATTTGGTTCTATCTTATCTATTTTATCAATATATATTCATTATAAAATATCAATTTTTATAATTTCATTAATCAATTGAAATTCTTCAATTAATTAAGTTGATTACTTTAACTATAACCTTTTTCTTTCGTTACCTATAATTTTACCCTCATTCATAAATTAATTTAATTTAATTTTAATTTTAATTTTAATTTTAATTAAATAAAGTTGTATTAAAATTTTCGAAAAAAACGTGGGGCTAGCCTGATTTTAATTAAATAAAGTTGTATTAAAATTTTCGAAAAAACGTTGGGCTAGCCTGAGCCTTACAAATTTAGTCTTCTGATCAGGTTGGGCTCCGATCATGTAGTTAATTTGATCTTAACGAATATGAAAATAACTACTTGATTTGAGGTTTATGAATAGTTTTTATTGGATTTCTTCCATTTCTTTTTGTTGGATGAAAAGGAAAGTACAATGGTGCATCAACAAAATGGCATTGATCAATGTAAACATTTGACTCAGCAAACGCGAAAACCTAAGAAAGTGAGATTCGGCATATCTAGTATCCTATGTTAAGACGTCGGCTGATACCGTCCTAGGTAAAACATCCTCGGTTACAATTACTGTTATATCAATATTCAATTATTTAATTGCCTTACTAGATCAAACTTCCAGTTAATGTTGACGGGAGAAGACGGGTGTGTATTCGAGCACTGAGGTTAAGTTTGGTTACTGTTTTCATTGAAGGAGCCTGATAACAAAATATAAAATTTTTTTGCTCATAATGTTTGATAGCTGACTCTGCTTCTGTTTATTACGACTCTAAACGATAAAAATATAAATTTTTTGTTCCTTTCAAAATTGTGAGGCAAGATTTTTTGTCCTTGTTACAGAAACAAAACAATAAAAGTTGAACAAAAATATTAATTTTAAATTTATATGACTAATAATATATTTTTTATGAAATATTTTATTTACTAAATATATTTTATTTATATTTTCTTATTTTAATTTAATATTTTATTATTTATAATTTTAAATTTACATGATCAATAATAACTTTTTTAATTATTTATATAATAATTAATAGTTTATTAAATCAATGAATATTTTAGTCATTTTATCTCTTTTCAACAATCGTAATCACACTTGCTAAACACCTATTTTTAAGTTTTAGCAATTACCAAAATAGCAATCTCAAACACATAAGTACTTATTGTCATTTTAGTAGGTTGATTTCAGCAGGTTATCAACCGCTACCGCTCTCCCAAACTAACCCTATTGTATATACAAAAGTATTGAATTCATTTCAATTGGATGTGAGCTTATCCACTCACAAATCGCCCTTTAGAGTGACTTATTAGCCAGATTATGAAGTGTGAACATCAAAGCATGGGGGAGAAAACTCGAGAAGAAATAGAGTGTGTGTGAGGCGACCGCAACAGTTCCAGTGGATCGAAGAGGAGGCAAAAGAAATTACGTAGTCTTGTTTTTGTTTTCGGTTTATTGTCGAAATTTAACGTACTGTTTTAGAGTTTGGACATTAGTATGGGCAATCCTAAAATAAGGCATGTGTCAACCATGTCTATTTTGCTTTTTGTGTGGTCACCTCTCGTAAACATCCAACCCTTTGGACCCGCTTGTTTGGTCGGGTAACAAATGCTACCTACCTGCCACTAGCCCGTGCCTTTGAAGGAGTTTTGTCTCACGACAAAGTTATGGATGAATTACGTTACACTTCATACACGTTTAACTGGTCACTGGAATATTGGCAACTCAGATTCTTATGGTCAGGCGGCATAACTTAGTCTGCATTCATTCAACTCAAAATTAATAACTCTTGTCTATGCTGATCCGACTTTAGGCTTAAGTTTGAGTTTTTTTTAAAACGACATTGTTTTATTAATTAAAGTACAAAAATCTCTGTATTGTTTACATCATAAAACATTACACCAATCGTATAATCCAATCAAATCATTTAACAATTTTATGTCCTTGTGAATAGCGATGGCCGATGGAGATTCCAAGGTTACCACATGGCTGGTCTCCAAGTTTGAAAGAGTATGGAAGTTGGCACGTACTTCACAACTTGGTCAAAGGAGGGGAGGAATTATCATGGAGGCCGAGTCTTTGCAAAGGTGTTTAACGTTGAAAATTCAATTCCCGATTCGACTCTTTATCAAAGAAAACATTCCATTCCGTTCGACGACTAAGAATTTGGCAGACGTTGAACAGTAAGCGTATAAATCTTGTAAGAGACTGCGTTGTTGCAGTATAGATACGTAAGTTAGATGCTGTAGATATGTACGTAACACTGAGTTGGAGGCAGCGCACGTGTTCGAAACAATCTCCACAGACAAGATAGGGACAGCTCTGGGACAGTGGGACACGCTGGCTTTAATAGGTTTCTTTAATAGCAGTCTCTGTGTTCCCTATGACTGTGGAAGCCGCGTGGTAAGAGATGCTGACGTAATTGTTTTTTTCTAAACTTAGTTTAAAATTCAATTAAAAAGATATTATTTCCGTTACAAGATTTTTGTAGGTCTAAAAAGAGCCTCTCTATTTTATTAGGGTAAAATTATATACTATTAAACTTTTTTAGACTCCAAGGATTTGGATTGAACGTGATAATAATAATGATAATTCTTTAAGCATTAAACAAAATAAAATTGTTTTATTCAAATGTAATAAAATAATATTATTTTAACTCAAAATAATAATAATAATAATATTATTATTATTTATTTTTATATAGTCATTTAGAAATGACATTTCTACTGTTTAAGAGTAAGGTTACGTACTATTATATTTCTTTAGACCTCACATTTCAGTGAAAAATTTACTGACTTGTTGTAATTTATTTATTAGTTTCGAGTCAAGATCAAAATAAACTGTACATAATATTGATTTTCTTTGATTTCAATCCAAATCGAAATGTAATTTCGTTTGGTTTAAAACGACATTATTTTAAGGACAAAGTTTTCAGCCATTAATCAATATTGTTGTTACTCTTCAATTTTTCATTAAGTTCTATTTACTTAGAAATATACAAATTAGATTATTAATTGATTGTGAAAATTGTGACATTGTTTCGTTAAATTTTAAATTAAACAGTCTCATTTTCATCTAAACGGTTATTATTTTTTAATTCGATCTTCAATTTAAATTTTGTTCGTTAATTTCAAGTGAGATCGAATTGACCCCAAATTAAAATTTTAGAATCAACAAATATAATAAAATCATTTTCATCCGATTATGCTCAAGCATAAATGTAGGCGTACCTTTTGATGATAAAGACCATAGACGAAATGAGGCAAGCAAATTGAAGAATTTAACCTTGGAAGTTTGAAGTTTCCGAGTAAAAACTTGGACGTGTCTGAATGCTGCCAAAGTCCACAATTCGTGGGCCTTCTATTTCAACGCCTCAAACCTAACCCAAACCCTTTTCCAACATGCTTGTACTTTCGTCAGAGAAAGTGACGAGACAACAAGAGTTAGGCGTAAAAAATATAAATTTTATTATAATTTAAAATTTATTAATCCTTAAAATTATTGAAAAGTTCTTTTTAAATTTTTAGTCTTTTCTTAAAATAACCTAATCGTAAATTTTGAATAAAAAATAACAATCAAATAGTTATAATATTAACATCACAGATGATAATAACAATAATATTTAGTGAGAGTTCCACTTATATAAAAATTTTGAAAATTATCAATAATACTGAATCTTAGCCTTAATTAGTAGGGAAGTTTTTTCTAATAGACCTATAAATATACACACATACACACACACACACACATATATATGAGCTCGGGTCTGGGCAATCAAGTTCAGTCTCAATTAAAAAAAGACGTTATTTTATGATTTTAATTTAAAAAAACTGACAAGGCTGGTCCATAAGTCGACCAATTGTCATCCCTACTAATAATTATTATAATTATCTTAAATTATTAATTTAAATCAATTTCAATTAGTTTAGATTAGATTTAATAGTTGAGTTAAATTATCACATTAATAATATTTAATTGGTTCATATTTATTGTTTATATTAAGTGTGTTTTACTGATATTTTTTAACTAAGAAAAAATTTTTAAAAAATTAAAAACTAAAAATTTTATTAAAATTTTAAATATTATTTTTTAAAAAAGACTTTTTAAAATATAAGATAGTTAAATGTCTTTGACCTAAGAGTTGTAGCATTAGGCTTACCAAGATCGTGTTTCGATTTGTGGTGTGGTGATGATAAGTACTTATCAACCGTAATTTCTAAACGCAGTCATATATTTGGATTTAAGGGCAAGCAACCGAAGGTTGGAGGAAAGTGTGATGCCACCGCAAAAATCGATATGTAGAAAGAGAGTTGTGGTAAGAAAATACTAATGTGGTAGAAATTCTACTTTCTATTAATAACCTTCTCATAATTATTATAAAAAGCAAGTCCAACATATCGTCTTATTTTAATTTAATAACTTAATAATTATAATTTGAATTTATATGACTAATAATATATTTTTATAAAATATTTTATTTACTCAATTTATTTTATTTATATTTTCTTATTTTAATTTAATATTTTCTTATTTATAATTTGAATTTATATAACTAATAATATATTTTTATGAAATATTTTATTTACT
>JAOQMS010000009.1:25796960-25809775 GCA_027563885.1 Erythroxylum longipes | reverse complement strand
TAGGCTTGGTGATCAGAGTCCAACCTAGCTTCGCCAAAAAGGCATCATTAGTTTCCCGAATTTTCCGGATGCCCAGACCGCCCAACTCTTTGGGTGTACAGACCTCGTCCCAGCTCACTAAGTGGAGCAGTTGTTGTCCAGTGGACGAGCCCCACAAAAATTGTCGCATGAGCTTTTCCAGCTCATCGCAAAGGCTACGGGGTTGTCGGACTGTCTGCATAGTATAATTGGGAAGGGCCGTAATGACGGATTGCGCCAGGGTGATACACCCTGCAAAAGATAAAAGATTGGCCGACCAGTCCGATAGACGTTGTTGCACCTTATCGAGGATGTATTGATAGGTTCTTTTGGTGGCTTGGTCATGCAGCAGCGGAACGCCAAGATACCGGCCTAGGTCGGTCGTCTGTGTAAAGCCCAGAGCATTACTTAAAAGCCGAGAGGTCCTAGCAGGAGTGTTTTTGGAGTAGTAGCATCGGGATTTTTCATGGCTAACGCGTTGCTCGGAAACGTCACAGAATGTTTGTAAGGTATCCCGAATGACGGCCACTTACTCCATAAACGCTTGGGAGAAAAGTATGAGGTCGTCTGCAAAGAATAGGTGGGAAAGACGTGGGCTGTGTCTGCTGAGCTGGATAGGCTTCCATCGACCTTGATTCACCGCTTGGGTAATAGAGTGGCCAAGACGTTCCATGCAGAGGACAAACAGATACGGAGAGATTGGATCTCCCTGACGGATACCACGGGAAGGGTAAAAAGTTTCGCTGAGATCTCCATTCCAGGTCACCTGTAGGGAGACCGTGGAGATGCATTTCATGATGAGGCGAGTGAGCTCCGCTGAATGCCAACGTCGATAAGGGTATCTTGGATAAAGTCCCAGAACAGATGGTCATATGCTTTTTCCAGATCCACTTTAAGAGCCATAAGCCCTTGTTTACCCATTTTCCGCTTCATGGAATGAATGACTTCTTGGGTAATGATAATTTTTATATTACTGCGCAGGATTAGTTCGGATTCTGAATCCATGTTATATCTTGACCATTTATTACGCTTTGTCGTTTAGACGGAGGCATCCACAACAAACAGCTAGATAGATGGACGAAAGAATATACAGCATGTGTTGTTGGATTCCAGTTTCCGAAATTACCCACCTTTGATTATACGTCCGCCGGGGCTCGTGGAGGTTAAAATAGTAATAAGCACAAAACTCGATTTTTCATTGTAGTTTTCGCTGAAGAACAGTCTGTTTGTTTTCTCGGTCTCTTTCTCACCTAAGCTCGATCTACCGAAACCGAAGTCGGTGAACAACAAGAGGACTCTCTGATTAGTACTGGTTAAATCATCAGAGACAAAGAGAGGTAAACAATTTCACCATTTTAGCTAAGTGATCTGAAACTTATGCTTTGCTCCTCATTTGAATTTGTGTTCGGAGGTTAACGGTGGTATTGTAGATTAACTTGATTTTCTAGGGGCTTGTTTGGTTTCTGAGAAAACAGAGAAAACCTGACGAGAAGAGATAATTGTTTATTTGAGATTATCTTGTCTGGGCTTCGTCGAAAAACTTAATTACGAGCATAAGGTTTGATTCTGGGGGAAAGTGAAATGTTGCTTATGTACTCTTCTGAGCGTAGGAATTTGCTAATTAATTGATGAGTGTCGTGATGGGATTTGTCTTTTAAATGACCGTTCTTTGATTTCTTTTTCTACTGTTTGCTTTATGAAAAGTGAAAACTGAGTTGGTTTGGGTTTTCTGAGATTTTTGTGTTTTGCGTATGAGCTTAGTCATTTTTTGCTTGAGATGGTGATTTATTTGTTTTTATTTTATGACCTGTGTGAGCTAGATGAAAGAGATTAGAGATGGAGTCAAGAGTGACAGAAGATCAAAATCTTCGTCAGCTGGCTCCCTTCCGCTTATTCTTGATATAGATGAATTTAAGGTATTAACTCCTGCGACATGGGTTTATATTTTTCTCCTCTATTGCTAGTTCCTGTTCCTAATTTGGGTGACTTTCAATTGGTGGCTGGTTTAAATGTAGGGTGATTTTTCATTTGATGCACTATTTGGAAAGTTGGTAAATGATCTCCTTCCAGCTTTCCTCGAAGATGATGCAGACTCTGTAGATGGACATGGTGGCATTGGGGCTGATGCTTTACCTAATGGGCACGTGAGGGCGTCATCGGATGCAGCAAAATTTGCGCAAGTGCAAGCTTCACCCTTTTTTCCCGAAGTAGATGCTCTTTTATCATTGTTCAAGGATTCATGCAAGGAATTGATTGATCTTCGGAAACAGGTCGGCTTCTGATTTTACAAGTGATGGACTTTTAAGAATTATTAGATGTCTTTTTGGCTGAAGTTCTCTTCTTTCTTTGAAGATTGATGGAAAGCTTTACAATCTCAAGAAGGATGTTTCTGCACAAGATTCTAAGCACCGCAAGACACTTGCTGAGGTTGTTATGAAGATGGCCTCTATGAATGTTTCGTTATGAACTGTAATGAAGATATCAATTTCCTTCTCTAAAATAATTCCTGAACGGTTGCATGGTATCAGATATATCTGTGGATATTGGAGCAAGTTTCTACTTCCCTTTGATTAAGAATAACAAAAACTTGCAACTGTGACCTCATGGTGATTCACAAAAGATATCATTTTGGTTCGATGTGCTCTGTGGTTAATTGTTCAACTGGAAAATAAGTGTAGTTTTAGTTTCATTTTCTGTATTTGTTTTATTGTTCAGCTGGAAAAGGGTGTAGATGCCTTGTTCGATAGTTTTGCTAGGTTGGACTCACGTATTTCAAGTGTTGGACAAACTGCTGCCAAAATTGGAGATCATTTGCAGGTAAATTTTCACTTTTACCTGTGTTTGACCACAACAATATACAGAAATGAAGAAAAGGAAAGTGGACATATTATGATATCCTTCGTCTCATTTTGCTCATTAGAGTGCAGATGCTCAGAGGGAAACAGCCAGTCAGACAATAGATCTCATAAAGGTATCATAATCAATATTTTGTCCTTCTTTTATCCAGGGATGTTTTTTAAACACATTGCTGCTTGTTTCCTACAGTATTTGATGGAGTTTAATGGCAGCCCTGGTGACCTAATTCAACATTCACCTTTGTTTTCTGATGATAGCCGTGTAGCTGAGGCAGCTTCAGTTGCACAGAAATTACGTAAGATGGTCGTCACTTTATGGTACCTTCAATATTGAATAGTTGTTCAATAATTGAGTTGGCTGATGTGTAAAGTCATAAATTCTTTGTATGATTCCCACCTCCACTTTTTGTAATATGAAGAAGTGAACCTCATTTTAGCTCGACTGCAAATTATCAAAGTAGAACTTAGGCTGCATGATATTGAAATTGCTAATAACCAACATAGTTAAAACGTAGCATGCTATCTTCAAGTCACCACTGACCTCAACGAACACATGCAAATCTTTTCATTATCAATCTACAAACAAGGGCTGATATAGATAAGGGGCATATGATGCCAAATTCTTTACAACTTACTCTTACATCTGAGGAATTCTATGAGTGTAGAGTTGTAAGTCAGCCATACACATGGCAGATTTATTGTCCTCTTTAAGAGCTAGGTGCTGCATGTGACTTTCTCATGCAGTCTCAATGTTTGATTGGTTAAGATACCTGATTGGAGGAGTTAATTTGTGTTGTTTGTAGCAATTGAGTGGTACACATAACATAGTTTACTGAAAATTTAGTGGTGACTGACTTTGTCAGGAGATGAATTTGTGTGATTATCACAAACTTGCATACCTTTCCTTTAGCATTTACATTCTGAAAACCGTGTGTGGGCATACGCATAAGATTGTGTCATTTCATTGTTGATAGTCTATTGTACTATTTACATTTAGTATGTGGCCATAAAGCAAATAGTTATTGAATAGTTTTTACGTTGGTGGTTCTTCTTTATCAAAATTTACAACTTTTCTAAGACATGATTTTTTCTTGGTACTTATCTGAATTTTAGGATCATTTGCTGAGGAAGACATTGGAAGACAAAGCATTTCAGTGCCGTCAGTTGTGGGAAATGCAACTGCAAGCAGAGGATTAGAAGTTGCTGTTGCAAATCTTCAGGATTATTGCAATGGTATGGCAACTTTTGCAGTTCTATGATAGCATTTGGAATGGTGTTTTATAATGATGATTTGCTTTTATTTTCCTCTGGATTGTTCTATATAGAACTGGAGAATAGATTATTGTCTAGATTCGATGCTGCATCACAAAGAAGAGAATTGTCAACAATGGCAGAATGTGCTAAAATTCTATCACAGGTAATTATGCCCTATACAATTAGGCAGAGTTCAGTGGATAGGACTCTCGGGAATCATTTGCTAATTGTGGGTTTAGCTAGAAAAGCTGCATCTAATATGGTCACAAGTGGTTGACTATCGTACTTAATCTGATTTCTTTAGACAAAACTAGGAGGGTAGTACAAGAAGCACTCAATCCTCAGCTTCTTTTAAGTTATAATTGTGATGGGAATTTCATTAAAACTTGAGGGTTCTGTGCTGCAGTTTAACAGGGGCACTAGTGCGATGCAACATTATGTGGCCACACGTCCAATGTTCATTGATGTGGAGGTCATGAATGCGGACACGAGATTGGTTCTTGGAGATCAGGGTTCTCAAGCCAGTCCCAGTAATGTTGCTCGTGGGCTTTCTTCCTTGTACAAAGAGATCACAGGTTTGGAAGAAACCATCTGTTTGATGCAAGGCCCTGAACTACTCAAAGCATATGTTAGTGTTACATCTTTGTTCTATCTTGTAGATACTGTTCGTAAAGAAGCAGCCACAATTATGGCAGTATTTCCTTCTCCTAATGAAGTCATGTCAATCTTAGTATCGCGAGTATTGGAGCAGCGAGTTACAGCAATATTGGACAAGTTATTAGTGAAACCATCACTTGTGAATTTGCCTCCAGTGGAACAAGGCGGGCTTTTATTAGTGAGTCCTATTTCTAGTGCCAGTTGTGTTTCTTGTATATCTAGATGTCAGCTTGAAATGGCAATCAGATCTTGACATAAATCCTTCTTCGTTGGGGTTCAGTATCTTAGAATGCTAGCAGTGGCATATGAGAAGACACAAGAACTTGCTAGAGACCTACGAGCTGTAGGATGTGGTGACTTAGACGTTGAGGGTAATTTACTCTTTCTATTTTACAGTCGACTTGTAAATATTCACTGCATAAAGCTTTGCAATGTTGAAGCAACTGTTATTTATGTTTAGTTCTGTTATCAAAGGGTTTTATTTACAGTTGTTAATCTTATAAATTGTCTTTAACCAATTAACCAGTAGAGTTTCATTTGTAGGTTGTGTTATAGTTCTTCAAACTTCCCATCATCCATACATTTCCTTTGTTTTACTTTGGTGTTAACTGCAACCTACATTCATTCAGGCCTCACAGAGTCTTTGTTTTCTTCTCACAAGGATGAATATTCTGAACACGAGCAAGCCTCTCTTAGACAACTATATAAAGCAAAGGTTTGTACCACATTCATGCGCTGTTTGAATTGAAAAATGCATTCGTTTCTCTTCTTCTTTTTCTTCTTTTCACAGTGACACACTGATTACCTCTTGCAGATGGAAGAATTGCGCACTGAGGGCCAGCAGCTCTCAGAGTCAACTGGCTCGATTGGGCGTGCAAGGGGAGCTTCAGTGGCATCCTCTCAGCATCAGATATCTGTGACTATTGTAACAGAGTTTGTGCGTTGGAATGAAGAAGCAATATCGAGATGCACATTGTTTTCATCTCAGGTCATGATTGTTCCTGCACTCAATATGACATACTACAATTCATCATGTAGCTAAATACTCATGCATGCACACACATGCCAATTCTGATTTCTACAAATTTGCAGAATCTATTATGCATGATATGATAAATTTACTGTTCCTTTTATGATGCCAAAAATTATAGGGGAACTATTTTTTGACTTCACAATCATTGAAAATCTCTGAAATTTCCAAATTTTTTTCCAATTAGGCTGAAATATGAAGATTTAAGTATGGGAATTATTACTTTACTGTTTTAGATTAGAAATTTGAGGATTTTTTTATTGATTAAGTTTAATATACTTTTACAGCCTGCTGCTCTTGCAACCAATGTGAGGACGGTGTTCACTTGCTTGCTTGACCAAGTAAGTTGTTTACTTTAATTTGCCAAATTAGGGGAATTATGTACCAGTTACTCAAACATGCTATTTCCCAGGTTGCAATATATATAACAGAAGGTCTTGAACGGGCTAGAGATAGCCTGACTGAAGCTGCAGCTTTGAGGGAAAGGTTTGTGCTGGGCACTAGTGTTAGTAGAAGGGTGGCTGCTGCAGCTGCTTCTGCTGTAATTTTCTAACCGTAACACTTCTTTCTATTGTTGTCTCTATGTTGATGATTTATGAAAGTGATAAATAACTTAGCCTAAACTGGATTAGATAAGTAAAATGATATTGGCATGTAGGCAGAAGCTGCTGCAGCTGCTGGTGAGAACAGTTTCAGATCTTTCATGGTTGCTGTACAACGTTGCGGCAGTAGCGTGGCCATAGTTCAGCAAGTATGTTGGGCCATTTGATTTTGCAAAGTTGTCAAAATTAGATGAGATTCTACATTTTCCAAGAACCTAAATTAGTTTGAAATTTTATCTGCAGTATTTTGCAAATTCTATATCTCGGCTTTTACTACCTGTAGAGGGTGCACATGCTGCCTCTTGTGAAGAAATGGCAACAGCGATGTCCAGTGCAGAGGGCGCTGCATACAAAGGGCTTCAACAATGCATTGAGACTGTTATGGCTGAGGTTGGTTCTTAGCTGTTCTTCTCTTGTATTCTATGATAGCCTCTGTGTGGTAATTTAGTGTTGTTTGGTATGAATTTGAAATGTAAAATTCTTAGGTTGAGCGGTTGTTATCAGCTGAACAAAAGGCTACTGATTATCGTTCACCTGATGACGGAATTGCTCCTGATCATCGTCCAACAAATGCTTGCACGAGGTACTTAAACTTGGAATGTGTGTGTTGAGCTCAGATCTCATGTGTGAATTTGACATGGAAGTACTACTATTTCTATTATAATCTTTTCAGCATTACTATCATGCTTCTGTTTGCAATACTTGAAATTGACTCATCTCCTTGTCTACACATTGATTAGCTGGGAATCCTTTAAGAGGAAAAACTTTAAGTGGACATTATTAGCTTTATTGGAGGCCCTAGAATGCAATGACTACCTTCTCTTATGTTGGGATGACATGAGAAATACACTTTATACTGATCTATTTGGGAATTAGCATGAAAATTAATCCCAAAATATATTTTATTTGTTTATTTATACTAACAAATCATGCTTTTGAATCTGTGGACTAGGGTTGTGGCATATCTGTCTCGTGTGCTTGAGGCTGCATTCACTGCTTTAGATGGTCTTAACAAACAAGCCTTCTTGACAGAACTGGTGAGATAAATTTTCCTGCTATTGCTTCATATAATGCCTTCTCTTTCTGTATAATTTTTCCTAATATTTACTCATTCCCTCCTGTGTTTTTACCTAAAAAACGTTTTCATGGCCTTGTTCACTTTTTATGAATATTTATTCTGCAAAGGTGAAGTTGAAATTGCTATGATATAGCTTCCACATCTGATTTGTTGGTTTTTTACCATTATAGGGAAATCGTTTGCATAAAGGACTGCTTAATCACTGGCAGAAGTTCACTTTTAATCCCAGGTAATTCTTGATGTAATATTATATGCCAAGAATGTTATATTGAACTATGGGATGCCCATTGACTACTTGACCTAATGGGGTTGCGAGTTCAAGTTCTGTTGAATTTCATTTCTGTATCTATTCAAAATTGAAATGTGCTCTTGTCTGTGATACTGAAGATTTCAAATTTTGAAGAAAGCATTATCTCATTTTAACCGTGAAATGTTAATATCTTTGGAATATCTGTGTTGTAAGAGACAGTTTAAGCTTGTAACATTGCAATGTCACTACTGTATAGTGTTTTCAGAGAAGGGAAAGCATATGATCTGAAGTTTAAGATCCTCATTTCCGTAACTTTATTACCTCTGTTACTTATAAATGTAGCCTAGAAATAGAAATCAGAGCATCCTTTAGTCTTGGAAGCTCACTCCGGGGTAGCGTTGGATGTAACTGGGTTGCCTCTGGATTCTCAGAAAGTTGAGTCATTCTTTTAGAAACTTACTTAAATTTAGTGCCCTTCGTGACATACCATTAAGTTTTTTTCAAGTTTTTCTGCACAATTCTGTGATCATTTTGTTTCACATAATTCTTTGGCATTATGTTCTCCAATTTTGTTTTGCAGTGGAGGACTGCGGTTGAAACGTGATATAACTGAGTATGGAGAATTTGTGCGCAGTTTTAATACCCCCTCTGTTGATGAGAAGTTTGAATTGTTGGGCATGTAAGTTGCAAGATTTTCTGAACTTTCTGTTTTTCCTTGTAGAATGCAATTTCCAATTGTACCAATGATCTATTTCTTTGCAGAATGGCTAATGTGTTTATAGTAGCTCCAGAAAGCCTTTCCACTCTGTTTGAGGGCACTCCAAGTATCCGTAAAGATGCACAAAGGTATCATCCAGCATAAACATGGTCATTGTTTCATACAGTTAATTTTAAAGCCGTTCATAGTTATTTCTGAGTTCTGCATATCAGAATGAGCTCAAATCTTTATTTTGGCTCTGCTATAGTCAGCCAAGCATCAAATCCAAACTACTAGAGATGATTAGTATTTCTCTGGTCGGACGTCTCTAAAAGACAGACTGCAAAAGCTGCATGAATATTTACAAGTTTCACTCCAATTCTTGAGGAAAGTTTTTGCTTTTGACAAAGGATAATTAATTGGAAAAGTTTACCAGTCTTGGAAATTCTATTCCCTAGGCACCATTTTCATTGGGATTGGTCCACAGATTGGAAAATTTGCTCTTAAATGCATTTGAAAGATTACATAAATATGCACAGTTGTTGGTGATATGAGCACGATTCCTTTCAGTTATTGTAATCTGAAAACCTCAAAATTCTTGAACCAAACACTAGAAAGGAAGATCTTTAGGATGGAAAGTTGCATTGTGGAATTACCTATTTTTGACCTTTGTTTGTAACCTTATCTTCCCGGTTTCATGCTTCCTGTTCTGGAGTGATTTAGTTCAAGCAAGGTTGTTTTCCTCTGATGAGTGTTGATGTACTTGGATGTCGACTAGGTTTATTCAACTTAGAGACGACTATAAGAGTGCAAAACTGGCTTCCAAATTCAGCTCCTTTTGGACTAGCTAGTTGATAACGAAGTGAGGTTGATATATACAGAAGATCCAGCATCACAGTCGGATTCTCATGGTTGGACAGAAATCAAGTCAGTGACTTGTTTGGGAATCAGTTCTGTTCCAAGTGCCATTGAGCTGACAAAAGAGTCGGGTAGAGCTTTTCTCTTGAATCTTTTTTTATTAGTTTAATTTCTCTACTTCTCAATCATAGTTTTATGATAGATGCAATAAACATATGTTTTTGATGCTCCATTTGTATGTTAGGCTTGCGATTTTGTCATCTCTTGGCCTCTATATCCTTGTAAATGATAATTCTTAGACTTCACATCAGGGTTGAGATTGCTTTGTTCCATATCATGGATGTATCCTTGGATACATAACTATTACCAGATGAAAGTAGTGCATTCTTGTATTTTTCTCAAATGAACAATTTCCATAATAGTTTCTCCGTATACAATAGACCGCTCATATGTGTGACCTCTTCAAGGGATTTTCAGGATGTTAGTTTCTTGTTTTCATCTTGATAAAAGGATGGAAATTATTAGCAAGCTTCTAGGCTTGGCAAAAAGCCCGATTTGACAGGCTTTGTGTTGGTTTTCGGCCTATATTCAGGCCTAGGCGTGGACCAGCCCTTTGCCAAGCATTAAAGCTTCAAGTTGTTCCCAACAACATTCCGTGGTCATGTACATGGGCTGTAAACGCCTGAAAAAGGCCGCAATAGCAACTCATGATGGAACTTCCACATATAGAGGCTTAAAATTGCCTTGTACTTGCACCAAAACCTCACAAATTGGCAAGAAGAAAAGGTTTACCTAGTGGTGATTAAGACCTGTATCACCTCTTAAGTTGTGGTGGGTGGGGCGCCTCCTATTTATGCTAGTGTGGCACATCCCTCCACTATCTACAATACACCTCTTCCTTTGCCTCTCTCTTCTGGATTCCAATATAGCATAAAGAGATTTCATTGACCAAGTACTCTCAGTGGGGTAGTTCATGGGTGGTTATCCTCTTTGATGGACAAGGTATCTATATCTATCAGTAACATCTAGCACCACCCACCCCATGAAAGTAACTTCTTCTAAGATGTTCAAGACCCCACATTCTCCACTATATCCTAGCGTAGTGCCTAATTCATTATATTGTCAGCGCACAACCCTATCGAATCTTCTACTAAACTGTTGTTCTCACTTAACTAGATGTCTTCTTGTATCCCATTCGTAGTTAGATATGTAGGAATTGACTTTTAGAGGTATATACTTTTAAGAGCCAAAATGTTTGACCAAAACCAGTTTAAGGTTCCCCATATCTATCAACCAAGTCCATACTCTATTCTCTATAATAGTTGGAAAACTGCATAAATTGAAAAAGGGCAAAAAGGGATGTGTCGATTCAGAATTTGTAGGTGATGGGTAGTAGTGACGGGACCTTATCTCTTACCCTTTTTTCAGCTGCTCACATCATCACTACGTCTTCAAACTTCTCTTCCTTTTTTTTTTTTTTTGGACTGTGTGGTTTTCCCATTTTTTCAGTGAAAAGTTAGTGATTTCCAAGCATTAAACACTTGGTTAACAAAAAGGAGAAGAAAGGGTTCATCAATTGATGGAGTTTGACTTCTTGGTTCATTATCTCGAGTGTAATTAGGTAGGCTATTAATTGCTTCTCCCTTCTCTTTTTTTCATAGCTAATGTCAAAAGTCAACTTTAAAGAAAATTATGCGTTTCCGTCTTAAAATTTGCTATAATTTTCAAAAGTCATATTTTTCCTCTACATTTTATAGACCAGTTTACATAGGCCCGAAGATTTTCAGTAATACGCAATTTTGCTCATAATTAATAGAGAGATTATTTCTAAATAACTAATATAAAAAAAAGATTAAGCTAAGTAAAAAGACTTAAGGTTAAGTATTACCTATTTTATTTATAAATTTAGGCAAATTTCATGAGGATAAAAGATGGAATATGTTTATAATAAATGATATCAAGTAAAAAGTTAAGTCTCATGATCGATTGTAAGCAATTATTTAAAATTTTATAATAATAACTATTAAAATTTATCAAATCATACTCATATAATTGATATTATACGTAAATCTTAGGTTGAACTCTTATTTTTTATATCTAAGAAACATGAAAAATGATATTATATATCGCATAAATGGAAAGACGAACCTCTTTCACACGTTTGACCGTTGTAATTATTATTATATCAGAAATTAAGTACGATTAATTTTAGAACTTTGGTCAAATTCTAATTTTAAAATAATGCATCGACTCGGTGGGCCCCACGCGGTTTCGATTCAATTCAATGCCTCGTGCAGCCCACGAGGAAGGAATTCATCACCACCGTCTGACTGGCTTCACACTTGGTTGATACTGAACCGTCCGATTCCGACCAAGCTGAATCACGAGGCACGTCATCCTCGTCGTGACTCACTCTCTTTTGTGAAAAGCAGTGGGCCCAACAAAATCCCCTAGCTTGTATAAGTGCCACGTCACCTTATCTCGTGCACCGCTCACGCGTTTTTATATCCCTCTCTTTCTTGTTTTTTCCCTTTCTTTTTAAAGTATCCTATTCCTATATAATTTTTCAGTTTACTTTATTGTATTCTCTCAACTTGTGACGGTTGGTATAAACGACCAGTCGGCGAGTACTTGCGCTTTTACACCGGAGTAAGACAATTTCGAGAATCTATTGTGTTTAGAGGGCTTTTTTTTTAATTGCTTTGATATATTTTGGAGTTTATAATAATAATTAATTCGTGAATTTCACATTTAAGATACATAAAATATATTTTTATTTAATAACTTTTCTTTTAAACTTGTATTTATTCGTGACGATTTTGGGCACCATATTAGCTATTTTATTTAGTTTTGTTTTATTTTATTTATTTATGTACTTATTTAATTTTATTTACTAACACTTTAACATATCAGTTTTTATCTGCATCATTTTTTATTGTCACATCTACATGTAAGTCTACCGAAAATAGCCTCTCTATTATGTAAGGGTAAGGTTGTGTACTATCAAACTTTCAAGACCCCGCTTCATTGTGGGATTTCAAACTTAGTGATGATGATGATGATGATGATGATGAAAATATATTTTTTGGAGTTTATAATATTCCATTACAACAATACTCAATACCGTTGATACTCAAAGTGTGAAGAGGTTTAATAGTACGCAATCTTACATATATTTTCATTATGTAAAGGTAGGGCTGCGTACTATCAGACATCTCCAGACCCCGCTTCATTGTGGGATTTCAAACTTGGTGATGATGATGATGATGATAATGAAAATATATTTTTTGGAGTTTATAATATCCCATTACAACAATACTCAATATGAATCCCGCTGATATCCAAAGTCTGAAGAGGTTTAATAGTACGCAATCTTACATATATTTTCATTATATAAGGGTAAGGCTGCGTACTATCAGACCTCCTCAGATCCCGTTTTATTATGAGATTTCAAACTTGGTGATGATGACGATGGTGACGATGAAAATATATTTTTGGGAGTTTATAATATCCCAT
>JAOQMS010000009.1:25762257-25796860 GCA_027563885.1 Erythroxylum longipes | reverse complement strand
CTCAACTTGTGACGGTTGGTATAAACGACCAGTCGGCGAGTACTTGCGCTTTTACACCGGAGTAAGACAATTTCGAGTGTTTAGAGGGCTTTTTTTTTTTTTATTGCTTTGATATATTTTGGAGTTTATAATAATAATTAATTCGTGAATTTCACATTTAAGATACATAAAATATATATTTATTTAATAACTTTTCTTTTAAACTTGTATTTATTCATGACGATTTTGGGCACCATATTAACTATTTTATTTATTTTGTTTTATTTTATTTATTTATGTACTTATTTAATTTTATTTACCAACACTCTTAACATATCAGTTTTTATCTGCATCATTTTCTATTGTCACATCTACATGTAAGTCTACCGAAAATAGCCTCTTTATTATGTAAGGGTAAGGTTGTGTACTATCAAACCTCCCCAGACCCCGCTTCATTGTGGGATTTCAAACTTAATGATGATGATGATGATGATGATGATGAAAAAATATTTTTTGGAGTTTATAATATCTCATTACAACAATACTCAATATGAATCTCACTGATACTCAAAGTATGAAGAGATTTAATAATACGCAATCTTACATATATTTTCATTATGTAAGGATAAAGCTGCGTACTATCAGACCTCTCTGGACCCGGCTTCATTGTGAGATTTCAAACTTGGTGATGATGATGATGATGATGATAATAATGAAAATATATTTTTTGGAGTTTATAATATCCTATTACAACAATACTCAATATGAATCCCGCTGATACCCAAACTCTGAAGAGGTTTAATAGTACGCAATCTTACATATATTTTCATTATATAAGGGTAAGGTTGCGTACTATCAGACCTCCTCAGACCCTGCTTTATTATGGGATTTCAAACTTGCTGATGATGATGATGATGATGATGACGATGAAAATATATTTTTGGGAGTTTATAATATCCCATTACAACAATACTTAATACGAATCCTGCTGATACCTAAAGTCTGAAGAGGTTTAATAGTACGCAATCTTACCTCTAACTAATAGAGAGACTATTTTTAAATAATCCACGGTATCTCATTACTTATTTTAAATAGTTTATACTACGAATTCTTATATTTAATAATTTATAATAGACTTTATTATAAAATTATCTCGTGTTAAAAGTACATGTTTTAATTTATTTAAATTTAATATACAAAAACGATTTTTTATAAGATAATTCAATTACTTCTTAAAATGAAAGATTCTGCTTTTTCAAGTGTCTATTTTACAAATTGTGGAACGTGTTTGATTAAAGTCAAACCCATCAGCTTTTAAGATTTGAAAGGAGTAGTTGACTTTAATGTAGTATATTTCTATGTAAAATACTATTTTTATATTTTGATGAAAATTTACCTATTTGATATTACTCAAATTTTTTTAGGTTTAAAATGTATAGCTTTTCATTGGTTTTTTTAAGAAACAAAAAACTAAAAAAAATAACATCAACACAATAAAACTCCTGTTGATACGTGAAATTTGAAGAGGTCTAATACTACACAGAATTATTCTTAACTAATAAACAAGTTATATTTGATAGACCTAAAATAAAAAGGTGTGTACGTATTAAAATCATAAAATAATACAATAACAACGCTTGTTAAGAATTTTGCTGATAAGCGTAATTTTGGAAAGTCCAGTAATACGCAATTTTACTTATAAGTAGAGAGACTATTTTTAAAATAACCAACGTGAGGAAAATAAAAGATATAAATATAAATATAATTAAATATAATAATTATAATTATAATTTTTTATTATTATTAAAACAAGGGTTTACTTTGGAAGCCGAAAAGGAATATACACAGCAAAGGATGGTTCGGTAATAATAATATTATTCAAGTCGAAAAGAATTAAGGGAATATACCTAGCAAGAGATGGTCCGGCAACAGTGAGACATTTGAGTAGTGTTCTATCAATACACTATCATGGGATTTCTGAGAACTCAGACGTCGTACCAATTAAACAAGACAAGAGGAAAGTATTAAAACATAGGATTTATACTCTTCTTCTTGGTCTGATGCACAATCTCATTGATTAGAGCGCCCCAATAACATACGGCCCACCGGCTTTTTGAAGCATTTGTCAAATTTTTATAGCAAAGTTTAATATAAATTGAGACGAAATATATAATAACCTAATAATTGTATATTTTTATTAAATTAAATTAAAAATAATATTTATAAATTTAATTTTTCTATTTTTAATTAATTATATGTCAAAATGGATATTTAGTGTACTTATGATTTAAAGTAATATTAGGGATAATTGAGTTGGTGGGGTAAGAGACATGGGGCTAAAAAGTTTTATATTCGAATCCTCCTATTTATACTCTCTTAATCGAACCTGTCGTAAAGGGCTTGTCTAGTGCGAAGTACTTAGTTGGTATAATTTGCAGACTATTGTGTCAATCTGAAAATTTACCTAGTGCAAATTCAAAGGATAATGACTGCGGTTTCTCCATTAAAAAAAAGATTTAAAGTAAGTGAATAACATTTAAATTAACTAAATTTTAACTCAAATTCGAGTGTAACAATTTTTATTCAAACTAAACGACCAAAATAGTGATGTGATTTTAGAGTTAAAATTTAATTGAGAAAATTAAAAAAAAATTTAAGCGGAGGAATTTATAGTCGTTATCATTTGAATAAGTATTGGGTAAATCTCTGTATTGATACAATAGCTTGCAAATCACGCCAATCAAGTACTCCTTACTAGACAAGTCCTGTATGACAGGCTCGATTAAGAGAGTGTAGGTAGGAGATTCGAGCAAGGACCTTTTGTCTTTATGCTTCTTACTCCACCAACTCAACCATCCCTACGAGCCGAGAGAGAAACCACGATAATAATTTAGAATTAAATTTTAATAAAATTTAATTTAAGTAATTAATTTTTAAAATGTGTATAAATTAAATCAAAAAATTTTTTTAAAATAACATATTCATCAAATATTACATGAATATCTATCTGTTAATTATATAAGCAAAAAAAATAATTTTAGCTTAAATTATACGAAATTTGAAAAATTTTAATTAAAATATTAAATATTTTTAAATTTATTATTTAAAAAAACAAGTTTATGTCCGAAAGCCCTGTCGCCAATGCTATAGTATATATTTAACTATATCCATCTCTTGTCGGTAAATCACTAGCCTGCAACCTCAATACGTGTGTGGACTTCACGTTATATCTCAAGCCACTCAAGGCACGCACATACTCATGAAGCCCCTTTGACATTGTCTCAAGTCAAACCCACGAACCCGATTTCAATGTCAGATAAGTATGTAATGAGAAAGGACAAGATAAGCATTGATTTGAGATGCCAAATTGCCAACTTCTCTCTCTCTCTCTTCTTCTTCGTCACTTTATATAATATTATTGTTTCTCTACTCATTGCCACTTCCACATCCACTCCCTTTGGCCTTCTTTTCAATCCAATCTTCTCTCTCAGGTTAAAAGTCAGCGCCTTGTTTTGTCTCCTCCTATACCGAGCATTTAGTTGCAGAGAAAAAAAAAAGGGCGTTTTGGTACAGGTTTTGCTCAGAGTTTGTCTGTCTAGGCCATGGAGGCTGATTGGGATCTTCACGCCGTGGTCAGAGGCTGCAACGCTTCATCAACTTTCAGCGCCGGCGGTGCTATCACCACCGTGTCTGCTGCAACCACAACCAACAGCTCCGGCTGTTTTAGAGCAGATTTTGGAACTCAGTCTTGCATTTCTCCGTTTGGTAGTGAACAAGTTGGCGACTGTTTCTCGATGCTTACAGATCCGTTCGAAGCAAGAGTCTCTGTTGGAGATTTGCAAGAGCTTTACAAGCCCTTTTTTCCAAAATACGAACCTCTACATTCATCAGCAGAAAGCATGCCCATCTCTTGTTTTAGTTCTCTCAGTGTATCCAACGAACAAATACAGTTTAAACAGCAGCAGCAGCAGCAGCCTAAACAGTCTCGTCCTGGTTCTGTGAATACCAGTGCAAATTCTCACAACAGCAGATCCAAAAAAAGGTAAACAGAAATGAACCAAACTTCATGGCTTAGCAGGTTCTGTTTCGTTATTTAAAACATTTCTTTCTCTATTACAGGAAAAACCAGTTCAAGAAGATATGCCAAGTACCAGCAGAAGCTTTATCTTCAGATATATGGGCATGGCGCAAATATGGCCAAAAACCCATCAAAGGTTCTCCATATCCAAGGTGAAGAATCTATGTACATCCCTGTTGGATTCCTAGTAAAGCTTATTTTATATCGATTTTTGAGTTTACATCCCAGTCTTCTTCATATGTTTGTGTTAGCTGCCATCTGGAAGTCAAAACCATAATCTTTACGAATCTAACCGAGCTTGGTGTTACTCTTTTGCAGGGGTTATTACAGATGCAGTAGTTCAAAAGGTTGTATGGCTCGTAAACAAGTGGAGCGTAACAAATCAGACCCTGGAATGTTCATAGTGACCTATACTGCAGAGCACAACCACCCGGCACCAACGCACAGAAATTCCCTCGCCGGAAGTACTCGACCAAAGACCTTGACTCCGCAAACCGTCACCAACAGTGATTCCAATAACAACAATAAACCGTCGCCTGCAAAACCCACATGCTCATCTCCGGCAACCTCCTTGGAAGACGAGCTTTTGCCACAAATTACCAACACAACTGACAGTAGAGAAGAGAAAGACATAATGGATGATTATGACGATGGTGATGACGCTGACAATGAGTTTGGTGGGTTCTCAGACTTGTCCTTGACCGATGATTTCTTTGTGGGGCTAGAGGAATTCACGCTTCCGGTGACCGGAGACCGATTCCCCGGTCACTTGACATCGAGTTTGGATTACCCTTGGCTTGTTAACAATGCCACGACGGCTGCTGGCGGAATCTGACATTAGCCTTAATGAGTTTTTAACTATTTATTTGATTTGATGTCCTGTTTTTTGGGTTAATTTTTTCAATTATTTACAATTATAAACGAGGATCTTATTCTCATGTCCAATTACTCTGGCCAGCTTTAATAGAATAAGATTGAAATAAATAATCGTATAAATATATAGATAAAATTTAATAGAATATAATAAAAATATTATAATCGAAATAGAAATTAGAACAAAAGATCTAATATCTTCTGATCTTGTAATTCTTGTAAAATCATAATATAGACTGAAATTAAAATAAAAAAAGAAAATTATTTATTTCATTATCAAGCTAACTTTCGAACTCTAAATTATCATTGCACTTGATAATTAAATTGAATTTTAGACCTAATCTGAATTTGAACATTCATTCTTTATCCGACTTTAAATTTAGGACTAATTTAGTTTAACTCATTCGATTTGATTTTGATTTATTTTAATAATTCTTATAGGTAAAAACAAAATAATTTATTAATTAATCCATCAATTAAATAAATTAATTAATTTTTATAAATTAATTATTTTTAACAATATTTTTAATAGATAATGAATATTTCCTTCAATAGTATTTTAAAATTATTAATTTTATCAAAATTTTAATTAATTTTATGATTATTTAATGTCGATTAAATCTTTAAGTATTAAAGTTTTTGGTTTATCAGTTTAATTTCTAGTTTTTTTAAATTATAATAAAAGAGATTTTTGAATAATTAAAAAAAAATATTTTTATCCCTGTATCGTTAAAATTGGAAATAAACAAAAATGAATTGACCCAAAATCTTTTTTTAGCTCAATTAAAATAAGAGAAAAATTGAGTGATTCAAAATTTAATTGAATTAATAATTAAAATAATATTATTTTAAAAATAAAATAAAATAAAATAAAATAAAATAAATAAAATATTTATTTTATTTTATTAAATTAATTAATTTTAAATGAATGGTCATTTTTTTATTCTTGTATTTCATCAAATGTATGTTTGAGTGAATCATATAACGAATACTCGATACCGATCTTTGAAGACATACATTTATGGACTTATCCGATGAATAAGCCCACCCTTGACTCAGGCCCAAATGGACTATTATTGGACCTAAAGAATAGGGTTAAAACTAATAGTATAAATATATCAAATCTTGTAATAATAAGTTTATTTTAAACTTATAAATTAGAAGATAATATTTAATTTTGTGAAGACAAACGGTACTATTTACTAAAATAATTATTTTAAAATTTTATTTTCTGTAAAAAAAGATTTCTACTTCTATATCATAGTTCAATTTATTGTGAAATTTCATTATTATCTAAATTATTAAAATTTATAATTTTAAAATTCTTTTAAAGATCAATAGACTTACTTACTGGCCCGACCGCCCGAGACACTTACCCAGAGTCCACTCACACGAGTAACATAAACTGATTAATTTTTATTTATTAATCTCTTTTTTAATTAAACTTTAAATTTTTTGATCAGTAAGAACAATCTTCTTTAATCATTTTTAAATTCTTAAATTCTATTTAATTTTTAATTAATTTTATAATAATATAATACCTATTAAACTTTTTAAACCTTAAATTTTTATCTTATCGATTTAATTTGCACTTTAATTTTCAAAATATTACATTTTACCGTTAAATTTTTCAATGTTGACTTATGTTTTGTCGAGATCAGATCTTCTGTTCCAATTATGATATTCCTATCATGTTTTATTAAATCTCGCATACACAAAATATTTAGATGAAATCTAAGGAAACTGTTAGAAAATATATAAAATTAATTAAGTTGACCTCACATAACAGCTTAAGCTATTGTGGTGAAATGGTCGCTTAACATGGTATCAGAGCCTTTGTGACTAAGTGGTCATGAGTTCGAATCCTACCACTCACCAATTAAATTAAGCACAAAATAAAGTAGGCATGTGTAAGTTTCAAGTTCAAAGAGCTTTCACTTGACGGGATGTGTTAGAAAATATATAAAACTAATTACGTTGACTTCACATAACAGCTTAAACTATTGTGTTAAAATGTTCGCTCAACGTAAACAAAGCTAAGAAGAAAAAAAAACTACCTTACGAAAATATCTGAGTTAAAAAATAGGATTAGATGGGTGTTTCTCGATAGAGCCCAATCATGAAGTGAAGACTGTGAAGTCCAATGTAGATGATTTGCAGTACATGAGTCCGAATCTACCTTATAAGCGCGTGCAAGAGACCGCTCTCTCTATCCGACCCAAATTCGCAAGCTTGCATTACTTTATAATGCTTACGTCTCACGCGCCACCATCTCTTGTTAAGGCATTACTTCAACTTAGCTTACCTCCTCCTCGTACAGTGTCGTTTATTCCGTTGATCAAAATCCTCCGTTTCCGTACTCGCTGGACCTCGTTCCGTCACTTCTCCACTATGTCGGACGTTACTATCTCCACTAAAACTGCAGCCGAAGCCGATTCCTCGCCGGAACACGTCACCGGAGATTGGTACTCGGTACCGGATCTTCGGCTTCGCGATCATTATTTCAGAGTCCCCCTTGATTATTCCTTCAATCGCGATGGTTCTCCTAAGATTTCAGTTTTCGCTCGAGAAGTGGTTACCGGTACTGTATCGCAGATTATGTAACATTGAGTTGGTTTCTATATCTATATCCGATTATTTCTATATTATGTTTCTTTACTTTGGTTGTGTTTCTCAAATGGGGTTTGGTTTTGTAGCTGGAAAAGAAGAAGAACAGCTCCCGTATCTATTGTTTCTACAGGGCGGGCCAGGGTGCGAGTGCCCCAGGCCAACAGAAGCTAGTGGATGGATACAGAAAGCTTGTGAAGAATTTCGCGTTGTGTTGATGGATCAGGTGTTGTGTTCATCTTGACACTCAGCAATCTTTAGTGCTATGTTACTAATTTAACATCACATGTTTGGTCGCTGTTAATGTTGTAATGTAATGTAATTTTCGTTTCAGCGAGGAACAGGGTTGTCCACTCCATTGACACCATCGTCAATGTTGCAATTTGGCTCTCCAACGGAGTTAGCTGAATATTTGAAGTTCTTCAGAGCTGACAATATCGTGAATGATGCAGAGTTCATCCGAGTTCGTCTTGTTCCTGATGCTAAACCCTGGACTATTTTGGGCCAGGTATATATTGAGGTTGCTAGTCCATCGGTTACTGGATATGAGAAATCTCTGATTGACGTTTTGTACAATTCCTTTTCAGTTCATGATTCTAGGTGATGTTGAGGGTTATTGACAGCTTATTCATTTTGCTGGTGTTAGAGTTTTGGGGGCTTCTGTGCAGTCACCTACTTAAGTTTTGCTCCACATGGACTAAAACAAGTACTCATTACTGGAGGAATCCCTCCGATCACACAGGGGTGTGCTGCAGATACTGTCTATAAGGCAGGTTGTGAACAAGTTTGTCGCCAGAATGAGAAGTATTACAAAAGATTTCCTCGGGATTCAGATACTGTTCGTGAAATTGTCATGCATTTGGTAGAATCTGAAGGAGGTGGGGTAGGTTATAGAGCACACCCTTTTCATTAATTTACTGATATATGAACTCTGTTTATGCATGTTGCTGTGAGTTTATCCTTCAAATTTCTCTTTGTAGGTGCTTCTTCCATCTGGTGGAATTTTGACCCCAAGAGGTTTGCAACTTCTTGGTCTTTCTGCTTTAGGTTCGAGTGCAGGTTTTGAGCGGCTACATTACATGTAAGGCATCGGAAGAAACTAGTTATCTTTGATGGGTTAAAAACATTATGTTTGTCTAGATTAATGATTACATGTCCTACAGGCTTGAGAGGGTGTGGGATCCTGTACTTGTTCCAGGATCAAGAAAGCAAATCAGCTACTATTTTTTGAATGCTGTAAGGGTTCTTTGTTTTGCTTTTGATCACTACCTTTAAGGAACTTTGGAAATTGGAACCAAATTTCAACTTGATCTTATTGTGCAGTTTGAGAATTCATTGAATTTTCATACAAATCCACTCTTTGCTATCCTTCACGAGCCCATATACTGCCAGGTACAATTCATCTCTTTCTTTGCAGTTGACATTCAAATTATTTTCCTGGCAGTTGAAGTAAAGTTTTCTTCACTCCATGTTACATGATGATATAGGATGCTCTTTTGAGATTGAAACAAGTTATATGTATGTAAAAGTGGATTGTTGACATATGCATTTTCCTTGTTTCGGCTTTGCTTTTCCAGGGTGCCCCTTCAAATTGGTCTGCACACAGAATTACAGCTGAAAATGAAAATTTTGATGCAATCAAGGCTGCAAAAGAAGGCCGTCCCGTGTTTTTCACAGGAGAGGTGGGAATTAGTTATGTTGTTATGGTTTAAACAAAAAACAACTCAATACACCCGTCTGTTCTTATACTGGTAAATTTTCTTCCATTGGAGTCTTTTCCATCATTTTCTATACTATATGGTGTATTGGGTATCTGCTTTTGCAGATGATGTTCCCGTGGATGTTTGACGAAATTCATGCCTTGAGACAATTTAAAGACGCTGCTCAAATATTGGCTGAGAAAAAGAATTGGCCTCCTCTCTATCACATTCCTGCGCTTAATGAAAACAAGGTTTCCTGCTATTTTCTTTCCACTATCTTTGCAAATACTAATTGCTCATCTGTTGCAGCTTCGAAATGGCTTGAAATGATCTGAAATAGATTTGCAGAATAGCTTCTTTTGGATTTCTTTCATCAGGGAATAGCTTTCTTTTCATGTAGTTATTTCAATCGAATCTTTTTGTTCAATTGTAACAGGTACCTGTAGCAGCAGCCCTTTATTATGAAGACATGTATGTTAACTTCAAGCTGGCAATGGAGACAGCTTCTCAAATAGCGGCCATTAGGTTATGGATAACCAATGAATTTATGCATTCTGGTCTGCGAGATAGAGGAGCACAGGTTCTTGATCATTTGCTAGGAATGTTAAATGGGAAGAAGCCCCTATTCTAATATCATTGCATTTCCTAAAGACTACTTATCTTGGACTTGAATTGAACACCAACCTCCTTTTCCTTTTCCTTCTCATTCTCATTTCGAATCGATAATAATTTGCTCGTATCGGTGGACTAAAGCTCTCTCCTTTTTGTGGCAAACTAATGGGAATTTTTTTTTGGAAATTAAAAGAAATAATATTAACAAGGCAGAAACTTGTACACGATCCTCACCAAGGATCGTACAGTCAAAAACTACTTTACACTACACAAAATAAAGCAATTATAACAAAAGATTTAAATTAACCATAGCGATCTGAGTTTATGGGTGATGATGTCCTGTTTCTTGTTAGTTAAGATAGTTTCTCTAATCAAGTCGGTAATTACTCAGTAAGTTCAGATTTGTGATGCTTTACATTATTATAGATTTTCCTATTTCTTTCCTCCAAATGTAATTGGTAACCATCTGGAAAGAAGTCTGGGTTGGTGGTCCATCCTTGTAATTAGGTTTAGCATACCGAATGATAGATTCCAACACATCATTCCATACAAACGAGAACTTTAGGCGACGAATCAAATTCAAAAATTTGCTCCATACCGATTTGTTATAACTACATTTAAAGAACAAATGATTTCTCGTCTCTTTCACATGTTTACATAAGATACATAAGGGATCTAAAACTCAAATCAACGAACTTTAGTTCTTAATCTGTTTTTGATCACCAACCATAAAAAAATGGCTGCTTTGGGGCACAGAACTTGCTTCCACAATATATTTACCCATGGGACTGATTCTCGTGGCTCAATTAGTAAGTTATGAGCAGATCTATTATTGAACATACCACTTGAATGTAAAGTCTATATCAACTTATTCTTCCTACTTACATTTGACATCTCTGGTAAGTAATTCTCTAGTATATGAAAATGACGTAGAGTATGAAGTCTATCCCACTCCTATTTAAGCCATGCAACCATAGCTTCTTTAGGGATCCTGTTCCGTAACACTTGTAGATCCTCACGCAACTACAAAAGGCTGAAATCTGACCAATTATCATACCACATCTAAATGTCATCTCCATCTCCTAACCTATACTTCAAGCAAGGATAAACCAGTTCCCTAAGATTCAACATTCCCTTAAAAATCCACGAATAACAACGGTTACATTGTAGCTGCCAGAAACTTTGAGTTTGAAGGTAGAAGATCTGCAACTATTTCACCCACAAGGCTTCCTTATTCACAAATAATCTCCAAATCCTCTTAAGAAGCATAGGGACTTCCAGATAGCGAAAAGGGATTCCCTGTCTTGCAAAGCCCACCATATTATTTATCCATTCAGGATTCTGAATATCAGAAGACACGTACACCCCACTCTTTTGCTCATTTATCTTCATTCCTGACCAACCAGAAAAAATGGACACCATGTTCATCATCATTGTAATAACTTGAGGTTTAGCCTTGCTAAACAAGATCACATCGTCAGTATAAAGCAAGTGGGACACCTTCAACTCCCGACATTTATAATGATACTAGAACAAACCATTACTAGCCACAATTTTAGAAACAAGTCTTGAAGATCCCTCCATATCCAGAGTGAATAGGTAAGGGGAGAGAGGATCCCCTTGCCTGATCCCTCTCGTTTTGAAAAAAGGCCTTGTTGGAATCCCATTTACTAACACACTCATCGACGTAGTTTGGATATATTGCAGAATCCAATGCCGAAACCTTTCCAGTAGACCGATTGCCTCCAAACATAAATTCAAGTATTCCCAGCTAACGGTATCATAGGCTTTAAATAAATCCAGTTTCAAAGCACAACTTTTAATAGGCTTCCCAATATGATGCTGTTGGAATGTCAAGTGTGAGTAGAAATTCCACATTAGAAAGAGATGGAACTAGTGAAGGACATGTAAGTGGAAAGGACCTATAAACCTATTACCTTAAGGTTTTAGGCTGAAGCGTGGTGTCAAAGCCCACGAGTATGTTCTCTCACTAGGCTCATATTGAAAATCTCCTATGTAAGTGGGCTCCTTATATCCAATAAGTGGTATCAGAACCGATAGTTTTACAAGGGACGAGTATGGAGATGGTAGTCGGATTCCATGGTTGCCTCCCCACGAAGAAGAGCAAGGAGACTCCCGGTGGGCCTAAACTAGTAGAGTAAAAGGGCTCTTGGTGACGCCATATGCTTGAGCTGCTAAGAAAAAAGGTTTTCGTTCGGAGATTGTTGGAATGTCAAGTGTGAGTAGAAATCTCACATTAGAAAGAGATGGAACTAGCGAAGGACATGTAAGTAAAAAGGACTCATAAACCTAATGCCTTAAGGTTTTGGGTTGAAGTGTGGTGTCAAAGCCCACGAGTATGTTCTTTCACTAGGCCTATATTGAAGATCTCCCATATAAGTGGGCTCCCTATATCCAACAGATACTCCCCTAACAATTCTTACAAAATCAGTATATTATCACTAATGCTTCTTGACGGCAAATAGGCACCCTGAGCCTTATTGACCACCTCTGCCAACACCGCTTTTAATCTCTCTGCCAGTAAAGTAGCAATAATTTTATAGATCGTTGAGCAATAAGAAATTGGGCAGTAATCTGTAATCATCAACGACCTCTCTGTCTTAGGAATTAGATAAATAAACATACGATTAATCTCCTTTAGCAAAGAACTAGAAGAAAAGAACTCCAATAAACCTCTGTTAAGAGAGGCTCCATAATGCTCAAGTTTGTTGGAAAAAACCAACTGAAAACTCATTAGGACCCGGCATCTTAGAACTATGTAACCGAAACACCACCTCTTTCACCTGAAGTGCAGTATATGATGCAGTGAGCATCTCCTGCATCGACTGATCTGGACAATACTCCAACACATTGCCTACCCTAAATTATTGTGTCCTGCATTAAGTTGACAAAGTAACTACGAATATGGTTAGAAAACTCCTGCTGATCAGATATCAGATTACCCCTCTCATTCGTCAATACCGTGATGGTATTTGTATTCCTCCGTGCCAATAAAGAAGCTTAAAATAATTTAGAATTGACATCCACTTTTTTAAGCTAGGTTTGTCGAGCTTTCTGTCTCATAATAGAATTCTGTACTCTCAAAGCTTCTTGGTAATTCTTCAATCGATCCTTTTCTTGAATCCGTAGACTTGGATTATGAGGATCCAAATAACACTAATGCTGAATATCTATGACAACTTTACTCAACTCTTTCAAATCCTTAGCCCTTGCTTTACTAAATTGCTTAATAGCTATTTTAGCAAACTTCACTTTCTGCATTAGTTAGAAAGCTTTGAACCCAAACACCTCTCGATCCTAAACCCTTCGAATAAATGCCATGAATCCTTCAACTTGTGTTAAACCATTGAAGAATTGAAAAGGAGCTCTTACATTTGTACCAACATTCAGCTGATGGATCAAAATAGAAGCACGTTCTGAACATAATGGATCCCCGAAGAAAGCCGACACTCTAGGGAAGGATTTAAGCTAGCTGTGATTTACCAATTCATGATTTAATTTTTTCCTTAAGAACAAATTCCCCTATTGTTTATTATCCCATGTGAACCATCTGCTTGATCCTCTAAGGTCCACTAAATCAACTCGTTGAAGCAACTGAGAAAGCTCCCTCCTAGTTTTAGGATAAAAACCTGCACCTCCCTCAACTTCATCTGAATTTAAACAACAATTAAAGTCTCCCAGAACTATCCATGGAGGTTGCATACCCAAATGGATTGCCCTCAAGTCCTCCCACAACTTATCCCTTTGAAAAGCAAAATTAGAAGCATAGATAATTGTAGCTTCAAAATGAAACCTTCCTATTAGCCAACAATGTAAATGAATGTATTGCTCATTCATTTGGACAACATGAACCTCATCTAGATCCTTATTAAACCAACACAAAATTATGCCATTATAATAATAATCATGGTTAGAAAAACACTTCCATTTATCACCCAAAAAAGCCAAAACTTCTTGAACCGAACCTTTCTTTATTTTAGTCTTTAAAAGCCCCACCAAAATTAGTTTTGCTCTGCTACCACTTGCTGTACCATCAACTTCTTAATGGGGTCATTTAACTCCCTTGTATTCCATACTAATATCGACATCTATGGGAACCTGTTAGAAAAGACATTAAGGAGATATAACCCCTTTATGCTTCTTCTTCTTACCTTTTTTCCGACCCTTGCCTTTACTAGCAATTACTGCAATAGGCGGAGAATGAGCCACTTCTTCAAAATCTGATTCTAGTTCCTTACCTACTATAGTAATTGGTTTCAAAGCTTCTGCTGTAACATATTCTATAGAATCGGAATCTCCCTGAGTATGAGTTGATTTTAAACCATTCAGTCGACCCTCTGCTCATAGGGATTCAGAATTAGTGGGAGGACAAGTATGAGAAGGCCCTCTTATAATACCTCTACCCTTTGCATTTACAACAATACTTTCTGGATTAGCCTCAAGATTGACCACCAACGATGGAGATGAATCAACATTTTTAACCATAAATTGCATTGTCTCCACATATTCCACATACCTCTTCCCTTATACCCAAATCTCCCCCTAGAATTTAACTTATCTATCGGGGCCACCTGATCCACCTTATCATCAGTTCTACATCCCTCAACTGCCTCATTGCATCGTTCAGTATTAGACGGACCTTCCTGTCCCAAAGAAGGGGACTTTTCTGACAACAATTTCTCCTGCATCCCTGATTGAAAAATTCTACCTATAGCTACCCATTTCTTTTTAGACAACGAAGGTGTCCACGGATATGAAATAGTTACCTTATCCCTTACCAGATCCCCAGTTTCTCCAAGTCTTAGAATAGGCAAAGTTTCAGGTAATGGAGCCATCTTATGAATCTCTATACAAATTTTCACCTAACCAATCCGCTCCATTGAAGCTGTTTGTGAATCCATGCAGAGGGGTTTACCCAAAGCACTAGCCAAATGACTCAAACCTTCAACCTTCCAATATTCCATAGGTAAACCATAAAACTGCACCCACAAAGGGATAACTTCAATCGAGCCCCTATCCAAATCACCTAGTTTCCATTGATGCAAAAACAGGGGTTGATCCCCAATGTGCCACGACCCCTGTTCTATAATCTCAGATAGATTAGAGTTCACCAAGAATTTGAACATCACCAAACCATCCTCCCTGAGCATAACCTTTTCAAGGCCTTTTTTACCCCACTGAGCCTTAGCCCAAGCATTAACAACAGGGAAAGCCAACCTCTTAGACCAAAAGAAACCAACTAGAGCATTTGACCAAGCCGTAGCTCCCGCTTATAACACCTCAATCGACGGAGAGAAGATGCCATCTTGAATGACGTCTGGGTAATACTTTACATCCCCTTTATTATGAAGAACCTTGAGCTTACTATTCCAAGCCCCCATCATCGATGAATGATCATTATTTTGACCCTCTGGAACCTTTAACCCAACTGAGGAAATCCCAGAATTACCTTTGAGTCCCTCACTGGAAAGGGGAGGGAATTCCTCTAAAGACTGTGATTCTAGCCCCTTCTCTATATTCTCTGAGACCGACCGAAGGTGACCCTCCGGTGAGGCTTTAGCCTCCTCAACCCTTGAAAACCCTAGGAAAATACCACAAGGACCACACTAGGAAGCTGGTCTATTAAAAATGAAAGAAGAAACACTACAACAAACAGATGATTTAGCGACGAAAAGAAAATCGTTGTAAAAAGTGAACATATTGCGATGATTTAAACAAGTTGTCATTAAAACTAAGCATTTATCGACCAAACACAAAAGCGTGACAAAAGGGAAAACATTTTGCGACGCATAACAAAAATCGTCGCTAAATGCTGAATATTTAGTGACGATTAAGAAAAATTGTCACTAAATGATGCACAATGGGTGACAATTTCAGATGTTCATTGCTAAATAAGCTTATGGCGACGCTTTCTAATAATGTCACCATAGTTTGTCGAACATTTGGTGATTAATATGGGATATTGTCACCAAAGGGTCTATATTTGGCGAGATATTGTGAAACATGACGAAAAGGTCAATATTTGGTGACGAGCTATATGAATCGTCAGAAAAGGTTACACATTCAGCGACGATTTCAGGAAATCGTCACTAAATTCTACACATTTAGTGACGATATGTGGAAATCAACACCAAATGGTTGACATTTTTCAAAATTGTTAAACTAACATTTTTATAATCTATTATAGTTATGATATGTTTTATTGGAGATTTGTTTTGAATGTTTACAACATATTATTGGAAAAAAAACACACAATATAATTTTAAGTGTTAAACAGTATTATTAATTAATCATTAATGTTTACTAATATTGCAAAAATTTGTTATAAAAAATTTAAATAATTTTATCAATATAATAATATGATATATGGAGTAGTACAAACTTTGAATTAGAAGTTTAACAATTCATACAGTCATAGAGCCAAAATAATAACAGTCTACATTGAATAGTACGCAGCTTGACCACTAACTTGTAGAGAGTTTATTTGGCAAATTCTTACAGATACAACAATAAATCAACTTTAAAGCTGAGTTTAGTTGATTGACGCGATAAATGACAATGATATAATTATTTATTTGGAGTCCAAGTGACTTGAGAGTCGGTAAAGGTAAACGAGTCCCCGATGTCTGGATTTTCGAGAAGGGTCCTTGCACATTCGAAGGCACCAATTGAAACAGTAACAGTTCTTCCCTCAGGTGTAGGTTTTTCACACCCTCTTGCAACAGTTTTCTGCTATAGCTAAACTTGTAGAGGATATAGTGAATGACTTGTAGATTTAGTACCTAAAACACAATAAGTATAGAACTTAGATATTATTAGATTTGTAAACCGTTAAATGAGCTGAAATTAGAGTGACATGTATAAGTGAATGAGCAGACGAAGTATGTGGAATTGATGAATTTTCCAAAACAACTTATTTCCCTAATCCTTTACAGACTGTTGTGACATCGCTCCCACCTCCATAGGCATACATGTCATCTTCGAGACTCAAGGAAGCTTAAAACGACATGTAGTATAAACCATCAAATGTGAATATATATAATAGCTTTATAAAAGGAAATGAGATGTACATAATAAGGAAAGTGACGTTGTTCGGATGATACTAAACACCTTAAAGCAGAAGATCGGCCATAGAAGGCAAACGATGATTAGTGTATGGAGTGGAGATTTTTCTGCATTGTTGGTTTTTTCAGTAGGGACAATTTTGTCACATTCCTCCCAACAGAATGAATTGGGGCCATCTGGAACTACTTTCTATGTCGACATTCCTTGATTAATAATGTTAAGAAGTATATTCTGCAAATATCGATTTAAAATGAAATGATGATATGTTTAACTTCAATTTTGATGATAAGTGAAACTAGTCCAGTTTAGCACTTATACATCTTCAATGTGCCTAATGATATAAAAGTTACCCTTACTAAAATTTCAAAATCTATTTTGTACTTTGTATCATATGCAAAATTTAGAATTTAAAGTAGAATAGACATGACTATGTTCTTGATGTATAGAAATATAGTATTATCTATATTTCTCTATATTACTATTAATAGAAATGAATAAAAGTAAAATACTATTGAAGCAATTTAATCAATGTAGAAACAAAGCTTTGATGAGATTAAGCGTTAAAGGTCGTTGGGAAGATGGACATAAAGAAATAACAAAGATAGACAGTAAATCATCTTCAAAACACAACCATAAACACAACTCATAGATGAAATACATAATTAAGAACTCACAATAAACAGCTAACCGTATAAGTTAAACTTAGCACAACTTCGTTGATGAAAATAAAACAAAAGAATAATACCGATTCATTGAATAATCGTTCTTCGATGGTGATGAGCACAAGACAGAACCCAAAGAGAAGAGAGAATTTTGGATTGGTTTTGAAGACTTGAACGAGAATGGAGTAGGCTTTTATGTTTTTATCTTTGAAAACCTAATGGAAAACAACATTGTTTTTCTAGTTTAGGTAAATGATGTCGTTTATTGTTTATTGTAGTTGTTTGGAAGTAGTATTAATTAATTTGTTACGATCTATTGTATTTAGTTGACAAACGTCAGATGTAGCGACTAATACATGGTTCGTCGCTAAAGCCCTCCGGTTCATAAATAATTTGTAATAAAATTATTTTCCTATTCTAAAGAAAACATAATTTGAATTAAAAATTAAACTATTCAATTGAAAACTATTTCCAAATTAATTTGTTGACCGTTCAAATAAATTAAAATCGAGTTACAATTTTCAGAAAATTATACATTTTCATTATTATAATTTCAAAAAACGTATTTGAAAAAATTAAACATTTTAATTATTGTAATTTAGAAAAATAAATAATAATAATTTTACAAGACATTGTAATATAATTATAAAGCAATTTCTAACAAATTATATTTAAAGATTAGTCATTCCTAAAAAAATAAGCAAATGAATAACAATTGCATATATAAATGAAAAGATTAAAATTTCATTTTGTTACTGGTAATAGGAAAAACTTATATATGTTAATTAATTAAGAAAATTAAGAATGTAAGGAAAATGATTGGGTTTTTGCGACATTTTATATAATTGGTAGCAAAATTTGAGTGATAGGTGACGAAATTTGCGACCTTTGAAAAAGGTTAAAGGTTGCGTTGTGGCAACGATTCATCAGTTTGGTAGCAAAATGTTGTACATTTTGTGTAACATCTTGTTACTTAGGATAAGGTTAAAATAGTGTTTATAAGAGGTTACTGAGAAATTAGGAAGTATAATTCATGTTTATGCATAATGTGGCATACATATACACGAGAATATTGATTTTTGCACATTAATATGATTGTACATGTATTCATTGACATATTCTGGGATATGAAATTGAATGTGATATGAGATATGACTATGCTTTCCAATGTCCTGTATTTTGGGTTACCAAAGACAAGAATTGATGGATTATAACTTAGCAACTTGGAAATTAATTTTCTGAATTGGAAGATTGATAAATTAAAGTCTTGGAAAAATACCAAGTGGCAAGACTAATTGAAACATGAAAAATTAGGATGATTAAGTCTAAAATTGAGTGACATTTGGTATAGTTAAATATGTGACAAATGGACTAGTAAATAAATAACAATTGGTCCAATTAATAATTGACACGTGGACCAATCGTGGAGTGACATGTGGACTGAGTAAAAGATGACAAATGGCATTGATTAATGGACATATGGCTGCTGTACTTAAATGATATGTGACCTAGCTTTAATGCTAACATATGGCAACATCTATAGTTGACACATGTTGAACATGCTTTTAGACATGCGGCCATCTTATTAGATGACACCTAACACTTTAGGTGTAAACTTCAGCATGAGCAACTTTAATCAAACTCATTTTTGTTCTTCTTTCCCCTCACACACTGTCGAAACACTCTTCTTTTTCATCTCCCCGTGTTTGTTTTTGTACATCTCTTATTGTTTAACTAATCATCCGTGTTTCACCCTCACAAAGTTAAGTAGAGAATCAGAATATAGTTGCCTTATTATTCTAGCTGAAATCCATTCAAGTTCCACCCTGGATGTATGATGATTCTGCATTTTTGAAGTACTAGTTTAGAGTGACTTTTAAGCTGAACTGACAGCCTAACAAGTAAGTAAATATTTGATCTTTATAGAATGGTTAATGTTAAAAGAATGATACCTCAATTGGAATGTATTGCATGTGGGATTGATGATTAAAGTGTACTGGAATCTGTTAGCTGTAGTGTTTTCATTGAATATACATATGTATTTTGGTCATAACTTGATCTGTGAATATCCAAATTAGATGAATTTTGATCTATAGTAAATTTGAGACATGTGGCTATATTTTTCATGAAGGAATCGAATTTGAATTTTGTCTTTAAGAGTCTTGAAATTTGACTTGAAGTTTAAAATTGAGTTCTGTCGAGGTATGAGAATAGTATGGGGTATTTTGATTATAACTTGCACAATACTGAACCAAAATGCATGAAATTTATGTCATTAGACACTTAAGACAGTGCTTTTGCTCTCCATAAAAATTTAAACCCATCTGAATTGATTTAAAAAGATTGATTGGATGAAAGTAAGGGAGTCTGCTGGAATATTATAAACTGGAATATTTTCATTTAACATGCTTCGGTATTTTGATTATATCTTGATTGTAGATTTCAAAATGAGTTGATCTTGATTATGATTAAATTAGAGACTTATGACTGCAAATTTCTTGAAGAAGTAGACTTTTAATTCTGTCTCTAAAAATTTCAAAATCTAGCTTGAAATTGAGTTTTGGCTTAGGCTATAACACTACTCGAGATAGATATCATGTCCTTTTTTTATCTAATAAACTGTATTAATGTAGGTTGAATCAGAAAAAAGTGTCTTCACAAAAGTTGTAGATTATTCTCTTATCTTTCAATTGGTATAAAGTTTGTAATTTTTGAATATTGGAATTGAGAGATAGGACCTATACAACTTGAAAGCATGATCATGCACTAGTCAAAATTTCAAAAGGTATTCAGTTTGTAGTATTGTGAGCATACCTTATATAATAATGAATCAAATTGTATGATCTTGGTGTCACGAGAAACTTAAGACAATGAGGAACATTTTTCTAGAAGTAAGTGTTGCCAAATTACTCCATTTACCTGGTCTGAATACTTATGAAAGGTTGACTTGAAAGTTGTTTTCAAACCTAGTGTTTCACCTTGGGAAGCCCCAGTTCTATTTGTAAAGAAGAAAGATAGAACCCTGAGACTGTGCATCGATTATAGGTAGCTGAATCGGATCACAGTAAAGAAGTGTGTTATGTATAGGGATTTGACATTGTATATATTCGGATGGTTTGTAAAGCTACAATGTAAGTTTGCTTTTTTTAATGAAAAGAAATGAGGAATGCTATTAGTTTTAAATTTTGGTGACTTTTCTGTATAGTCGTTGATGACATGATTAATTTGGATATGTGTTTGCTCTAACTTGCCATTATTATAAATTATATACTGGAATGTCCATAGGGTATTCCGGTATGTCATTTATGGTGGTGGGGTGTTATATTTTGGACGCTATCTAGTTTTCGTAGCAAAAGTATAACATTTTGCTACGAAATATAGATTCGTCGTTAAATGTACAGGATTAGAATAATATAACTACATCGTTTTTTGCATTTTTCAAACGTATTGGCAACGGTTATTGAATATAGCTGGTAAATGTTGGGCATTTCACGACGAATTGTGGTTTCGTTGCCAAATGTTGCAACGGTAAAAAAAAATTTAGGTGGCATGTCGTCGTCGTCCCACCTTACCAAAAATTTAACCCGAAGCCCCTCCCCCTAGCCCACCTCTTTGTTTTCTTCCTTCTCTCTCTCATTGATTTTCTGTTATTTTCGTCCCTTGTTTGTGCAACTTTCTCTTCTTATCTTCGGTTGTACTCTAGCGTCTCCTTGGAGTTGAACTCAACTTGGTAAGTCTTTCTTTGATTTGTTTTGGGTTTATGTTTCGTGTTGTGTTTGTTAAATGCTATGTTCTTCGTAGTAAACATAGGATAAGATGTTGAGTTGTTTGAATGGATTGAGATTGATAATTGGTGGGTGGGTGTTTAAATGTGTTAATGATGGTGAAGAAAGGAAACAGACACAATGAATGGTTGAAGTTTCGTGAGTATTATGTTATAGTTATAAGGTGTTCGATGAAAGTCCTGTGGGGGTTATAATTGTTTTGTTTTAATCTAACTTGTTTTATACGATTTGAAATGGTATTTGAAAGACCAGTAGCTCTTACTTCCCATATCCAACCTTCTTTTATCTTTGCATCTATACACAATTCTTTATTATTCTCTATCATCATTTGGAGTTCTCTGTTGTTTTTTTGTCTTTTTCAGAAGAAAAATTTAAAATACTTTATGTAATCACTTTCTTTCTGGAGGTATGATTTGGTTCCGTCCTTCTCCTGTCTATGTTTTATGTTTTTTAATTTGTTCTCGACATGCATGAGGAATGTTTATGGTGTTAGGAGTTTCTTTGTACACGTGTTGGACATTTTTATGCTCCACTGTGAATAATACGGATCACTATGCAACTACTAGATACCAAAGTTCATATTGATTAAGTCCAGTAGCTTGTATAGGGATTTTTTTGTCATAGATTAATTTCTAGTGTATTTTTTACAAGTATATAAGAAATATTGGCAAGAATTTGGAAATTGGCATTGGTGCATGCATGACTAGCTTAATAAGTGTATTTAATGTTTTTATTAACATTGATGCATGAATTAATGATTTAGATAATGTATTGGTGTTGAATATTATTGTAGTCCCTTTAGAATAAGCATTGGTGGTGTTACTTCATTTATTGACGAATTGACAAAGATTATGATATTTGAATCCAATTATGGTGTTAAGAAGAACCTATCTTTAGCATTGATTCATTATAGTATGATGTGTATACTGAGTGATAGTATAAATCCAATGGCATTATGCCTAACATAATAAAATATTGAAGTGGGCTATAAGTACATATATTAGGGAAGGTGATGATGTATTTAAAGCTTAAATATGAAAAAGTTTCATGGTCAACATGATGATGATGAATAGATCACATAAGTACTTTTATCCCCGTCAATTCTTAGAACCGTTATCTTTTTATCTAACTAATGCTCAACTAAATTCATATGGTTTATGAAACAGCATAATTACTTCATATTTATTCTTATATGATTTTACTCACTAACAACTTAATATAAACATAATTGGAAACATCATAAAAGCTGAAAATATAAACCATAAAGGAACATGCTTTGACTTTATATCCTTGAGATATAAACCTAACCTTTATTTCATGAGTACAAGTAGTTTTCCCTGAATGTGATAGAGTCTTTCTTATAAAGCCTTTTGCATACTTAGGGAATATGAGAATATGAATAGGAAAAGCTCGTCACCATTGAGCATTACGTTCTCCAAGCCTGATTTCGACTAATTTCTCAAGGCCTAGAGTGTACCACTAGAAATGTAACTCTTTTATTTTCAAAATAATCAACTATCGTGCTTGATTAATGGCATTATACTATCCTTTCTTATCTAATTAATAAAGCAATAAGTCATGTTTCATTCCAAACCATGATGATTGAATGTAAATAAATTGTTTATGTTGTTTGAAATGTTAAGAAGATAATTGCCTTATGTTGTTGATGTTTTACTTATATTAATTTACCATGACTACAAACATATTTTTTAATGTCTCACTTAATATTTCATTTTTCAATTACAATTATACGTTATGTTCATATTTCGTTTTACACAGGTTCATTATAATGGCACCTGGTAGAAATAACGGAAAGAGGGTGGTAACGGCATATGAAGTTTCTCCCACAGAACAATCAGCAATTGCATCATCGAATGAAGAAAGTCAGCAACAACTTTTACCAACTTCGTTTGCTAGTCATGAGGGATCTTCAGGTCTATTATTATTAACCAAACATATTTAAATTTACGCTGAAATTAATCATTACATGTTTAGTGTGTTTTTCTCATTATGATTTTTTTCAGGTTCCAATACTGGCATCAGAAAACAAGGTAGACGTAAGACAAAAGGAGCTGAGTTGCAACAGATGAATGTTGCAATGAACACCAAGTTGTCTGTGACGATTAACCCTATACAACGTCGCCCAATGGATAAGATCTAAGCTGCAAAATTGGCCAGTGAGTTGGGCGTCGTTGTGAGGAATGAATTACCTTGTCTTCAGTATATCAGGCAGTTGAAGGAAGACAACTTGCTCAAAAATGCTTTGGACAAAGTTCAGTAATATTTCAATTCATTTTGCTATATGTATTGCGATTTTACTTACCAAAACTAATAACTTAACTTATACATGTTTTTCACAGATGAAGCTCAATATCGTTGATATCGACACGCCTGAGGTTTCAAGTAGTATTAGTTAACTGTTGAAATAAAGGGTGAATAATCATCGATATCAACTTCATAAATATTACCAATCTTCCCCTTTCGATAAAGAGGTAAAGAGACATGTTCTGGAATGGGTGACTCAAAAAATTGGAGTAAAATGTGTCATTATTGGGTCTCAGCGAAGGTTCAAGTTTGTTTTTTTCTCTTGAAATTTCCTTCCATTAATTTTGTTTATACATCTCATGACTACTTTTCTTAATTTAAGAAAAGTGTGAGAATACCAAGGTTAACAAAGCAAAAATGAAGACTCCTTATAACACCGACTCCAAATCATTTGTCATCGTCTGACAAGAATTTGTAAGTGTAATACTTTCAATTTATTATTCTATTTATTAATACAAGAAATTCTAATTGGTTATAATTTTTTAAATTCATATTATAGAGCCAACCATAACTCCAAGGACAAGAGTGTGATAGGATCACACTGTATAAGCTAACACACTACAAAGAAGGTTAAGGCTGGACATCTGCACAGGCACAAAGTATTATATAAGTACAAACAAATTAATATTATAATTTATTTTTCTATGTAATATTAAGAAATAATTTTTTATTTAACTCTATTTTGTACTTTAAATTGTAGGACAAGATGCAGAAGTTGTTGTAGACATCATTATCTAAGGGCAATAAGCCCAATGTCGATGACATTTACAACAACGTCCTTGGAACAAGATCAAGTTATATCAAAGATCATGGGTATGGCCCTAAGCCTGTTGGTGCATCTTTGTCAAGATTAGCATATGTGACAGCGCTTCAAGAGGAGAATCAACAACGAAAGACTAAGTTAGATCGTAATATTAAAGAAGTGAACAAGCTTTAAAAAATGGTTAAACAATTACTAAGTTCTGCATATGTTAGTAGTAGTAACTCAGATGAAGACTCTTAGTTTGTAAATGATGTGTAAATATTTTTTTGTACATAATGCATTCCATTTTGTATGTTTATTTTATTTCAATTTATTATTATTTAAAAAATATGTCACTAACATTAATTATAAAATGAATCATTTTATATTTCAATCTGTCTTAAAAATTGTAATAAATTAAAATAAATTTGTTTTTAATAATTATAATAATATTTAAATTCAAAATTAAAATTTGTCACTAAATAATATTAGCTACCAAAACAAAATCGTTACTAAAAGTTATTACCTATGTTTAGAAGAATGTCCTTAAAAACATTTTGCTACAACCACAAATTAATAGCTAAAACTATTCTGCTACAAAAACAGAATCATCACTAAAAACTATTAGCTACCAAAACTAAATCGTCACAAAATGTTTTTACCTATATTTGAAGGGACATCTCTAAAAATATTCCCTACAACAAACAATTAGTAGCTAAAACTATTCTGCTACCAAAAAGAAATCGTTACTACAAATAATTACCTACAAGTACAGTTTAGCATGGAAAAACTTTTAGCTACGAATAGAAACGTTGCAAAATACTATGTATGACGTTCTTTGTTTTCGTCGATTATATTTTCTACCGATGAATTTTTTGTGTCGAGAAAAGGTTTTGGCGACAATTTTAGTGAAACATCGCGGATGTTGTTTTGCTATCAGGATTCAGTGATGATTAGGGCGATGCTTTTGTTTCATCGTAAATTAGTATTTACGATGATGCGGTATTGTTTAGCGACATTTATTTTCGTCGCTAAATGTAGTGTTTATTGTAATGAAAGGAGAAAGGATAGAAGAGACAGTAAAGGAAATTGTAAAAAGATGTCAGAGCACACCCTAAGTTTTGTTGTCACATGGGCAATAAAACTGTTGTGAATTTGCTCAAAGATCATCATGAAGGTGAACTTTTCTTTATACTTTTCCTTCCATTTTTTTTGTCACAGGTTTTGTTGCTTTGGCTCTAGATAGTAACTTGCATGATTTTCATCTTCTTTGACACAATATTGCCTCTTGAATGAAGCACTCTCAACTGAAAGAAAAGTAGCAATTACTATGTCAAAGGTAGAAGTCATCAACAGGTGAACTAACCATGAGCATCTTAGCGGATGAAGCTTTTAATGGATCCTGTTTCACTTAGATGTTCAAAGCAAGCAGCAAAAGGAGAGAGCGGTGATCTTGTGTTGGAAATGTGGTCCAACTCTTAAAATATTGCTTCTATATGTAAGATATTTTAATGGTCCATGTTACTTATAGATTTGAGTTTAATGGAAAGAGCCCAAGATTATGGTTATTGGGACGCAAAGAGTTGGGCTCAAATGGGTTCAAGGCCCTTTCCCTATCTCCTTTAAACAACCCATATCTTTCAACAAAAACATATATAAAGGGGCGTTATATGTTTCTGTTATCGTTACAATGTTTCTAAAAATTTGAAGACAAGAATGGGTTTCTGAACCATTATAGAAACAACTTAAGGAAGTAAGGCAGAGAGGGAATAAAATTTTATCAAGAAAATTATAAAGACATGGATTCAAGTTTGTTTTATGTTATTATTCGATCCATAAAAGTCCTTCAATTAGTATCAGAGCCAGGTAATGCATTGTTTGTTGGCTGCCGTAATAGTTGTTTTCTATATGGTAATGACACTGCTTTTTTCATACGTCACACACTTCTGTTTTGTTTGTTCCTATATACTGGACAATTTCTGATGATAGATGAACTGCACATTTATGTCCTTTTTGTTCTTATATTCCTATACATGTTTGAAATCAATTTTCTTGAGTTTTATTTACGTTGTTGAAAAGAACCGAAAGGTTTGGTTCATGAAACGAAAAGCTTTGGTTCTTGAAATTAATAGGTTGGTTATTACAGTGATGTTTCTTGAACCAAAATTTGAAGACATGTTTATGTGGTATGGAGAAAACTCATGAAAGAACGACGTTAGGATGGCTTGTGGTTTGAAACAAACCCATGGAAGAACGAAAAAACAAAACAAACGAAACGAAATAAAAAAAACGAAACACAAAAAACCATTCTGCATAAGGAGGAAGAAAACACGCACCCCATTTGATGCTCCAGCATACGCCAGCCACTGCACACGCATTGAACAGATGCTGGTGCGTGCTTTACACATGCCAGACGGGCTTCCTAGGCCTAATACTCACATTTGGGCTGGTCAAATTGGGTTATTAAATGATTTTGTCCTAACTTTATGGATTTTAAATTTGGGTTATATTTTGCAACCTTAATTATTAAGTAATTAAATTATGAACTTTAACCCTAATTAAAACAATTTTGGGACATAATGGATTATTTAATTCATAATTGATTTATTTTCTATGCATAATATAATTGTGAAAAATCGATGCCATATTATACATGTTATTTGGTACATTGAATATTTTATATTATGCAATGTTTAGAGTTAAATTTTCCTATTATATGTTGAATGTGCTACATAACATAATGGTAATTTAGAATAGTTTGTTAGTCGCCAAAGTGACCAAACTAATTAAATTAAAATTTGTCATGTACGATAATTGTCCAATTAAATGTTTATTGCATGGATTCAGTTTGTTAGTCACCAAAGTGACCTAGCTTGAAAATATTAAACATTTAATTGTGAATGTTTCAATTGTTCATATTAATATGATGCTATTAAAATGACATAAAGGTTGAACTGAAAATTTGAGATTATTAATTATAACGCTAGGAGGTTACTCAAAGGTGGACCATTGCTTATAATTAATGATCTTAAAAGGACTTTATTAACAGATTTGGTTAATATGATTATACATCCAAAGATAATATGCATGTTGACTAAAATATGATTGATTGTCTATTATAGTGAACTATATTTGCATCATGATAGGTTACAGCTATGTATTTAAATCTCACCTAAAAGAGAATTTAAATGCATAATCAAAGTTTATTATTAGTTTGAATCCATTTAGGACAACTCAAAGCATTAATGTGTGGGCTATATGTTGTATTTGCGGCATCCACTAATTTGTTCGCTTTAGGAAATGCCTTGATCAAGTTCAATGGTCTGAACTATGCGGATTGGTTTAAACAAATGCAGTTCCAACTAGGTGTAATAGATTTGAACTTGGCCATAGTTTCAGACGCAAAGCCCACAACCATAACTGAGACTAGTTCTGAAGTTGAAAAATCTTATTATGAGGTTTAGGAATGGTCTAACAGGCTGAGTTTAAATTTGATGCGAATGACAATCGCAGAAAATGTGAAGCTATCAATGCCTAAGACATATAATGCAAAGGAGTTCATGTTAAAGCTTAAGGAATACTCCCAATCTGATATAGCTGACAAGTCCATAGTAGGTACATACTATGTCTCAATATGTTTTGAATCAAATCTTATTGAAGTACCTAATAATACCTAGTGGTTAGATTCTGGTGCAACTACTCATGTATCACATGTTAAACATGGATTCCTTTCAATCCAAACCATAAACAGAACTGAATAGTTCTTATATATGGGGAACATAATGAAGGCACGGATAGAGGGCATTGGGACGTATAGATTGATCTTGGACACTGGGTGTTACCCGAATCTAGAAAAGTGTCTTTATGTTCCTGAATGTGCTAGGAATTTTGTTTCTGTTGCAAAGTTGGATGATGTAAAATTTCTATTTAAGATTGGAAATGATATTTTTTCATTGTATAAACACAAGTACTATTATGATTCTGGTACCTTAATTGATTGTTTATATCGTTTCAATCTTGATTTTGATTTTGCTACATCTCTATTTCATGTTGACCATATTATAGGAAGTAAATGTACTGCACAAAATGAATATTTTGCTTTTGTGTAGCATAAAAGATTAGGTCATATATCTAAGGAAAGGGTACAGAGGTTAGTGAAAAATGAAATCTTACCTCCATTGGATTTTTTTGATTGGGATATATGTGTGGATTGCATTAAAGGCAAGCAAACCAAACCTATATTTAAGCATCCAGCCACAAGAAGTAATGAATTACTAGAATTAATACACACTGACATCTGTGGTCCTTTTGAAATTCCTTCTTGGGGCGGCGAAAAATATTTCATTACCTTTATTGACGACTTGTCACGATATGGTTATATTTATCTGCTGCATAAAAAATCTCAGTTTGTGGACATCCTAGAGGTGTTCGTTAATGAGGTAGAAAGGCAGTTAGATAGAAAAGTAAAGATAGTGAGATCCAATAGAGGTGGCGAATATTATAGAAAATTTGATGAAAGTGGACAATGTTTAGGTCCATTTGCAAAGTTTCTTACAAGTCGGGGCATATGTGCTCAATACATAATGCTTGGTACATCGTAACAAAATGGTGTAGCTAAAAGGCAGAATCGTACTCTTATAGATATGGTTAGGAGTATGTTAAGTTATAGTACTATACCGTTATCATTGTGGATGTATGCATTAAAGACTGCCGTGTATCTACTAAATAGAATTCCTAGTAAAGCAATTCCTAAGACACCTTATAAACTATGGATAGGAAGGAAACCTAGTTTACGACACCTTCACATTTGGGGTTATCCGGTAGAAGTAAGGTTGTATAATCCCCATAAAAAGAAGCTTGATGCGAGAACTGTTAGTGGTTGTTTCATCGCCTATCCTGAAAGGTCAAAGGAGTACAGATTTTACTGTCATAACTATAGTATGAGAATATTTAAGTCTGATAATGCTCAGTTCATTGAAAATGGTCAAATCAGTGGGAGTAGAGAACCGCAAAAAGTGGTTATTCACGGGAATCAAGTAGAAACTACTATATCAAACGTGATCCCACCGGTTGTTATTCCTCTTGTTGCATCACGGATACGCAACATACAGGAATAACAAATTAATGTTCCAATTCCACAAATTGAACATATTAATGAAGAACCAGCTAATGATATTTACGTTACAAATGATCAAGTAATTCCACAAGAAGTAGCATTACGAAGGTCAGTAAGGCAAAGACGACCAGCCATTTCAAGTGACTATGAAGTTTACTCACTTGAATATGAATGTGACTTGAGCATTGATAAGGATTCTGTCTCGTTCAAACAAACCATGGAATATAACAATTCTGACAAATGGTTCAATGCTATGAAAAAAGAGTTAAAATCAATGGATGACAACAAAGTCTGGGAATTAGTTAAGTTGTCGGAAGGTGCAAAGCAAGTGGGTTGTAAATGGGTCTTTAAGACCAAACGTAACTCACAAGACAACATTGAAAGGTATAAAGCCAGAATCGTTGCCAAAGGTTATACTCAAAAGGATAGCATTGACTATAAAGAGACCTTCTCTCCAGTTTCAAAGAAGGACTCATTAAGAATTGTTATGGCCTTAATGGCTCACTATGATTTAGAGCTTCACTAAATGGATGTAAAGACTGCCTTTCTAAATGGTGACTTAGAAGAAGAAGTGTTCATGGATCAACCAAAAGGTTTTAAAACCACAGGAAAGGACAAGTTAGTTTGTAAATTAAAGAAGTCAATGTATTGACTGAAACAGGCTTCCTGACAATGGTATCTTAAGTTTAATGATACCATTACTTCTTTTTATGGAGAATATTATTGATCGGTGTATTTATATGAAGATCAGTGGGAGCAAGTTCATTATATTATTCATATATGTTGACGATATCCTTCTTGTTGCTAATAATATGATTTTGTTACATGATGTCAAGAACTTTCTCTCTAATAATTTCGAAATGAAAGTTATGGGTGAGGCATCTTATGTGAATCGGAATAGAACTATTCTATGACAAATCACAAGGATTGTTAGGATTGTATCAGAAAGGATATATCGAGAAAATATTAGAAAGATTTAAATCGAAAAGTGCTCCGTAAGGATATTTCCAATTCAGAAAGGGGACAAATTTAGTCAAATGTAATGTCCATAAAACGATTTGGAATGTAAGGAAATGGAGTCTATTCCTTATGCGTCAGTAATTGGGAGCTTAATGTATGTTCAAACATGCACTTGGTTAGATATCAGTTTTACTGTTAGAATGCTAGGCCGATATTAAAGCAATCTTGGAATGGATCACTGGAAAGCTGCAAAGAAAGCCCTTAGATATTTACAAGGCACCAAAGACTATATGCTCACCTATAGAAAATCAACCCATCTCGAAGTGATAGGTTACTCGGATTCAGACTATGCCGCTTATGTAGACTCACGGAAATCTACATTCGGTTATATGTTCCTGTTAGCTAGAGGAGCGATTTTGTGGAAAAGTAGAAAGCAGTCCGTCATTGCTATTTCCACTATGCAGGTTGAATTTGTGGCGTGTTTTGAGGCTACTGTTCATGGATTGTGGTTGCAAAACTTTTATCTTTGGTCTTGGTATTGTCGACAGTATTTGCTAGACCGTTAAGAATTTATTGTGATAATTACGCAGCCCTTTTCTTCTATAAGAATGACAAGTATTCAAAGGGTGCGGAAATACATGAATTTGAAGAACTTGTCTGTGAAAGAAGAAGTGCAAAAACATAAAGTGTCAATTGAGCATATTGGTACAGATCTAATGATAACGAATCCGTTAATTAAAGGCTTACCGCCCAAAACATTTGTTGGTCATATTGAACGGATGGGCATTATAGATAAGTCCTTGTTAGCATAGAGTTCTGACATGTATACATACATATAATTGTCTTGCTCGAATTGTCATGACACTTGTGAATTCAATTACAGTTATATTTTACTCACTTATTTGTTATCCATATTATGTTGTATATAATAATTGTTTGTGTGAGATAACAATTACATAATTACCAAACTTAAAGTTTTATGAGTTGAGTTGATTATGTGATACATGAAAGGAAGGAATCATGTTGTATAACCTGTAACCGCCATGATCCCATCATCTTAATTAACTTAAGGATGATTTGATCGATTCAATGTATTGTATGAACTTAAAGTTTTATTGTTGAATCTTCAAGTCGTAACATGAGTCAAGTGAGAGATTATAAGATATTTTAGTAGCCCATGTTATTTATAGATTTGAGTCTAATAGAAAGAGTCCAAGATTATAATTATTAGGTCCCAAAGAATTAGGCTCAAATGGGTCCAAGACCTTTTCCCTTTCTCCTTTAAACAACCCATATCTTTTAACAGAAACATATATATCAAGGGGAGTTATATGTTTATGTTATCATCACAACGTTTCTAAAAATTTGAAGACAAGAAAGGGTTTCGGAACCATTATAGAAGCAACTTAAGGAAGCAAGGCAGAGAGGGAATAAACTTTTATCAAGAACATTACAAAGAAATGGATTAAGGTTTGTTTTATGTTGTTATTCGATCCATAAAAGTCTTTCACTATATATAACTTAATTTCGCGTTAAAATATGCAGTTAAAGTTTTTCTATATCAGTCAGAAACTTGATCTGATTTTGGTATGTGCAACATTTATTATGAACAAGATTGAGATTGGTTGGTGAACGGTATCATCTCCATATATTTAACTTCAAATTGAAAGTATTGAGCATACATGTGTTGAACCTTCCAAAAAGCTTACAAGAAACATCAGAATAAACAAATAACATATGTTCTTACTTCGTACTGCATAAAATCTTTCGATGTATGCATTTACATGTCGAGTATTGAGTAAATCGTTAAGTACACTTAATAATTCGCAAGTTACGTTTAAGTGATAGGTTCGATTCAAGAATTTTTGCAGGCTTATGTTCCCTTCAGTTGGATTGGAAGGGAAGAGCATGAAGCTTTGATGTAAATGAAATGGAACATAGATGATAACGAGATGCAAATGTCGGGCAAGTCTTTCCTGTTTCTGCACAAGGGCAGTTGAACAGAAGTAGGTGAGATGTAGTTGGCTTTAGCCTTGGGTGCAAGCTACAGAGAACTAGATACGATACGAACCAAATTTAAGACACACACACGACAGAGTTTTATAATCAACATAAAACCCTTTTCGTAACTCTCTATATAGAGTCTGTCCAACCTCTTTTCATCTTCCGAATGACCTTTTACACAAGTATTTTCTCAGGACATTCCACACTTCCCTGTCTCATTATTCTCATTGGAGCCCACCATGGAAGGACACTACGTCGCACCACCACCGCCGTTAACGCCGCCTCCACAGGATCCTCTTCTGATGTTTGCACCGTCACATATTCCATCCACCTCGTTGCATCCACCAGGAGTTGATCATCAGCCTCAGGTCATGTCAGATATTGACTGGGTCAGCGTTCTCTCCGGTCATGCTGCGAGTACTAGGCCTGTGATGGATAGGGCTCTTGTTATGAATCCAAACGATAAAGTAACAACTGAGGAAGACATCGTGAAGGGTCACAGGGACTCCACGAAGAAAGCAAGTAAAACCAAGAGAGCGACTCGGCCTAGGTTTGCTTTCCAAACAAGAAGTGCAGATGATATACTTGACGATGGTTACAGGTGGAGAAAGTACGGGCAAAAAGCTGTGAAGAACAGTAAATATCCTCGGTATGTATTCTTTTCTTACATTAACTGAATAGATTTTCGATCTCTACAACGTTGCATGTCATGGCATGTCTAAGCTCGTTCTAGTTTCAGTAGATTACCTACTAAGCTGGAAACCTTTTAGTTCCGGATTTTCATCAACTCATATTTCCCTAAAGAAAAATGCTTGGGAATCATCATTTTTTGTTATCTTTTCCTGATCATTGTGATTAGTATTAACTAAATTATTCTTATAAACTAATAATAAATGCTTGAAAGACTCGAACGGTAAAAATCTTAAGCTGTTTAATTTTTTGGTTCGGTTTATTTTAATAACTCTTATTGTTAAAAACTAACATGTTTATTAATTAATCAGTCAATTTTTATAAATTAATAAGTTTTTATATACCAAAATAATTCAATTAATTTTCATTTAACAATTATTTTTTTAATTAAGCTTCGATGGATATGAACAATCTTTTTCAACCATATCTTAAATTATTTAATTTTTTTAATCTTTAGTCAGTTTTATAACGTTCTAATACCGATTGAACCTTTTAAATCTTAAACTGTTTATCTTACCGATTTAACTTTCGGTCCGGTTTTTAAAATATTGCTAATAATATAAATTATAACTACTAAAATGGTAATCATAATTAAGTAAAATAATGGGGAGCTTTCTCTAAAAATTAACAAAAATCGATTTTCAAAAACTTTACTCTTTTGAGACAAAACTCATAAACTACTAAAATAATATCTTATAATATTATATTGTGTTAACAATCAATAATATAATCATATATTAAAATAATTAAATTAATAGATTCTCTTCCGTGTTTTTAATATTATAAGATCTTATTTTTAAAAATAAGTCGATATCATAACAGAAATTAGCATTTTCTTACTCAATTATATTTATGACATATATATTATTTATGATGTACATCTTACTTTATCATTAGATTAATATCATCATTATGTGTAAACTCTAATATTACTTTAGAATTGAGTCTTTTGAATTAAGAAGCAAATAAACCTTGATGGTGTACGACCATTCTCATTAACCTTTTGATTGCTTGATATGCTTCTTATGATTTTGTTAATTGAAACCAAATTATTAGCCTATATCAAATCAAACCAGGTTATATTGTAATTCATGTTTATCTAAAATCATGTTCTTAACCTTAAAATGAATTAAAAATTTCCAATGATGTAGTTTGGATTATAAAAAAGTCAAAGTAAAAGTTAAAGTACTCAATGCACAAGTTTCCCAGCTTTGCGGAGTTTAGGGGAGATTATGATGTACGCAACATTTTTTTCGTATTTTTATAAAGAGACTGTTGTCATGACTTGAACTTGTAATCATAAGATAAAAAATGAACAACTTTATCAACTGTTCCAAGACTCACCTTCTTTAAATTTGGATGTTAGAAAGTTATCTCGAATCTT
>JAOQMS010000009.1:25746099-25762157 GCA_027563885.1 Erythroxylum longipes | reverse complement strand
AAAAATGAACAACTTTATCAACTGTTCCAAGACTCACCTTCTTTAAATTTGGATGTTAGAAAGTTATCTCGAATCTTTAAATTTGTTTAAAACCTTAAATAATATATGAGGATTACTATATTTGTAGTAGAAACTAATGGGTTATTTTGATTGGATAAAAAAATAAAAAACAATTGATAGAGTAGTATTTTTCAAATAGGAGTTATTATCGATGCACATATCATACATGCAACGTGAAGAAACAAGTCCAGAGGCTATCAAAGGACACGAGCATTGTGGTGACGACTTACGAAGGCGTTCATAACCATCCCTGTGAGAGACTAATGGAGACTCTAAGTCCTCTTTTGAAGCAAATGCAGTTCCTTACTAGGTTCTGAAACTTCACACCACAAACTTATGTACTGTATATGTTGCTAAGGCTCAAGAACTCTTCAAACAGAAGCTCCTGTGTTCTTGGAATCTCGTATTAAACTTACATATGTACTTTCTGTACTTCAATTTATGTATGTATCGTCATTGTCGACTATGTAGGACCAAAGTTTTCTGTTTTTGGCAAGTTTGATGAACTATTTCGCGTTCTTCCCGAATCTTAAGATTGTTCTTTTTCCATTTATTCATTCTTTTTCATAATTAAAAAAGTATAAAAACACACTAATACATTAACCACGCGCTTAACTTATAAATTTATGTAAAGCAACGACCATTCCAAATAATAAATTCATGTTAAGTAATTATTTTTTATATATTTAATATTAAGCAAATTCAACTTTTACCACTTAAAAATAATCCAAATAATCATTGGAATTAAGGATAAATCAAATTAATTTGAACGAATTAAACTAACCTTGTATCAAATGCTAAAGTAATAATAAACATGATATTGTATTATTCAAATTTTGATCAGAATTTAAGTCATTTGATTATTCAAATCATATTTAAATTGAACGATTTGAGCTTGTTATGATATCGATATATTGTCATTCTAGTTGAGGTTTCTAATTTGTTATATCTCTAATATTAAAAAATCCAACTTTTACCACTTGAAAATAATCCAAATAATCATTGGAATTAAGGATAAATCGGTTTAAATTCAACTTAATCCAATTCAATTCAATTGATTAAAGTCTGAATTGATTGAACTTAAAATGAGTTAAAATTTGAGAGAGATAACTTATTACTACCGAGTTAAATTAGTCACTACTAAATGTCAAAATAATGATAAAAATGTTATTATTTTATTAAAATTTTGATCATAATTTAAGCCATTTAACTATTTAAATCATATTTGAATCGAACGATCCAAATCCGTTATAATGACCAAATTCGAATTGAAAGATTCGAACCTATTATGATATCGGTTTATTGCCGTTTTGGTTTAGTTTTTTAATAAAAATAAAATAAATCAAATTTCTGATATTAGAATATTTTAAGACTTAGAAGGCTCGAGCTTAACACCAATCGGCCCTTGAAGAATCCACTTACTGTTTTTATATGGGCTTGGGTTTAGGTTCTTATCTTCCCTAATGGATAGGAATCTTTAGGACACTATAGACTCTCCTACATTTTAAATCGATGATTATGGAAATTCTTGTGTTCTTGGTTTGTTCACCTAAGTAATTCATAATTACCTAACAGATAATGGCAGAAGTTTTCGAAACTACGAAGCTTTCAGATCCAATTAAGACCAATTCTTAGAAGGGACAAGCAAACAACACTTGGCCTAAAAAGGGGTTACTGTCCGAAATTACATGAAATTACAACAGCACTCGATCTCTACAGGAGGAGCTGCAGACTGTTTATATACCCATCTCAAGAGGCCACGGTTTGCCTTTGGAAGCTGAATACTTTGTCACTTGCTAAGATTGCTCCTTTTAGTTATCTGCATTGTGCTTCTGAAGCTCCTCATTATTGTCTTTCATGGAGGTTGGTTCTTCTATTTCAATTTCTTATACGTTTTTTATTAAATAAATGTTTTTAAAATTAAGAGATAGTGTTCATAAAACTCACTTGAACTCCACGTATCTTCTCGGAACCTTCATTAATTACTCCTCGTCAGCATTCATATCAGGACAGTGACACCAAACCTATCTGAAATCTGAACCTAATCCGTAGTCAAAAGATGAAAGAAACAAAAACAGTATTCCTATCTTTTTACACGAGGTACCTTACGAGTTAGACGCGTATTTAATATCGTGGCAGTGTGTCACCTTCCGAAGCATTTGGACATTTTTACGTCAATGTCCTTGCTTTTCCTTATATAACACCACACTTGGCACCAATCCTTTTGAGTTTTAGCTGTGTCTTCTGCTTATAATCTGTAAGCACGATGTCTCAGTTGTTGGACAAGGCCAAAGAGTTCGTAGCAGATAAGGTGGCCAACGTAAAGAAGCCTGAGGCCAGCCTGACAGACATGGATCTGAAAAGTGTTCACAGAGACAATATCGAATATGGTGCTAAGGTCTCCGTCAATAACCCTTATGGTACTTCAATCCCAATTTGCGAGATCTCCTATACCTTCAAGAGTGCTAACAGGTTTGTTCACTTTCTTTGCTGCTAATGTGGAATTAAGCCAATATGTGTCTTGAACAAGTCCTTTTTATGCACTTTGGAGTACTGTACGGTTGGTGATTTGTGCATATGGAACAGAGTAATTGCTTCAGGAACCATACCGGATCCAGGGTCGTTGAAGGGTAATGACACAACAATGCTGGATGTGCCAGTGAAAGTGCCACACAGTATACTGGTGAGTTTGGTTCGTGACATTGGAGCAGATTGGGACATAGACTACGAACTCGTCCTGGGACTTACTATTGACCTTCCTGTCATTGGTAACTTCACAATCCCTCTCTCAAGGAAGGGAGAGATCAAGCTTCCCACACTTTCTGATTTGATCTAATCATCAAGTTCCTTTGTTTTGCTTAAATTTTCTGGATTTTTGGTGCATTTGCTTTTGTTTATGAACTATTCTCTCTTAATCCATAGCTCCCCAATTTCTTTGGTAATTTTGCTTCAAATTGGTCAGCTAATTGAAAAGCTATTAAGCAAAGTCATGATTTAACGTAGTTGTAATTATGATAACAATATAGTTGATACAAATATAATTGTGACAATAATTATCATAAATTAAAATAAATCGCAAGTATAATTTCGAGGTACAGGCTTAACGAAAATTTAAGGATTGAATTTGAGTCGTATAAAAGATATTCAATATGATTCATAATTGTTTTAATTAAATAATTATTTTAAAATTTTTAAAAATAATTTTATTTTAATAAATGTTTTGGTAAATGTTTTGCTAGATGGTAATAATTAAATTATTAGAATGAATTAATTTAATAAAACGAGTTGAGTATGAACTTAAATTTTTAAAAAGACACTAAACTCAAAATTTTAAAAAGATTTATTTTTAAATTGACTTACACTTTAAACGTTTTGCTTATAATAATCGGCAAGTTAGGTCGGGTTTGGTTAACTCGAATTTGAGGTTCCACTATCACAAATGGATGAATTTGCGGCAATTTATTTTGCGAAGAAATGAAAATTGTGGCCAAAATTAACATATTGCGACGATTTAAAGAATTTTTTATTAAAACTAACTATTTAGCGACCAAAATAAAAAGCGTCACAAAAGGAAAAAAATTTAGTGACTAAAATAAAAGGCGTCACAAAAGGAAAAAAAATTTAGTGACGCATAGCAGAAATCGTCCTTAAATGCTGAAAATTTAGAGAAATTGTCACTAAATGATGTATAATTGGTGACGATGTCATATATTCGTCGCTAAATGAGCTTATTGCGACGCTTTTGAAAAACATCACTATAATTTATCAAACATTTGGTGACAAATCCTGGAAATCGTCACCAAAGGGTATATATTTGGCGACGATATTTCGAAGTGTGACCAAAAGGTCAATATTTGGTGATGAATTTTTTATTTGGTAGCAAAAAGGTTAATCTATGATATATTATAAAAATATTAGTTTAATAATTTTAGAAAATGTCATACATTCAGCGACAATTTTTTAAAATCATCACTAAATGTAAAGCATTTGGCGACGATTTCTAGAAATTGTCACTAAATGATACACATTCAGTGACAATTTATAGAAATTGTCATTAAATGTATGACATTTTCTAAAATTATTAAACTAACATTTTTATAATCTATCATAGTTAAGATATGTTTTATTAGAGATTTGTTTTGAATGTTTACAACGTATTATTAAAAAAAACTCACAACATAATTTTAAGTGTTAAACGGTAGTATTAATTAATCATTAGTATTTACTAACATTGCAAACATTAGTTATAACAATTTTAAATAATTTAATCAATATAATAATATGATATATGGAATAGTACGAACTTTGAATTAGAAGTTACCCAATTCATACAGTCATAGAACCAGAACAATAACAGTCCACATTCAATAGTACGCAACTTGATCCCTAAGTAGTAGATATGTTGTTTGACAAATTATTCCAGATACAATAATAAATCAATCATTTGATTGAATCGCTAAATGACAATGATATAATTATTTATTTAGATTCTAAGTAACATGAGAGTCGGTAAAGGCAAATGAGTTCCTGATGTCTGGATTTTCGAGAAGGGTTTTTGCACGTTCGAACGCACCAATTAGAAGAGTAACAGTTGTTCCCTCAAGTGTAGGGTTTTTCACCCCCTCTTGCAACAGCTTTTCCGCTATAAGTAAACTTGTAGAGGATACAGTGAATGAGTCGCTAGATTTAGTACCTAAAATACAATCAGTATAGAACTTAGATATTGTCATATTAGTAAACCGTTAAATGAACTAAAATTGAAGTGACATGCATACGTGAATGAGTAGACGAAATGTGTGGAATTGACAAATTTTCCAAAACAATAGATTTCCCTAATCTTTTACGGAATGTTGTGACATCGCTCCCGCCTCTATAGCCATACATGTCATCTTCGCAATTCAAGGAAGCTTAAAATAACATGTAGTATAAACTATTAAATGTGAATATATATATAATAGCTTCATAAAAGGAAATGAGATGTACATAATAAGAAAAGTGATGTTGTTCGGATAATACTAAACACCTTGAAGCAGAAGATCGGCCATAGAAGGCAAACGATGATTAGTGTATGAAGTGGAGATTTTTTTTCTGCATTGTTGGTTTTTTCAATAAGGACAATTTTGTCACATTCCTCCCAATGGAATGAATTAGGGCCATCCAGAGCTAGTTTCCATGTCAACATTCCTTGATTAATAATGTTCAGAGGTGTATTTTGTAAAAGTCGATTTAGAATAAAATGTGTATATGTTTAACTCCAATTTCGATGACAAGTGAAACTAGTCCAGTTTAACACTTATACATCTTTAATATGCGTAATGATATGAAAGTTACTCTTATTAAAATTTCAAAAATTTATAGTGTAATTTGCATTATATGCAAAATTTAGAATTTAAATGTGTGATAGACATGACTATGTTCTTGATGTACAGAAATATAGTATTATCTATATGTCTCTATATTACTATTAATGGAAATAAATAAAAGTAAAATACTCTTAAAACAATTTCATCAATGCAGAAACAAATATTTGATGAGATTAAGCGTTAAACGTCGGCAGGAAGACAGACATAAAGAAAATGGAGTACGCTTTTATGTTTTTGTCTTTGAAAACCTAATACAAAATGACGTCATTTTTCTAGTTTAGGTAAACGATATCGTTTATTGTTTGCTATAGTTGTTTGGAAGTATTATTAATTAATTTGCTACGATTTATTGTATTTAGTCGACAATCATTAGATGTAGCGAGTAATACATGGTTCATCGCTAAAGCCCGCCGGTTTATTAAATAATTTTTAATAAATTTATTTTCCTATTCCAAATAAAGCATAATTTGAATTAAAAATTAAATTATTCATTTGAAAACTATTCGGAAATTAATTTGTATAACATTCAAATAAAATAAAAATGATATACAAATTTCAGGCAATTATACATTTTCATTAATATGATTTCAAAAAACTTATTTGAAAAAATTAAACATTTTCCTTATTGTAATTAATCAAAATAAATAATAATAATTTATGAAGCCATTGTAATATAATTATAAAACTATTTCTAACAAATTATATTTAAAAATTAGTCATTCCCAAAAATTAAGCAAGTGAAGAACAATTGAGCTGTATAAGTGAGAAGATTAATTTTTTGTTTTGTTATTGGTAATAGGAAATACTCATATATGTTAATCAATTAAGAAAAATATAGACGTAAAGAAAATGCTTGGGTTTTGGCGACATTATATAAAATTGGTAGCTAAATTACACTTTTAGGCGACGAAAACTGCCACCGTTGGGAAAGATAAAAGAAATATTTTTTGTGACGATTTAAGCACTTGGTAGCAAAATGCTATACATTTTGCAACGCTACAGTTTTTTCGTAGCTAAAGCATGGCATTTTGCGACGAATCTTAGTTTCGTCATAAAATTTGTCACAAAATGTGGAAGATCAGAATAATATAACTACGTCGTTTTTCACATTTTTCCAAATGTATTGGTGACGGTTATAATATATCGTAGCTAAAGGTTTGGCATTTGACGACAAATCTCATTTATGTCGCTAAATGTTGCAACGGTAAAAAAAATTTTAGGTTGGACGTCGTCGTTTGTCGTTAGCAAAATGTTTTACATTTTACGACGCTATTATGTTCTCGTAGCAATATGTTAACATTTGGCGAGGAAATATCTAATTGTCGCCAGTCGTTTTCCTTGTATTGGTGACGAATCTATAATATGGTAGGTAAATGTTGGCATCTCACGACTGAAGCTGAGTTTCGTCGGGAAATGTAAATATTGCGTCGTCCCAGCATGCTGAAAATTAGAAATCCGAATCCCCCCCACCCCCGCCTCCTCACTTGTTTCTTCCTCCTCTCTTCCGAATTTGTTTTCGCTATTTCTACTATCTTCGTCATTGTTAGTTGTGTGGGTTTCTCTGTTAACACGTTATTGTCCTCTATTGCAGCCCTACAGTGCTAGTCAACCTGGTAAGAAATTTTTGGATTTGTGGTGGGTTTATGTTACCGAATGTCATTGTGTTTGTTAAATGCGATTAAGAGGGATGAAACTTAGGATTAGTTGCTTGGATTTGTTGTTGACATGTTTCAATGTGTGAATGATGGTGAAGAAAGGCAATAGAGACGTTGAATGCTTGAAGAAGACTTGATTTATGTTATGCTTATAAGGTGTTCGATAAAAGTCCTCTAGTAGTTGATGTATTGTTGAAACGTTTGTTGATTAGTAGCTGATGTATTGTTGAGACGATTGTTGATTGTTCACTGTGGAATAATCGTTTGTTTATGAATATTTGGAGGGTTGTATGAAAGATTATGAAAGTTCAATTAGTTTTTATGTTTTGATAGTGTATGAAAATTGGTTTGAAAAGTTCACTAACATGGAAAATTTTAAAGTAATATGGTTCATATGAGAGACCTACGAGAATATAGAGAATATGAATTTTTAGATCCTTTTTGGATGTATTGGTAAATGAGAGCACTCTTTTGGATATACGAGGAGTTATGAAGCTCTCTTGATGTGACTATAAGTCCTAGGATATGAATTATAAAATGACATACTTTATTGATATAAATATGGTCTATAATGAATATGAGCATTTTTTATGCCTCTTTGTTAATAGTGATACCTATAATGATTATGAGCTTGTTTCATACTACTTTCATGATTGAGGAGCTTATACTAATGATAAAGATGTTGCATATCCTTTTAGTATGTCCTTATATACTTACTATTTGCATTGCATCAAGAACAAAAAAAAATGTCTTGATGAATTTGCATTGTATCAAAAACCGAAAAAAATGCCTAAACTGCATTAATTTTGAATTTGATTTGAAAGTGGAGAAAGTATAGGAATTAATGAAAGTGGAGAAAGTATAAAAACTAATTAATGTGTTACAATTAATTTCTTTTAAATCTAAATTAAATTAATATATATAAGCATATTTTATATATGAATCAAAAGCAATTTTGTTTTACTTGATTGATAAGCTTAAAATCCTATATAGATAAAAAAAATACTATATAGATAAAAAATCAAATATATTAAAAAAAAACCACTACCACCTTAAAGAAACAATACTACTCTTATGTACAAAAAGTACCACTATCCACATTAATTAGGTAACATAAAAGAGACAACTTTTGCTTTATATAAATGCCTAAGGTGGGTTGTTATTGAAATTCTTTAACCTTCTTTCTTTCCTGTCTTAATTATTGGCATATCCTTTCCTCTAAGTCTCATCTCTCACAGAACCTAATCTTCCTTCTTTGTGCACAATTTAGATATTTATAAATTATGTCATTATAATGTCTATGCATATTAAATATGACTTTAGGTTGTTTAATCTTTAATTCATAGTTTTCAATTTATTTATAATATATTTTGTTGTTCACCAAATCCTTTGTCTATTTTGCAGATTCTGTGTTCCTCTTTTGCTTGGAGCCAAAAACCGCATAATTTGTATGGCATCCTCAGGTACATTTTTCCCTGCCCACCACATTTAGTCCAAAACCAAGAAAATTATTTCGGTTTGGATCCCTTTCTTCTTTCTATCTTTGTAAATTTGTATCAGAGTGTCCTATTCTATTCCAACAACATACACAACTCAAGTCAACTGTATACAACTATACATCTTCAGGTATGCGAATTCGTAGTAACCTTTATTATTTTATATATCGGTTGTTGTTTCATGTTGTATATTGTTTACTTAATTGGTGCATATGAACTAATACAATGTTGTTGACCGCAAGTAATATTAAACATAGGTTTTTTAACGTAATATAAAATGAAAAATGCAGGTTATAACTTTGTTATCTTCTTATATTGTATAGCTAAATGGATAAGAGTTGGATGTCTCATAGAAAATGGTCAATTGAATACGTAGCAGGAGTTAAAAGTTTCATTGATGAATATAGTATTCGTTGTCCATGCATTGTTTGTTTAAATGTGGACTTCCAAAGTCAATATGTGGTATATAATCACTTGCTCATCCGAGACATAGACAAATTCTATACTCCATGGCTTTATCATGGTGAACGTAAGGAAGCAAGTTGTAGTAGAAGTGTCGATACATCTTATGATAACAGTTACAATAATGATGTTGATGATTGTGATATGAATAATGATGGTGATGATGGGATTGATGAGATGTTAGATGATTGTCAGAATTAAATGGAGACTATGAATGAAACAGGAATGCCTAACATAATTAGTAATATGACAGAAGATAATTTTAGTAAGTTATTGAAAGTTGCTCATGAACAATTATATCCGGGGTGCTCTAATTTTTCTCAACTCTCATTTGTTGTGAAGTTGTTTCATTTGAAGGTTTATAATAAATGAAGTAACAAGTCGTTTGACATGTTAATTGACTTACTAAACGATGCATTACCTATGGACATAAGTTACTAAAATCTTACTATGATGCAAAAAGGGACCTTAGATTGGGATATATTTTAATTCATGCTTGTAAGTATGACTGTGTTCTTTATTGGAAGCAAAGTAAAGAACTTCAGGAGTGTCCTATTTGTGGTACATCAAGGTGGCGGGTGGATGATGGGAGAGGGAAAAAGATACCATGAAAATCCTTCGATACTTTCCTATTAAACCATGATTACAAAGGCCGTTTATGTCAATAAAAATAGCCATAGATATGAGGTGACATAAAGAGAAACGCATTGATGATAACATTATGCATCATCCAGCAGACTCAATGGCATGGAAAGAGCTTGATAGAAAGTTCCCATGGTTTGGACAAGATTGTTGTAATGTTCGACTTGGATTGACCTCAGATGGATTTAATCCTTTCGGAAATATGAGTAATTCATATAGCATGTAGCCGGTGATTCTAGTCCCATATAATTTACCTCCATAGAAGTGTATGAAGGAGCCTTTTATGTTGTTATCTTGGCTTATTCCAGGACCTACTGCTCCTGGTAAGGACATCGATGTTTACTTGCAACCATTAATTGATGACTTAAACGATTTATGGGAATATGGATTACAAACTTTTGATGTTGTTGAAGGCAATACATTTACAAAGCATACTACTATAATGTGGACTATAAATGATTTCCTAGCTTATGGGAATTTGTTGGGGTGGAGCACTAAAGGGTATATGATTTGTCCTGTCTGTAATAATCAAACATATTAAAAAAAGATACGAAGTAAAATATGTTATACGATTCATTGTCATTATTTGAAACATGGACATAGATGGAGAAGAAGTAAACAGTTTAATGGCATAGTTGAGTTGGGTGAAGCTCCGATATAGTTATTGGGTGATAATATTGTTTACCAGCTGTCACATTTGAGTGACATTATACTTGACAAACACCCAACTAATAGAAAGCGTAGGAGAAATGATATTGAATTGAATTGGGCAAAAAAAGGATATTTTTCAACTTGTCATATTGGAAGGAATTACTATTGAGGCACAATCTTAATGTTATGCATATTGAGAAAAACGTTTGTGATTCCATTTTAGGAACTGTCATGGGAATTGATGGGAAATCCAAAGATTAAGGCCAAACTAAACTTGGAAGACATAAATATTAGAAAAGATTTGCATTTGAAAAGAAGAGATGATGTTTCATACTTTATTCCCCCTGCTTGTTACAACATGTCAAAAAGTGAGAAACAATCATTTTTTCAATTCCTCCAATTAGTCAAATTTTCTGATGGGTATGCATCTAATATAGGTTGTTGTGTGAATGTTAAAGAGGGAAAAGTGTCAAGGTTGAAAAGTCATGATTGTCTTGTATTTTTGCAACAATTACTTCCTCTTGGAATACGTGGGTATTTTCCAAAGGATGTGTCCATTACTTTGGGTCAAGTGGGAGAGTTTTTTAAGCAATTATGTTGCAAGATACTTATAGTTGAAGAGCTTGATAAATTGGAGAAAGACATAACATTGATTCTATGTAAGCTTTAACTATTATTCCCCCCATCGTTTTTTGATGTTATGATTCATTTGGAAATTTACTTACTATATGAAGCAAAACTTTCGACATGTTCAATTTTGATGGATTTTTTCGATTGAAAGGTAATTCATATCAAATTTAATAAGTTTTTCCTATATTATTTGTTTGTAGCAATTCCTAAGTTTATAATTGTTTATGTTCAGGTTTTTATGCTCTCTTAAGCATTATGTACGTAATATAGCTTGACTTTTTGTTCAATGTACTTAATTGATATGGGGACAAGATTTAATATACTAGAACGTAACTTTGATTTTAATGACGGTGGTAGGTTGTCTATTTTCTCCCAAAAAGTTTGGCCACTTAGTGTGGGTAAATATGTCGAGTTAATTAAAGATGAATTCGAAAATGCCCATTGGTATATTTTGAACAATTGCGAGAACGTCGATACATAACGTATATTCCTTTTCATTCAAACAATCATATTACAATTTTCTTCATTAACTCTAAGATCTTACTGTGTTTTATTTTTCAATAGAGAGCACAAAGACACAATTCGCAGCAAAGGGATCATTAATGTTGAAGAAAGACATAGGCAGAAGTTTGTATCATGTTTTAGAAATCGAGTAAGTTTCATAGTAATTACATATTATGAAAATATGAGAATATGTCTCATCCTCATATTTATTTTTAATTTTTTGTACAGATGATATGGTTACATAATCGTAACGTGCAAGAAGTGACAATAACATTATATAGTTTAACATGTGGGCCTCATATTTGTGGGAAGAAATACACAGGTTGCATTGTTAATGGGGTGAGATATCACATACAAGATTAAGATAGTCGAGTTAGAAGTCAAAATCGTGGGGTTGTCGTTGAAGAATGTCATGACGACGAAATCATTGACTTCTACAGTGTCATATATGAAATTATAGAGTTATACTACATCAAGGATAAGAAGGTTGTTCTACTTAAATGCAAATGGTTTGATCTAATTGACATGAGAGTGAACGGACATATTACTAGCATAAATGTTAGTAAGACATGGTATGATAATGATCCTTTTGTTCTTGCAAGTCAAGCGAAACAAATTTTCTACGTCAACGATACTGTATTGGGTAGCAACAAGGTTGTTCAAAATTTTTAACAAAGGAATGTCTTTGATTTTTGTGAAAGGGATGTTGGTGAATTGGATGAGGGTGCTGATAAAGTCTATCAAGATATTAGATTATAGATGAATAACGAAGGTATTCCGGTAGAAGATGCAGATATATCATCATTCCATAAGAGAGATGTTGAGCCCAACATAGTTCAATTGGATGAAGTCTAAGCCCATCTTATCTTACAAACAGATAAAGACTATACTCAGGATGACTTCAATGACAATGACCATACTTTGCTCAAATATATTAGTAATGAAGAATCAAACGATAATGTACTTAATGGTGATGATTTTCTTAATCTTGATCATAACGATTGAATGTAAATAAATTGTTTGTATTGTTTCAAATGTTAATAAGACAATTGCCTTATGTTGTTGATGTTTTATTTATGTTAATTTATGATGACTACAAGCATATTTTTAATATTTCACTTATGTTTTTGCTGATGTTGATGATTTTCAAAATCTTGATCATGATGATTGAATGTAAATAAATTGTTTGTGTTGTTTGAAATGTTAAGAAGATAATTGCCTTATGTTGTTGATGTTTTACTTATGTTAATTTACCATGACTACAAGCATATTTTTCATGTGTCACTTAATGATGACATTTTTCAAAATCATGATCATGATGATTACATGTAAATAAATTGTTTATGTTGTTTGAAATGTCTCCAAGTTGTAATTATCTTATGTTTTTGATGTTTTAGTTATGTTAATTTACCATGACTATAAGCATATTTTTAATGTTTCAGAAAATGTTAATTTTATTTTTTAATTACAAGTATACGTTATGTTCATAATTCATTTTACACGGGTTAATTATAATGGGCCATAGTAGAAACAAGGGAAAGAGTGTGATAATGACAGATGAAGTTTCTCCTACAAAACAACTAGAAGAAAGTCAGTAGCAACCTTTACCTACATTGTCTGGTAGTCATGAGGGATCTTCAGGTCTGTTATCGATAACCAAACATATTTACATTTACACTAAAATTGCTCATTATATGTTCAGTGTGTTTTTCTTATTATGTTTTTTTAAAGGTTCTAATACTGGCATCAAAAAATGAGGTAGAGGTAAGACAAAAGGTGCTGAGTTGCAACGGATGAATGTTGCAATGAATACCAAGTTGTCAGTGACGATTGACCCCACCCAACGGTGCCCAGTGGATAAGATCCAAGCTGCAAAATTGGCCAGTGAGTTGAGCGTCATTGTGAGGAATGAGTTGCCTTACCTTCAGCATGTCAGGCAGTTGAAGGAAGACAACTTACTCCAAAATGCTTTGGACAAAGTTTCAGTAATATTTCAATTCATGTCATTATATGTATTGCGATTTTACTTAACAAAAATAATAACATAACTTATACGTATTTTTCACAAATGAAGCTTAATATCGTTGATATCGACACGGCTGAGGTTTCAAGTAGTTTTAGTTCACTGTTGAAACAAAGGGTGAAGGATCATCAATATCGACTTCATAAATATTACCAGTCTTTCCCTTTCGATGAAGAGGCAAAGAGACATGTTCTGGAACGGGTGACTGAAGAAAATTGGAATCAAATGTGTGATTATTGGGCTTCAGCGAAGGTTCAGGTTTATTTTTTTATCTTCATATTTCCTTTCATTAATTATGTTTATACATCTCATAACTACTTCTCTTAATTTAGGAAAGCGTGAGAAAGCCAAGGCTAACAGAGTAAAAATAAAGACTCCTCATAACACCGGCTCTAGATCATTTGTCGTCATCCGACAAGAATTTGTAAGTGTAACATTTTCAATTTATTTTCTATTTTTTAATACAATAAATTCTAATTGGTTATAATTTTTTAAATTCATATCATAGAGCCAAACACAACTCCAAGGGTAAGAGTGTGATTGGATCACACTGTACAAGCACGCACACTACAAGGAAGATCAAGGCTGGACGTCTGAAAAGACACAAAGTAATTATGTAAGTGCAAATTAATTAATATTACAATTCATTCTTCTATGTAATAATAAGTAATAATTTTTTAGTTAACTCGATTTTCTACTTTAAATTGTAAGACAAGATGCAGGAGTTGTTGCAGACGTCATTGGTTGAGGGAATCGGCCCAATGTCGATGACATTTGGAACAATGTCCTTGGTACACGATCGGGCTATATCAAAGCTCTTAGGTATGGCCCTAAGCCTATTGATGCCTCTTCTTCACGACCAACATATGTCACGGCGCTTCAAGAAGAAAACCAAGCACTGAAGACTAAGTTACAATGTACAGAAGACAAGTTAAATTGTAATGTAAAAGAAGTGAACAAGCTTAAAAAGATGGTCAAATAATTACTAGGGTCAGCATATGTCAGTAATAGTGACAACGATGAGGAGTCCTAGTTTGTGTATGACCTGTAATTATTTTTTTTATAAAATACATTTCATTTTTAATATTTATTTTATTTCAATTTATTATTATTTAAAAAATATGTCACTAACATTAATTATAAAATGAATAATTTTTATATTTCAAAATGTCTTTAAAATTGTAATAAATTAAAATAAATTTTCTTTTAGCAATTATAATAATATTTAAAATCAAAATTAAAATTTGTTACTAAATAATATTAGTTACCAAAACAAAATCGTCACAAAAAGTTAATAAATACGTTTACAAAAACGTCGTTAAAAACATTTTGCTACAACCACAAATTAGTAGCTAAAAGTATTTTGCTACAAAAACAAAATCGTCACAAAAAACTATTAGCTACCAAAATCAAAATCATCACAAAATGTTTTTACCTACATTTGCAGGAATGTCTCTAAAAACATTTCTCTACAACAAAAAATTAGTAGCTAAAACTATTCTGCTATCAAAATAAAATCATCACTAAAAATAATTACCTACAAATATAGTTTAGTAGGGAAAAACTTTTAGCTATGAAACAAAATCGTCGCAAAAAACTATATACGACGTTCTTTATTCTCGTTGGTTATACTTTTTACCGACGAATTATTTGTGTCAAAAAAACGTTTTAGCAACAATTTTAGCAAAACGTCGTGGAAGTTGTTTTGCTACCGGAATTCAGCGACGATGTGGGCGATGATATTTTTTTGTCGCAAATTAGTATTTGCAATGATTTGTTATTATTTAGCGATGTTTATTTTTGTCGTTAAATGTACTGTTTGTTGTAGTGTTCGGTCAACTTATGCCCATTTCTATAAAAAAAATTTAAGATTTAAAAGATTTAATCAAAATTTATAATTAAAGATTAAATAAATTTGAAAATTTTAAAATAAGATTAAAGTATACCATTCTTAGTTTAAAAAATTAACTAACTATTTTTAGTTTATAAAAATTAATTAATTTATAAAAATTCATCGATTAATTAATAAATTGATCGATTTTTAACAATAAGAGTTATTAAAGTAAATTAAATTTAAAAATTAGTCAATTCAAATTTTCACAATTAAATAATCCAAATCGGCATAACTTTTTAATGATAACTTCTAATACTCACCCTTGAGAGTTGAAATCTCAATAATTTGGACCGTAATTTAAGTTTTAGCATAAATTAACTAGTTGCCATATCTAAACATCCTTCTCTTTGAACTGTTTTGTTTTGACACTTTTAAGATTGGGCCCTCCTCAACTAAACACGAAGACAAATTCAAAAAAAAGTAGATGCCCATAATAAAATCATATTATGCCAAGCCTTTCCGTTGGATTAACTTTGGGATCCTCTTGTCTGTCGTAGACATGAACTTGGGGTTGTACTTGTGAATCTTCGGGTTCTAATTTGCAGAGTCCTATATGGTAAGCTCTTTTGCTAGATTTTGATTTATATCAATTAATGACAAACTTATAACTAAATTTTCCAGTTCTGATATGTGTTTTGATAAATGAAAAACTTTAAATAAATTGTAAATTATAATTAT
>JAOQMS010000009.1:25728657-25741680 GCA_027563885.1 Erythroxylum longipes | reverse complement strand
CTTATAACTAAATTTTCCAGTTCTGATATGTGTTTTGATAAATGAAAAACTTTAAATAAATTGTAAATTATAATTATCATTTTGTTGAATTTTGTTATTCAGAAACAGTCTCTCTACTAGTTATCGGTAAAGTAACGTACAAAATTATAATTGTCGGAAACAAAATTTAAAATCTTAATTATTCATTTATGGTTTCTTAAATATTAGGTGTCGCCGGGTCGTTACTAACGATCTATAGGCTCTTGACAAAGTGAAAAAAAGTTTTTATGAGAGTCAAAAGTCGCTAGATTTTGCTTTATTTTATTCTTTATAAAAGTAAACAATGAGTCATATTTTATTTTTTACGAGAATGAGGTTGCGTTTGAATTTACAGTGCGGTAGAGATAAGTACTTATCCACTACAGTTTTCAAGCGTAGTCAAATGTTTGGATATGCAGGCGAACAAACGGAGGTTGGAAAAAAGTAAGGTGTCACCGCAGAAATCGATAAGTAGAAAGAGGGTTGCGGTGAAAATTCTACTTTCCATTAATAACCTTCTGCCAATTACTATTTTCCAGCGTACCCTCAATTAATAGAAAGTAAGTTCAACGTATCGTTTAATATTTATAATTTGAACTTATATGATTAATAATATATTTTTATGAAATATTCTATTTATTTTATTTATATTTTTTTTATTTTAATTTAATATTTTATTATTTATAATTTTAAATTTATATAACTAATAGTATATTTTTTAATTATTTATACAACAATTAATAATTTATTAAATCAATAAACTTTTTAATTATTTTATCTTTTTTAATAACCGTACACCTACCAAATACTCATTTTTATATTTCAGCAGTTACTAAAATAACAATCACAAATAAATAAATATCTATCATTTTAGTGGACTGATTTTAACATATTATTGACCGTCGATACTTCTCCAGACTAAGCCTAAATCCTGGACTGGTACTCTTTTTGCCGAGCCTGGGTGGTGCACGTGTTAGCAAACTTAACAGTATGAATTAATGATAAGATATATTTATTCTTAATTTATAATTAAATAAAAAATCGCATTTAAAATATGGTAAAAACTGCCAAGTTGTAAAAGGCTATTTATTGGTAATTTACGTATTGATTGAAATAACTTTTATAGTACTTAGTACGTTGACATTTGATCATAATGACTGTTATCTGCCCACAAAACGAAGTTTACAAGTGGCAAGAAACTATTAGGGATCATTAAATCTGTTTGTTGTTACGTACCTGTCGAATGATGTGTAAGGGTACAGATGAGATATGTAGGCAAAAGGCAATAACTGTGATCAGATACTATTTCGTAAATAAGATCAAATCTTCTGTACTTAAATGTCTTTATCAATTTTATACCATGCAATCTTATTTGTATATTTCTTTCTCTAAATTTTACATACTTACGTAGATAAGATCGTATAAAATAGAGTTGGTGCAAAATACTAGGTGCAGAGAATTTTGTTTAATAAACCTTGCTCTTATATATTATATCTCTTCTATATATTTATATGAACTTATATAAATATATGAATAAGATTAAATAATATAAAATTAAAATACTTTTACGGAAGATTTGGTATGATAATAACTAGACACGAAGAATAAATCTCTTGCTCTAATTATAATATTTTTATCTTATTTTATTAAATCTCATTCACACATTTTATATTGAATCATTGCAACCCAAAAATAGGATTTCATATGTTAGGATAGTGGCAGAGCAGTGTTTCCAACCAGAACAATTGTTCTTCTTTATGTTTTTAACTTACACATGGAGAAAAAGCCATGTAATTGGAACTTTAACTTTAATTTCATCATTAAACTATAATAAAATATTCTTATTTTTGTAATGTTATTTACATACTCTTAAGTCTATATTTAGTTTTAAGTATAGAAATGTTCATCTCCCAAACAAATTCAGGCATGCATTGAGCCAAGTTGTTTAATTATATACCATACTCAGCACTTGGTAATATGAAGAGTCACACTTCAGTTTTTTGACTTATGAGGACAGAACAAAATTCTGTTTCCAAGCCAACCCAGAGATGCAATCATTTGTTTATTACATGCAAAACAAAAATTGGAAGTGTTAAAAAGCCTAACATCATAAATTTGTTTGTTATAATTTTATGTTGTATATTATTATAGCTCAAGTTGGAAGTCGATTAAATATAATATGACCCTTTAATTTTAAACTATTTTTAGTTTGATTTATATAAAATATTTTATTACAACCCTTTAATTTTAAACCATTTATAATTTAATTTATACTATTGATTGAATATAAAATATTTTATTAAATTTGAACCTAGTCTAGATGGTCAAATTAAAACTTATTTTTGGTCTAATTAAATCTTATTTCACTGATTAGCTTTAAGTTACGTAGGGCATAAACTTTTTTGTTCTCTCTCTCTTTTTTTTTTTTTCAGAATAGAGGAATCCACAATCGCTATCCTTTGAATGCGTACTAGGTAAATCTCCCGATTGACGCAATAACCTGTAAATCATGCTAATCGGGTATTTCACACTATGCAAGTCTTGTACGACAGACTCGATCGAAAGAGTGCAGGTAGAAAGATTCAAATATAGGATCTTTTGCCCTCATACCTCTACTCTACCAACTCGACCATTCCTAGGGGGCTTTATTTTCTCTAATTACATAATAATAACAAATAAATAATTTGACTTCGTGATTTAGACCAAAACCATGATATTACAAATTTAAAACATTATTAGAAATTTATCATTTTAATTTTGTTTAAAACCAAAATATTAAGGTGTTAAGAAGCCTGGTAAAATATTTGGTAAATGACCAAACTATAAGCTTAGCATAAGTCAAAGGTCCAAGAACTTTGATAGTGGTGTGTCGGAAGTTGGAACATTAACAAAAACAACTTAATGATGCCGATGATCCGAATAAGTCTAACTTCTCACTAGTCAATAGAACAACTACTCCAATTCACATTATAATAAGGACAATACTGCACTATAAAACTACAAGAGACAAACTCACAAAATATTTACCATTGATCAACCTCCCAATACCAGTGTGATCATGGGGGAGGGCGATCACGTACGGCCACTAGCTCTGGCGAGGGATCGCCCGAGCAGCGACGACGAAACAGCCATGTCTTCATCAAACACCAAAAAGCCCCGTGAAAGAAGGCTCATCAAGTTATGCTGGTGCATCACTGCCTTTCTGGTCATTGTAGCCATAGTGATCACCGTCCTAATATTCACAATCTTCCGCATTAAAGACCCCATTATCAAGATGAACGGCGTAACAATCGCTAAGCTCGAGCTCCTCAACGGCACAATTCCTGACCCAAAATCCAACATCACCCTACTCGCCGACGTGTCGGTGAAAAATCCGAACCTTGCCTCGTTCAAGTACAGCAACACCACCACAAGTATCTTCTACCATGGAGGAGTTGTCGGCGAGGTTCGAGGTCCTCCTGGTAGAGCCAAGCCCCGACGGACCTTGAGAATGAACCTTACAGTGGATATCATGACCGACAGGCTCATCTCCGACCCGAACTTGTTAGCTGACGTCAGTTCTGGGGTAGTGACCATGACAAGCTTCTCTAGTGTTCCAGGGAAGATGAAGTTCTTGAAGGTTATCAGGAAGCATGTTACCGTGAAGATGAACTGTAGCCTGGAGCTCAATATCCTGAGCCAGAAGATTCACACACAGAAATGCAAGCGAAAGGTTGACGTTTAGTAGAATCTATGTTCTATGGTATTTAAGTGCAGTTTTCACTATTATGAATTTCTCCTTTTGTTTTCACTACGGTTTCAAAGCATCTATGTTCTATGGTATTTCAGTAGTAGCCATAAGATCTCCAAGTGTTACCGTTTTCTGGTTGTTTCTAAAGAAAACTTACAGATTTCGAGTCATGTATATGATAACCCAAGTTAACTTACAGATTTCGAGTCATTTATATGATAACCCAAGTTTTGATCAGTAAAATAATTATGTTCTAGTCATGACCTTATGTTCGTTTCAATATATTATGAAGAAACGTAAGATTCATCGACAAGATCCCTTAGGAGAGAACTGATCACAGACAAATGCCATGATCGGCTATTCAGTTCATGGGAATTGTTGACTTAGAAGAGAGAGAGATTTAAGTAGGAGTGTCAGGTGTGTACTTTGAAAAAAGAAGACAAATGGAGGCAAGTCATTAAAAATCTTTGTACCGCATGGCGTCTTCGGGCCTCCATCTCTTTCCCTAGCCTATGGCTATGAGGTCACTCGTTGAACTTCTAAACTGAATCATTAATTTTGTGACACTCATTGTTAGGTCTGAACTGCATGGACCGCAAGAACATAAAAGCAAATATCGAAGAAGAAAAAGAGAAACATGTGGGGTTAGAGAAGCATGATCTGAATTTGAATGGTAAATTATGAAAAATCGGAAGGGTGTATTAGTTTACGGCACATATTAAACGTATAAATATAAATTAACATCGAAATTTGTTAACGTAGTTCGGTATATTTTGCTTACGTCTGCGGAGCCCTAACCTAGCTTAATTTTTTCACTAACAACAATAGTTTTATGCAAGACTTGACTTTACTGAGCCGACACTATTCAACCCTTCACACTATCCCTCGTCCTCGTAATTCGTAAAAGAATTTCATACCTAATAGTACGATCGCCTTGTACTAACCTCAACAGAAGATTTTTTTCAACAATCTTATAACGAAAGAACACTAAATAAATAACTCAAGTAATTAAACAAATTTCAACATAAACAAAAACACTTGAGATAAAAAGCAACTCCCCTAAATATGCCACTTCTTTAACTAAAGAACGGAAAATTGTCAATCAAGAAATCTGCTATGAATCTTCGATATAGTCACTGAAAAATCCCATGCACAACAGCCACAAAACTTCTCAAATTAACAAACTTTTCATCACCGAAACGTTAACCCAATAGAGCTGCAATAACTAAGACAACTACTGAAGTTTTTCGCACAACAAAAGCAGCAGCTACAAAGTTACGAAAACTTTTGAAATTTTCACATACCAACACCAAAAATGACAGCCACAAAGCTGCAAAAAATCATGCAATCAACCAAAACCACAACTTCAAAATTACGTGATCTCTTAACAGAAAAATTTAGCTATGCTCAGAAAAATCAGCTGCCCAATTGCTCCCAATGAACATTCAAAATAGAGGAAAAACTCAGCTCCCAAAATCACCCAAAATCAACAATCACATAGCCCTCTATTGGTGATTCAAAAACAAAAGAATATGAGATGCTGAACAAACATATAATATCCACGAAAACTCCCTTCTGTTGGTTATTCAAAAACAACAAATATCATAACACCATTAGCTACACGAAAAACCACTTTCAAGAATAAAGACCCAGGTAGCATCAAGAACTCAATTGGAAGTTAGCCCACCATACAAGTTTTCGGCAATTGATAGGAAGAAATAGTAACAGTACCCACCGTAGGTACACCCAAGAACCAGATACTCACATCATGCAAGTAATCTTCTCATCATAGGATTCTTCATAATCATAATCATAGGCACATCAATCCTTCCAATCACCAAACTGAAAACCCACAACCTGAAATCACAAGGATCGTGCAACCAACCAAGACAGAAAAAGGAGTCACGCACAATGTCCTTCTTCATACCTCAACGTGATCCTCACACACATCTATTGAAGATAGAATTCTTTCATGCTTAAACCATTATCCTAAAAACTCCAATTCAAAAAAGAAGTATTATTTAGTTACACCTCATCTTAATTTAGATTTTAAGACTTTCATTATCTTGAAGATCCAATTATCAAAAATGCTAAAATTAAATAATGAGATATATAACATATATCTTAACAATCTCCCTCTTTTTGGCATTTTTGTTACAAATTTGAAACTTCCCCTAAATAAAATAATTGGACATATAATCCACATAAGAAAATAACTCCTTCTTAATCCATCATCAAGTTCCAAAGAACATCCATCAAATTCTTAAAGAAACAATAATGAACAATTATCCAATCATCCAAAATTCTCCCCCTTGGAACAAAAAGATGCCAAAAAATAAGACTAATAGTCACGGAGATACCTTAAAATCTCCCCTTGAATTTAGTCATCACCAAAAATAATCTGATGTCTTCCCCTTGGGACAAAACAATTTCAAAACAAGAATACCTTTAATACGATCAATCTCAGTGAATAAAGAAACATAAAATGAATAGTAGGTGTAATGAAAGAAAGAATCATAAGCACACTGTGATTACAATTTATCACAATTCAAAATACTGGTCAAAGTATCATTACTCACATCAAAGCCATCCACATACGACTGATCAAATTTAGAACTCCAAAAATGCATTCAACGAATCATAATCAAACTTAACCAATCTCGTCCTCACATAAACCATATGAACACATATTGCTCAAACTCAAACAATCCACGATATAAAGAGAAACCAGAATAAAACTTGAAAAAGTCTAAATGTTAACTCCGTCAAACCCCTTTTTTGTTTTTAATAAACAACATCAAACTATACTTCAAAAATTAAAAGCACACAGTCCTTGTGTCCCTCAAAGAAATTCAAACCTAGGATTTTTCCTCGTCACATTATCTCGGTCATCAACTGTTTGGTTGATTTCTTCATCTGAAGTAACTAACTTATCTTCAGTCTAAACAGTTTCTTCAAAAGCAGTAACTGTGAATCTAGACAATTTCTTGTTTTTCCCTCACTACGTCTTTATGTTTGTACTTGACCCTTTCTAACCCAAGAGTACTTTGGTAATATGGGTTGTTGTTGGAAATTTAATGGAGAATGTTTAGATTTTCGGTTTTGACTACCCATTTGAAACATCATTTGTAACAAATTCTAACATTTCGGTCTTATATGCCTGATTACTCCACAGAAGTGACATGTAGGTATAAACCTCCAATTTTTCTTTGAGATTTCTCCTTGGACAGATTTGGTCGCACCAATTTTCTCATCCTTCAACTTGGACCATTCACCTCTATAGCCAATGCCTTGAAGGTTTCCTTTATTCTTACCAATTTCCAACAAATTTTTTAGTTTTTCGGTACTCCATTTAACATTCTTATTCCTTTTTCTATACTGACCAACTTCAATTTTGTTTCACCAAGTTCATCTAATGTAGACAACAACTTCTTCTCTAGATCTTAAATGGTGTTCTTCATGGAAGAGTTTTTCTCCTTCAACTTCTCATTTTTCTTACATGTTTGGACCCATTTAGCATACATTAACTTATAGGCTTCATAAATATCTTCCTTTTTATCATCTGAAGTACTGTCATCACTATCAGAATCTGAGATTGAGCTTTGAGCTAATTCGTCTACGTTTTTCTCGAAATTTTCTAGTTTACTCACATTTTTGTCATCGGTTACTTCCTTCTTGGTTGTTGTAAAGCAAGTAACTGGACTTTTGTTGTATAAAGCAACTAATGTAGCACTATTCACAACTTCTTCTTCACTATCATATTCACTTCCGAATTCATTCTCACTCTAAGTGCTTGTATAGGACTTCCCTTTTCTCATCTTCAAGGTGTTAGCACATTTCACTTGCACATGTCTAAAGCCTTAACACCCATAACATTGAATTTTCTTCACTTTTCTTTCACCTTTTTTAGTTTTTCCTTATTGTTTGAAATTACTATTTGATGAGCTCCTACCTTTTTGCTAAAATCGGATATATCCTTCTTCACTGTCTTTAACCACTTATTGAAATTTCTTATCAATAACTCCATATCCTCATTCTCATTGAATTCATCTTCGAAGTCATTTACTGCTTTACTGATCTCTGCTTGTAATGCCAATTCTTTGCTCTTCTCTCTATTATCTCTCAACAACTTAATCTCAAAGTTAGTAAGAATCCCAGTTATCTTATCTAAAGACAATTCAGTTATATTATGGGCTTCTTCGATGGCCACAATTTTTGGTATGAACCTTGGACGTAACGATCTTACTGTCTACATAACCAGTTTTAGGTTAGAGTACTTCTTCCCGAGTTGATGTGCTTAGTTTGCTATGTCACCTAGTCTCTCATGGAAGTCTCCGATGATTTCACTCTTATCCATCTTTAGCTCTTCAAATCTCACAGCTAACATCTGAAATTTTGAGGCTATAACAGATTTCAATCCTTCATGTATAATCTGCAAAATGTCCCACGCTTCTTTTGTAGATTCACAGGTTGATATCATAGCAAAGTGACCTTCATCAACTACACTGAAGATGGCATGTAGGCCTTGAGAATTTCCAAGCGCTCTCTCCTCTTCAACCCTTATCCACTCAGATGCATCTTTAAGCACTGCTTCTCCCTTTCATCAGTCATCACTGGAAGTGTCTAGCCTTTTAAAACTGAGTTTCACGCTTTTGTTCTTGGTACCTAAATGAATACTTTCATTTGTGATTTTCACATAGGATAATTTGAACCATCTAACAACAGTGACCTGACGATTGATGCCCCTTCTCTTATAGCCATAATTGCGAAACAAGGATTTGCACTGACTTGATTTACCAAGTTCTGATTCTGTGGCCCGCTTTGATACCAATTGAAAAATTCGAAGGGGCATATTATTTTCTAACAAATCAAAAACTAGAAAAATTGAACGCACAAATATAAATCAATATCGAAATCTGTTAACGCAGTTCAACACACCTTGCCTTTGTCTGCAGGGCCTTCACCCAGCTCAGTTCTTTCACTAACGACAACAGTTTTATACAAGGCTTTCCTGAGCGGATACCACTCTACCATTGACACTATCCCTCCTCCTCATAACTTGTGAAAGGATTTCACACCCAATAGTACGACCGCCTCATACTAATCTCAACAGATGATTTTTCTCAACAATCTTATAATGAAAGAACACTAAATAAATAACTCAAATGATTAAACAAAATTCAACAAAAACAAAAACACTTGAGATAAAAAGCAACTCCCCTAAATATGTCACTTCTTCAACGAAAGAACGGGAACTTGTCAACTAAGAAATTTGTTATGAATCTTCGATATAGCCACTGAAACATCCCACGCACAACAGCCACAAAATGAGTCAAATTAACAAACGTTTCATCATCGAAACATTAACCCGATAGAGCTACAACAACCAAGACAACAACTGAATTTTTTCGCATCAAATAACAACAAAAACAGTAGCTATAAAGTCACGAAAACTTCTGGAATTTTCGCACACCAACACTAAAAACGACAGCCACAAAATTACTTAAGACAACCCTTAATTGTCTTTTAAGGATGGAAGAATACCTAGCTGCAGAAAATCGCGCAATTAACCAAAACCACAGCCCAAAATTACGTGATCCTTTAATAGAAAATTTTAGCAACACCCAGAAAAATCAGTCACAATTGCTCTCAATGAACATTCAAAACAAAGAAAAACGCAGCTCCCAAAATCACCCAAAATCAACAATCACACAACCCTTTGTTGGTTATTCAAAAACAAAAGAATATGAGCTGTTGAACAAACATGTAATATCCACAAAAAACTCCCTTCTGCTGGTTATTCAAAAACAACAAATAGCATAACATCATTAGCTACACAAAAAACCCCTTTCAAGAATAAAGACCCAGGTAGCATCAAGAACTCAATTGGAAGTTAGCCCATCACACAAGTTTTCGGCAATTGACAATAAGAAACAGTAACAGTACCCATCATAGGTATACCCAAGAACAAGATACTTAAATTATGCAAGTGGTCTTTTCATCATAGAATTCTTCATATTCACAACCGGAGGCACATCAGTCATTCCAATCACCAAACCGAAAACCCACAGCCTGAAATCATAAGGATCATGTAATCAACCAAGACAGAAAAAAGAGACACACACAATGTTCTACTTCACACCTCAACGTGATCCTTACACACATCTATTGAAGATATAATTCTTTCATGCTTAAACCATTATCCCAAAAAATCTAATTCAAACAAGAAGTATTATTTGGTTATACTCTATCTTAATTTGGATTTTAAGACTTTCATTATCTTGAAGATTCAATTATCAAAAATGCCAAAATTAAATAATGAGATATATAACATATATATTAACAAATTATACTAGAATGGTTTTGTGTTTTCTAATTTTTAAATATTGCATTATTCAATTATCATATAATTTTTAATTTCTGATTAATTTTTACTTAAAATAATCGTAATATTAAAATTCTTACATTTGAATAAATATTATTTTAAAATTAAATACAAAATTAATGAGATATGAAAAAGAACATTTATGTCAATTTTAAGTAATGTTACATGAGATAAGTAATAATTTTAAAAATATTAAAATAAAAACAAAAAATCGAGCCACTCTTAAATTAAATACCTATTGACCATCAAACTGTGACCAAAAACTCACTCAAAGCTTGTGACCCGTGATCATTACCCACTACGCTCATCCTAAGCATACAGTGGAAGCCAATTAAAATAAAGTTTTAATTGCTTAAAACTTTTATAATTTATTATTTCTCTAAATCGGTAAAATATAATTAAATTAATTTGAAAGGTTCCCACATAAACCTTGAATATTGATATAAATATTAATAAAATTGAAAATAACACTTACAATTTTGTATGAAACATTTTATTATTATAATAAAACACTAAATCTCCATTAATATTTAGTTTTTACTTTTGGACATTGTACTAATTTTGAGGGTAATTTTGAATTTCATCAATATTCATGTAAATATTTCAAATTCATATGATAATGTTTTAAATTACTTTTGTATATATTTTTAACGATTATATGGTTGATTTATAAAATATTTTTAAATATAAAATGGAAGTTATGATATTTAATCTTTTAAGAATTACCTTAAGAAAAGTATTAATTTAAAAGAATCCAATTAGGAATGATAATTAAATTTGAATTCAATTTAGCTTGAAGTAAAGAGGTTAGGGCTTAAGAATTAGCCTTAGATCTTATCAAAAATATCCGAAACAATATCATTTTGAGGAAATATTTTAAAACAATATTATTTTAATTTTAGTTTTTAAAAATAATTTCATTTTAAATGATTCGAGTGATTCCAACTAGATGTTTTGAATTTATTAAACGAATTCCATTTTTTTGTTTAAATAATATCTATTGGCCTAAGAGACGAATCAGCCTTAGTTTAGGTGGCCTTTTGGTTGGACTGTTAAAGGGGCTTACAAGAATTGAAGTTTTTGATTTCATATTCAAGTCGAAAACATATATCTCAACTTTATATCTTCCATTTGGAGCTTAACTTGAAGCTTAAGATGCACACACAGACGACTAGAAAGATGAGGTGTTGTTTGAAATCCATAAACCATTTCGATTGTAGGGTAGAATTTCTTCGAATTTGTCCTTAATGCATTAAAAACAACGTGCCTTTTAGATGGTCCCTCTAAACACGAGAAGGATTTTAATAATCTTTCTAATTACTTCGTTCTTCAATTTTATGTGAGATAATCCTTAGGGTTATGATTATTCAATTGAAAAGATCAAGATTTGATGCTCTTCAAAGATCTCCCCTGCTTACCTTTATCGGGGATCAAAACGATGTCAATTAATATGGATTGATCCAAATTGTGATTCAAATCCAATATAACACGTAGCTTCTAAACCAGTTTATGAAATTTTAAAAAATCGATCGAAGTTAGAAGTCTTGAAAGAACAGGTGCTTAGAGTTGGACTATTTCAATATCCTTTTATTGTGAGCCTTTCGCTTAAGATTCTTTACTGTTCTTGTTTATGGATGAATGAAAATATGCAAAATTTATATTTTCCTCAGCCATTCTATGAGTTTCTCCTTTTTGGTTATGGAAATACAGAAGAAACTGTTTATGAATTACTAAATATAGGGATGTGAGGGTGCATTCAATTGTTAAATAAGCAAATTTGATTAAGGAATTGAGTTCATCTGTTGATGAATTAGAGTATCTATTCAAGCTGTGACCATAAATAAGTATATAAATATTGTAGCGTCCCGTTACCATGGGATACATACTGGAATACCTTGAGGACATTCCAGTACATAATCTATGATAATGGTGCGCTACGTTTAATCACAATATTCACTTAACATGGCATCATCATTTTTTTATAAGGCATCATCAAGAAAGCCACAATATTTAAAACCAAAAATTTCCCCTTTTCATTTTATAAATCCGAATGTAATACATTATAGCTTGCGAATAACCATACATGTATATCATCATAACCTATTACAAAATAAGCTACATGAAAGAGGAAATATACAAAAAGATCTATCTAATCTTCCAATCTCAGTTGACTGACCTGTGAGCCATTTTCTTCACAAAAGTTCAAGAATTACGCTTCTTGTACGGTCTCTCAATAGCAAAAGTCCTTCCTCGGTCCTGCAATGTCAATGTGCAATTTTGGGTGAGTTTTGCGAACTCAGATGAGGTAACCATCATCGATAGTTCACTCAATTCATGCAACACATCAAACATGTAGACATATAGTTCACATGTTTGCATTTTTGCATAAATCATCACATATCACTTTCAGGACAATTATACTAAACATTTCATCAATATAAAAGTACACATATCAATTGTAAATGCAATGCACATGATTCAGTTTCATTCGTTACTTTGTTGTGACCGAGTGTCTCTTTTTTTTCTAGTTCATATCCTTTAGTGGATACCGAGTTGTATCGAATAATGTCCCATATCCCTTAGTGGATACCGGATACATATACAACTGAGCCAAAGGCCCTTATCACGTTCTAAGCTTTAAGCTTTTTTACTGGCGATTCCGGTCACAACTGCCATTATCTTTTATGCATTCACGTAATGAAATGCATCATACATATTCAATGATCACTACAAGAAAATAGTAAATTACATACGGAAATTACCGACGAAAAAAGCCAATATACCGTCGGTAAATTTATTTACCGACGGAATAAACCGACGGAAGAAAACGTCGGTGATTCGGCCGTAGCTAAATTCACCGACGAACCATCTTTTACCGTCGGTAAAATTA
>JAOQMS010000009.1:25706492-25728557 GCA_027563885.1 Erythroxylum longipes | reverse complement strand
AACGATTCCCGCGTTTTTTACCGTCGCCGAGGCATATTCCGTCGCTATTGTCTGTCGCAGATTTTGGGTCGAATTTTTCCCGTCAATAGTTCCGACGGATTAGTTATCCGTCGGTAAAATTTTGTTTTCACCGACGGATTGTCCTATTTTCGTCGGTAAAATGCGACGGAATTTGTGTCGTCGGTAATATTCCGACGCTAATTCTCAATTTTCTTGTAGTGGATTACACTCATTTAGTCACATTCACACTCTTTCTTATTCACATTTGTCATCGAACTTTTAGTCCGAAATTTAACATTAAAGTTGAGAACAAATAGTCAATCATATTTACATTCAAGTAGCACTTTCAATACAGTCCTGAATATAGAACTCCTCGGATAATCAATTGTCCGGAATCAACACAACTAATTTCACATTCATAAGATAATTCAAACATAATCTAATACAAACAATTAATTGAGTAAGACCGTCTAGGTTACTCACACGTTGTTCCCGAAGCTAATGCCTGGAAGTTCTTGCAATGTCTAAATATTGACGTCCCAGTTGCTCTTCTATATCACACAATATACACAAATCACAATTTGGCATAATTTTAAGTGTTTATTAATGCACATGTATATATATGAAATATGCACAATGCATGTTCATGACAATTCCGCGTATCCCTCTATTATTCTTGTCATGTAAACATTCATATATCCAAACTCACATAAGTATCATTTATACTTATGGCTTATACCTCAATAAAACCATAAAAATCAAAATTCATAATTCCTTCGTCAATTTAGATTTTTCCTATAACAACTTTTGGGTCAACACTCCATGCTCTTTTTGACCAAGAAAATGAAGTAATTTGAAGATACTTTCTTCTAGAAAATTTTTCTTCTATCTCTTAAGTTTTTAATGACACTAATATTATTCAATTTGGTTTAATATTATATGATTTATGATCAAAATACTACAGACTAAGCACATTTGATACTTTGGCTTGTACATGATCATGCCATCAAATTGTACAACTCATATCTCTCAATTATCACATTAAAAAATTATAAACTTTATATCATTTTAAATATAAGAGAATAAAATACAACTTTTGTGAAGAAACCTTTGTCTAATTCAGCATATATTAATGCATTTTATTTAACATCAACAAGACATGATTTCTGTCTCAGGTAATACTACAACCTCAGTCAAAACTCAATTTCAAACCAGATTTTGAAATTCTTAGAGACAGGATTAAAAATTTATTTCTTCAGAAAATTTGTAGCCCTATATCTCTAGTTTACTTCAAATCAAGAATCGTTTTATTTGGATAACTACATAACAAGTTATGTGTAAAACACATAAGCATCATTAGTAAATATGTTGCTGCTACATTTTCCAGCATTCATCTTCCAATTTTTTTCCAATTTTTCCAGATTTTGCACCTAACACCACTTGTACAAAGATCACCTTTTCTACTTAATTTACTCTTCATTATCAACTTCATTTCAACTTAATATCATTCACAAACAATTCATGATCTATATTTGATCATTAACCCAAAAACAGAACATATACATGTATTCATCGTGTTTTCTGCACATTTTCAATTTCATTAACACCTTCAATTCTCTTCTAATTTGTCATTTTAATTTACCTCATTTCAAGACATTACATAACTCCCTTTCCTTATCTCTAAACTAAATTTTGTTTCATTTCTAAAACCACCCAAGAGATACACGTTATATACACTGAAAACAGAACATGAGACTTTCATTTATAAATCAGTTTTCTGCACTTCTTTCCTACATCATTTTAATGCTCTTTCAATATCAAAATCATCTCTACATCAACTTATGAGTTAATAATCATCGTACACTTATACAAGCAAATCCCTTATACATTCATTTTCTCATCCACTTTTTAGCACATACCCATCCTTATTTAACCCTAATCTATCATCAATAAGTTTCATTTAACAACTATAAAGAGCAATAACATGGTACTTACTTGTTTAACTTCAAACTCTTCAAAGATCTCCAAGAAACCCTAGCTTTCCTTCATCACAACCCACGTATATCATCATCAACGAGTGATAAGGTTGGGTCTTTTGTGAGAAGTGAAAGAGAGAGCAAAATGAGAGTAGTAAATGGAAGAAGAGAGCAAGGTGTAACTTGGATGAAGGTTGGTGAAGCAAAATCATGGAAAGAAGGAAAATAATGAAGAAGATGATGAGAGTTACAAAAATAAGAAGGAAAAAGCAAGAATGAAAGCAACTAAGTGGTCTCCAAATTAAAAGAGTCGTGGGGTAAATTAGGGCTTGGTCCTATTCTTATAGGTTCAAACTGGGTTCTTTCATTTAACTAGTCTAATAAACTCCAATTTCTACTCCAATTATCTCCAAATTTTAATTAGATAAGTTATTAATTCCCAAAGTCATATATAAAAATTTCCACTGTCATTTGACATTAATTTCTACTGCCATTTGTCACTTGTTTTGCCACTTTGTATTTTTCCTAGTCCAAAATTACTTAAACTTTCAGAAATTTCCAAAAATTCACCAAAAGTTCTAAATCACTAAATACACTCTCCAAATCAATTTTCAATATATAAACACAATTCTCGATATAATCACATTTACAAATCAATTATACCCAGAAATTGTCAATGAATGCATGTACAATTATTTTCATGTGTAAAAAATTCAATATTCACATGTAGGTGCATATCATATTATGCATGATTATGAAATGCACTTTCTAATTTCTTAATAATCTCTCATATTTTCTATTCTAGCCTCAACATAGGTAACGGGATGTTACAAATATACTCTTGAAAGATAAGTGGACATATGAACTTCTTTTTTGAGACCTATCTAGTTCTATTTGATCCTTTTTGTTATGTTTGAATTTTCTTCTAAAACCAACACTTTTGATGTTACTTGATGTATAATAATTTCTATATTGTCTATTATGGATCTATATCTCATACGATCGATTTCCTATTTTGGGTAGAAAAGATCTACTAATTCTCTGATTCTAGTTAGTAAGAGAGATTTTAAACTAAGAAATAGATTCTAGAAGCTAAAAGTTTACGATATACGTATTAAACAATAACTTCTTAAGAAAGATATTGATGGATATTGATTATTAGCAGTTATTTCAAGCATCTACCCCAATCTTGGGAAATGGTTGAGATTATCAATACTCAATGCCTAGCCAAAAGGTATGTGGACGCGACCTTATTGAATGATGAACTAGAAAAGATAATAGCTTGATTAAAGCTTTCTCCAGACCTCCAGGTAGGAAAACTAGATAGTTTCTTGTCAATCATAGAGCTAAAGAGGTTGAACTCCGATTTCAAAATTTTCATATAGAAATATCTGATCAAGGCTAGAACAAGATCCATTTCATATCATATCTAAGGGATTGACAATGTAACGTAGTTGGACTCTCATGTCGATTTGAATGAATCATTCTTTCCCATGATCTTTCTCTTTGGAATAAGAACAATCAAGGGCACTGCCTTCCTTCAGCTTTCTGAGGCAACATCAATCATTTCTCAGTGAGGTACTTATTATTGCAAGGCTTCTACTCTCTACCATTCCACACACTACATAGCGGATCCTTTTTAGGGCAGGTTTAACTAGATACAAAGTGTTTGAAGGAGGACTTTTGTGTCTCAAAACTTAGCCCAACAAAGAGGAGTCAAAACTCTGGAATGATATGGAAGAGTTAAGAGGGAGCACTCCAATCTAAAGTTTGGATTGGAGTAAGAACAATCAAGGGCACTGCCTACCTTCCACTTTCTGAGGTAACTTTAATCATTTCTCAGTGAGCTACTTATTATTGCAAGGCTTGTACTCTCTACCATTCCACACACTGCATAGCATTTTATGGTAGATCTAACTAGATACAAAGTATTTGAAGGAGGACTTTTGTGTCTCGAAACTGAGCCTAACAAAAAGGGGTCAAAACTCTGGAATGGTACAGAAGAGTTAGGAGGGAGCACTCCGATTTAAAGGCAATTTGAAAATCTAGGATTTGAATTGATATATTCCTTTTTATTTCTCATTAAATGAATGACATCTTCTTAAAAAAATACTAGCTATTCTGAGCATGATAATGGAGATCTCATTGCTATTACTCAAAAATTGGCCCAAAAATTGGATAGGGGTCAAGATGCAGTCGAGCCTCGGTCGCTGACTCAAGTGCCCCTCGAATTGCATGAAATGGTCGCCTATTACACTCATGCCTATTTGAAAGCTTTATTGTTTTTTAAGATCTGGATCTATCATTCATTCAATGGAAGCTGTTGTTAGGTATTCATTCAATGGAAGCTGTTGTTAGGTATTCTCTAGATAAGAGTCAAATTGTTGGGAAACTCTAGTTACGCGACTTTCTTTTATTTAGTGTCTATTTTATTTTTTCTAACCTGACTAAGCTTGACCTACTTGACTCACTGGTAAGGATATTACTTTCATATGGCTAGATTCATTGGTTCAAATATAATAATAGGTACAAACGGTTGAAACCGCTGCTTTTTAAAGGAAGAGACAGCTTTTTTCTCAATCTTAATAGGATGATTTTGAAATTGAATTTCCTAGCCGTGATTCAAATAAGAAAGATGCGACTTTTGGAAGACCTTGCGTTATGTCACCCTTCACCCAATATTTTCAAAGGAGTTACAAATGAATATGCGGTTCACCAATTATTGATGGTTCTAGAAATGCCAATCTTACATTACATCTAATAATACTGAGAATTACTATCAAAAAAAAAATATAAACGATCATTGAGCATACGGGTTTTTCATAATAATTATGACTCATTCCATTCATATTTAAATTGTAGGTGAAGGGATTGAGCCTAATCGAATTGATGATGAAGCCGACTTAAATTGATTGTTATCCTTTATTGTGACCAATGTAGCCTTAAAATGAACAAGCAAAACAAGTTAACACAAGGCCTACAGTCTATAGAAGGCCCGAGCCAAGAGGTCCCATTTTCATATACTAAATGCTTTTCTCTGGAATTAAATGCTGCAGCTGGAAAATCCACCCACCTTCACTCAGAAAAATCATCTCCTCTAATCCTTCTCTCAAATGGATTTCTCAAATCCCACTTCAATCCTCAAATGTCCTCCTCCACCACCACCACAACAACCACCGTGCCCACCACCGCAGCCTCTTCGCTCTCCTCACCGATCACAACTGCCAACTATCTCACAAATCTTGGGCTTGGCTACTCCATAGCCATAGCTCTAGGCTTTCTAGTCCTCCTCTCCACTATCCTCTTGGCTTCTTACATCTGTTGTCGTGCTCGTAACCGCAGAAACAACGACAACGGCTACAGCAACCAGAACTCTCCCTCTGACGGCATAATTCTGCCTAGCATTATCTTCGTCGCCGAGGAAGATGAAGAACTGGGTGGACGTGAGAATGACGACTCTGTCGCTGTTGGGCTCGACCAGGCTATAATCAACTCTTATCCCAAGTTTCAATTCACGAAGGGAGGGTCTTTGAATGGGAATAATATTAATAATGACGATGCTACTTGTTCGATCTGCTTGTGTGAGTACAAGGATTTGGAGGTCTTACGAATGATGCCTGAGTGCCGGCATTATTTTCACTTGTGCTGTATCGACCCTTGGCTTAAGCTTAATGGGTCTTGCCCTGTTTGCCGGAATTCGCCGTTGCCGACGCCGTTGTCCACGCCGTTGTCGGAGGTGGCCTTTGTCACAGTACGCGGCTGATTGTCGGAGGAGGTGAAATTCGATCGATTCCCCTAGTGGCAGGTTGATGTTTAGTGTTCTTGAGAATTGTAAATTTTGTTATCTTGGATGGTTAGATAGGGTAAGTTTAGAATCAGAAGTGCATTTTGTTACTGGATTCCGATTTCAGACTGGTAAGTTGAAGGAATATTGAATGAGAACACCCGACAGATCAGGACTTTCTGGTGGCTGAAGTAACAGAATTTGGGATTTGTATGTTATATCATGTTTTGAAATTGATCTCAAACAGTATTCTTTACTTTTAGGGCATAGATTTTTATTCCCGAATCCTCTTCTCGTCTCTGGTTTCAAGTTCCTTTGAGCTCCTGTTACGAAACTGTTCATTTGATCACTGTCACCGGCATTGGAAGGAACGGCCATTTTCGTGCTTCCAACAAACAAGGCAACTAACGGCTCATTAAAGTTTAAACAGTACTTGTATCCAATTTGTTTGGCTCATTAAAGTTTAAACAGTACTTATATCCAGTTTGTTTCACATAATAATAGTATCCACCACATACAGGGACCGTACCTGACTTGCCCTGAACTCCTGCCTCTTGGCACGTTATTGTTATTTGATTGTACTTCAAGGAAGTGTACAGTTTTATATTGAAATGGTGGCCACCTTTCTTCAGTTCGATGGAATCGTTGGACTAATCACCTATGGGTGAAATGGAACCATAAAAAATGGTGGAACTATCGTTGAATTTCCCAGGATTGCTTGTTTCAAAGTGCTTCTTTTTATATTTCTTGGTGAATTATTATATGGTTAAGTGGCCTTTCGTTAATATACAAATATCTATAATACTACAAAATGATACAATGGTTTGACTGGCAATCTCCAAGTGCCTCCTGCAAGTTCCTCTTTCTATGAGCCTAAGTCGAATTCCGAGGATTACCACCATCAAGGAGATCAAATACCTGTTTAATAAATATGATTCTGGACTCTGATCTGCGAGTACTCTTCCCGTAAGAATTAATATTATATGATCCGAGTCAAACATACCGTGCTTGCTATCCTTGGCTGCCATTTCAGGCCATTATCTTTGAGCTTGAGCGTCTCAGGTACACAAGTTGTTCGTCCGTACTTATCCCATGAGTGTTGTTTTCTTGTGGAGTTTTCTGTATATCAGTTGGTCCTTTCATCTGAGTTCATGCTATTTGCATTTGACTTTAAAAACCATTCAAATCAGTGAGTCAATTCGACTTACCTGTAGATAGTTCTGATTCCCAAGTTTCCCCGAAGAAGATGCGAAAACCTAATATTTCTATGAAGATTGGAAAATGGGGTTGTATTCACAGGCCCATTCATATGCTTGGTGTTCTGGTTCTTGTGATAAGTATTGCAACTTTGACCAGATTATACTCTATCAGATCTATTTTTAGTTCAGATACCTTCTGCAAAAATGAATTTATTGATGGTCAAGGTGCAGTTATTAGTGAAGAACATATAGGAATAAGAACTATAACAGATAAAATCGAAAGAGAACTGAGTGAGATTAGAGATCTGCGAGTGGATTCAGCAGCAGCAGTATATATGTCAAGATATAGTGTTTTTCTTGCTGAGGTTTTGGTGATGATCAAGTCATTACAGACAACTTTGCCAGAAGAAGCTCGTAAGGAGGAGAAGGATGGAATTAGATTTGTTCATCCTCTGATGAAACCCAATGAATCCGCAAATTTCTTCCTAATAGAAGAGATTCGTAAATATGTCAGAGTCAAACCAAACAGATTAGGGAAGCAAAATTTTATGGGGGCTAATGGAACATTCACAAGCATTGGTCACGCGTGTTTTGACATGAAGAAGGAACTTGAAGAGTACATGGACTATGATGTTGGTGAAATCTGCAACGATGACTGGAAACTAGCTCAGAGACTTATGGTTCATGGCTGCGACCCTTTACCAAGAAGAAGGTGTCTGTCCAGAGCTCCAAAGCTATATAACAAGCCACTACCTATAAATGAGTCCACGTGGAAGTTGCCTGATGATCGAAATGTTCGATGGAGTCACTATAGATGCAAGACCTTCGCTTGTCTTGCTAGTAACAGCACTCGTAAAGGATTCTTCAAGTGTGCAGATTGTTTCAATCTTTCAGATCACGAAATGCCCAGATGGATCAAACATGTTGATTTGAACACCACCATCACAAATGTCACTACAGATTTCCTGATACCTGAAGTACTTAGAATCAAGCCTGGAGAGATTAGGATTGGATTGGATTTCAGCGTAGGAACCGGGACTTTTGCTGCTCGAATGAGGGAGTTCAATGTCACCATAGTCTCAGCTACAATCAACCTTGGAGCACCTTTTAGTGAGATGATTGCTCTTAGAGGACTTGTCCCTCTTTACCTGACCATAAACCAGAGGCTTCCTTTCTTCGACAACACATTGGATTTGATACACACAACAAGGTTTCTTGATGGTTGGATCGATTTGGTGCTCCTGGACTTCATATTGTATGATTGGGATAGAGTCCTGAGGCCAGGTGGTTTGCTGTGGATTGACAGCTTCTTTTGTTTAAAAGAAGATTTGGATGATTATTTGGAAGCTTTCAAGATGCTTAGATACAAGAAACATAAATGGGTGATTGCTCCAAAGCTGGATAAGGATGATCGAGAAGCGTTCTTCTCTGCTGTTCTTGAAAAGTCTCCCAGACCATTTCGTTGATCAGACACCTGTGGTCGGGTAATACTGAGGTATGAGAATCACTATCAAATCAGTGTCATCTCTCAGCTTTGATTGATGCTTAGACAGGCGCATACGTGAAAGAGATTCTGCTTTGGAATCTCAACTTTTGTACTCTTTATACATGTGTAACATAAAGGCATTGACAGTAAGGAGAGTTAATCTCGACGAGTCTGGTCATGTTAGGCAATCGTTTTCAGATAAAGGTAAGAAGGAAATTATGGATTTCATGGATTTCTTCTTTTGGATATTTAGCAATATTTTTAAAATCTGAAAGTTAAATCAATAAAATAAGTAATTTAAAATTTAAAAGATTCAAATAATATTATACTGTAATCAAATCAGTTAAAGATTAAATAAAATTAAAAATTTGTAAAATAATTAAAAAAGATTGACTTTATTTGTCGCAAATTTTTGAAGTTTAATTAAAAAAGAACTTTAAATAAAAATTATTTAGTTTATTTTAATTTATAAAAAATGATTAGTTTATAAAAATTGGTTAATTAATTAATTAACTGATTGATCTTTAACAAAAAAATTATAAAACTAAATTAAACTAGAAAATTGAAAATTGAATCAAAAAATTGGTCGGTTCAAGATTTTTCACAATTAAACTGATCGAATAGATTTTATAAAATAAACTAATTAAATTAATTAGATTATAAATATATTTAAATTCAGTCAATTTTAAATTGAATTTAAGTTTAATAATTTGTACAAATTTGATTAGCTATAATATATTAATCAAAATTAATTTAAATTAACTTAAAATTACTAATTTAATTTGATTTGATTTGATTTGATTTGATTTAAATCAAATTAAATTTGAATCTTCTCTAAAAAATTATATATTATTAAGAAGATTCTTCAAAAATATTATCAATTTCAAATTAATGTCTTGAAGTGATATTTGACAATGCTGGGCTACCTATGGAAGGCCTAGGGAAATGGTGATTTTATGTTTAAAATATAGTTTTAAAAGTTTAGAATCCACCGTCCTCTTAAATCTAATTTAGAAGGTTTATTAATGTCTAAAGTAAGCCAAAACTTGTATAATATATTGAAAAAAAGTTTAAATTCCTTATAAAATTAAGTGTATTTTGGTCTTTTAATTTTTCCAATTAAATTAATTTTAAACTTTTATTTTTCATCAATTTAAATTTAAATTTGTCAATGAAATTCATTTATATTTAATCGACAATGATATAAAAAAAAGTTAATTTGACAAAAATTAAAATTAAAGAATCAATTTTATGCTTAAATCAAAGTTGGACGACTAATTTATTTTCTTTATATATTCCAATATCTTTGTCAATGGGCTGACCAAAGAGCTCGAGATTAGGCTTGGTTTGGCCCGAAATCAACTTGTCATCCTTAGGTTTATTGAGCCTTTGGTTAGGAATGTCTGAGTCTGGTAATGCAAAAAGACGTCGTTTTATCATAAAATAATATCATTTTGTTCTTTAAAAAATAAAATTCGGGTCGAGCTCTAGTCGGTGGCCTTGGACCCAATTAGACCCAACCCATTGCCATCTTATAATTGTCATTTGCAATCTAATAATATGAGTTTTAATTAGATACCATAATGTCCACGCGTTAGGTTAACTAAAACCGACTAAGAATATTTTAACACATCAGACGACCAAAAGGTAATGACCTATATTATATCTTATCTGTTCAATTTTTATGAGTACTATTTATTGAATGGATAGATTTTTTTTTTAAAGGGAAGCAAACGAAAAACGTTACATGCTAAATCTGGGGACATAAATTCCCGATAGATCCTATAAAAGGATCAAATGGCATCTAATGGGTGTTGTGTTAAAATGATGGACACCGATGTCAAAATTGCCGGCATATTTGGCTAACCAGTCGGCGCATCTATTGCTCTCTTGGTAGATGTGCCGATGAGCAACAGTCCAGTTTCTAGTGAACAGCTCATGGATGCCTCGGACGATTGGGTTGGGCGTCCTGGAACGGCTGTCAGTAGAGGACAGAAGATCGAACACTGCCTTGCAATCGACCTCGAGCTCGATTCGGCGATAGCTCAGATTTCATGCTAGTGTGAGTCCAGTGAATACCCCCCAGAGTTCTGCATTCAGCGAAGAGCATCATCCAATATGATGTGAGAACCCTCCTCGCCAGTGGCCTGCACTATCTCGAAGAACTCCGCCTGCAGTGGCCGTTAAAGAAGACCGTTGACAAGCATCATCAGTGTTAAGCTTGACCCAACCAGGGGGCGGTGATTGCCAACTGATGAATTGCTCCTGCCGAGGTCGGTAACCATGAGAAACTGCTGGTTGAGGGCACCTAACTGAGTCCCGTAGGATACCTACATAAGACAAAATAAGAGAAATAGGTGATGAAGGCCAAGTAAAGAGGGTATAAAAAATGGATTTGTTCCTCCATTGCCAAAGGAACCAACAGGAAATGCCAAAAAGAAGCGACCAAGCATGGCCAAAAACTGGATCGTGGCAATTGAGATTATGGAAAAGACAATCCTGATTCAACTGGTTGAAAAAGTCATCCGAGACCAGAGAAGGAGGGAAGGTAGTCCACACTTGTCTGCCTCGGGCACAGTCGCGCACTGCATGCATTAAGGTTTCCTTAAGGCCACAGTGATAGCAATCTCCAGTAGTAGTGTAGTGGCGTCGAACTCTATATTGGTTCGTGAGCAACCGGTTATGAGCTAAAAGCCAAAGGAAGGAACGGATGCATGGAGGTCCTTTCCATTGCCAGATGGTTGTCCAGACGCCATGGGCCGAGGGGTCTGCCTGACCCGTGGTCAGGTTGTACGCTGAAGCCATAGTGAATTGCCCTGTGTCAGAGCAGCCACAGATAAGTGTATCGGGCCCAAGTGCAAGCCTAGGTGAAAAGGTTCCCGCTATCAACCAGCAAACAGGCGGGGGGAGGCAAGCTTGAATGACACCCCAATTCCACTGTCCGTTTACGTCTACAAAATGAAGAACATTAAGATTGCAGATAAACGCCTGGATGGGGTTGGCAATATGCGAAATAAGAGGGCCTATTCCTGAAATCCAATTGGCTAGCCAAAATCGAGTACGACAGCCATCGCCGATCATCCATTTAACCCCTTGTTGAACGAGAGGCCATGTGAATTTAATGCTTCACCAGATCATCGACCCACCTACAGTAGGCAACTGAGAGGGGAGAAGACGAGCATCCACGTTGTATTTAGTGGATAGGACTCGAACTTAGAGTAAGTTCGGATTGATCAGCATAGTCTATCCTAATTTGGCTATGAACGCGTCATTGGTTTCACGAATCGTACGCAGCTCAGTCCCCCAATTAACGAGAACATGTGATCTAGTCCCTTACACATGAACAAATCTTCAGTTCCCACCTACTATGTTCCCAAGTCATCTTATTTATCCAATTTTTGTGGTCCTATTTAATGAATAGATATATTTTCATGAAACAGAGTAGGCAAAAATTAATAAAAACAGGTGATCTTGACTCTTACACGAGATTAGATCTTCTCTTCCCACCTACTGTATTTTCCCTGTTCCCAAGTTATCCATTTCACACGACGGATGTGATTTTCAGTAACACTTCCGTCACCCCACCTCCATCCTGTCAAATCTAACGCCGTCAATTCCCGTCATTTCAAATTCCAACAAATCATCAGGTTCGTGAAGTGACAACCCCGAACCTCAGGTTTGGGCGTGCGCGCGACTATATAATGTCACTCTCTCTCGAGACACTGTCCTCTCTTTTCAATATTACCTGATTCACTCTTGATATTTCGGCTCCGAAAGTTATCCAGAAGCTTCATACCGGTGAAATTAGGGTTTTAGAGAAGACATTTTCAAATCTGAAATATAATGGCCGACGGGTCTGACAAGCCGATCGAGTCAATGGTTGAGAAGATAAGTGAAAAGATACACGATCATAGTTCTTCCGATTCTGATTCCAATTCAGGGAAGAAGCTGGAATCTCCGTCATCGGTGAAACCGAAGATTTACCGGTTATTTGGGAGAGAGAGACCTGTTCACAAGGTTCTTGGCGGAGGAAAAGGTACGGAACATCTTGAGTTTCCCGATTGGTATTATATAATGCTCTAGTTTTTTTTTGAGAAATACGTAATGCTCTTGTTGTTCGTTTTGTGGAGCGCTTGTTTGTTTTCAATGCTTAAGAGTAGCTGTACGGCTTGGTTTGAGCTGCCTGTGAAGTACTTATTAAATTGCAAATAAGTATGGATTAATGCTTTGGTATCTTTTATAAACCTAGCTTTGATTCGGGAAATAGATTCTACATCTTTGAATTTTTTTTGGCTCTGTTTATGAATATGAACCGTTATTTGGATTCAAACTTTATATTCAAATGCTAAAGTCGGCAACTAGCGGAAACCCATGTAGTCACATATTCTTTTGTTTTTCAAGATTGTTGATAACTGATAAGACATTTAAAATGCACATGTTGAGGCAAATTTGTGTTAGTTCTAATGCATATTATGTCGGATTCTAAGTTTTTTGGTCTTGTAATATTTAGTGCTCATGCAGATTGTATTGGAAATTTTGTTTGTTTGTCTTGTAATAGTTTATGCTTAGTAGATTGTTTCGAATCATTAATTTTGCTTATGCAGATTGTGTTGGATCTTAAGTTGTTTGACTTGTAATAATTTCATGCAGCTGCTGATGTGTTATTATGGAGGAACAAGAAGATCACAGCGGGTGTACTTGGTTTTGTCACGGCAATCTGGGTCCTTTTTGAATTGATTGAATACCACCTGCTTACACTAGTGTGCCATGTTTTGATATTATCCTTGGCGATGCTCTTCCTCTGGTCCAATGCTCATACATTTATCAAAAAGTAATGATCTTCTTCGTTGCATTATTAGCACACACACATCACCCTTTTTGTCCTCATAAGATCCATCACGGCGTTCATCATTTCATTTCTCAAGTTTTTGTACGAGTTTTATCATTTACTGACACTTTTGCAGGACTCCACCTCGGATCCCAGAAGTTCAAATTCCGGAGGAACTATTCCTGCAGGTTGCTTCGGCGCTGAGGATTGAAGTCAATCGTGCCTTTGCTGTCTTACGTGATATTGCATCTGGAAAAGATTTGAAGCAATTTCTCACTGTATGATTCTTGTATACCTCATTACACTGACACTAATGAAAGTTCAGACTGAGTTTTGGTTACACATGGGATTGTGTTGCTTCCGAGATATGCATTGCATTACTATTGATTCATCCTATTGGCAATCCTGAACTATATGCCATCTCTAACTTGGGGCCAATTTTGCAATTTGGATTTGTTATTGTCTTTAAACCAGCTGTCTAACTAGTTTCTTTTGTATGCAAAACCGTATCCCTTCTATCTCAGGTCATCGCTGCGTTCTGGGTTATGTCAATTGTTGGGAATTGGTGCAATTTCTTGACTTTGTTTTACATAGGTAATAAATACTGCAACTCATATCTTACATTTAAATTCGAGTGTTGCTTCTGATTGTTCACTAAATTTTCATCACTCATCTGGAAACAGCATTTGTCCTACTCCACACAGTACTCCTTGTATATGAGAAGTATGAGCATAAGATTGACCCATTTGCAGAGAAGGCCATGATAGAGCTTAGGAAGCTATATGCGGTGTTTGATGCCAAGGTCCTGAGTAAGATTCCAGTGGCTCCGTTAAAAGCCAAGAGGGTATAGAGAAGAGGGCTACTGTATTTTTGCTGCCAGCACAATTTGGTAAATCATGGATCTGGTGTTTGTGGTTGCTCTTATCCATGTTGTAATATAGTTCCGCCTTTTTGAACCCCGTCCAACTGTTATTTAAGTGTTGTGATTGCAATTAGAATTGATCTGAAATTTGGGGTTCTGTCAAAGTGGAAGGTTCTGTCTGCGTTAATGATCATTACGTGGCTAGTACCTTCTTGACTGTGAACCGCTTTATATTTGGTAGTTTCGCACGTCGGCGGCCAAGATGATTAGGTAACTTTGCTCAAACCCATTTTCTTCAGTGGTGACATCAGGACCAAAAGCATGCAGACCTTAAGGAGCCTGAAGGATATGGTGTCGGTGTTATGCATGCTGGGTCCTGGCTTGAGCCCGATTGGGCTTTGAGTCTGATAAAAAACTTGAAGTCAGTTGACCTTTGGGCTCTTTTTGGGTTTTATGGGTTCTTTCGAGTTTCGGACCACTTGTTGAATTGGCAGCGACTGTGAGCTAGGATTGTATAATAATAATCTGTTACATTCGTTAAAGTGGATAAACCACTCGGCCTATTTAACCCTTCTTCGTTGGGTAAATCCGCTTGGTCAGAAATGGACCGTACATATTAGGTCTAACAACACAACTTACAATTTCCAATGTTAACACAACACGAGTTCAAGTGATCCTTTTGATTTTTTTCCTCGTTTAATTATTTATTAAATTAATATTGTTAATAATAAAAATAATTTGATTATTTAATTATAGATATAATTTCTAAAAAATATTTATTGTACAACCAAATCAATCATATTATAAAATAACTATTGCATAATTTATGGAATGATTAATTTTCTATTTTTAGTATTAATCATCGATATACATTTTACAATTAATGATGTTTATTTAACTTCAAGTACTAGATGTATTTAAAAAAAACATAAATCAAAACTATCAAATAAAAATAACAAAAAAAGGGGAAACCCTAACAGGATTGAAAAGAATTAATTGAAGATTGCACGCACGCTACAACAAGAATACATGAATTAAAAAATCTATAATGTGTAAGTAATTACACAATCAATTTTTTTCCCTTACTTTTTCACTGTTTTGGAGTTAATCCTGAAATCTGAGTAGTGTCATCAAATGATGACGTTAAAGGAACTGTAGAGAACTCAGGATCAGAATGTTCAACGGCCTTAAACTTTGCCTGAGATGTTATAGGGCTATAATAATTATGCGAATGAGATGTAGAAAAACCTGACCTCTGGAAGCTAGATACTGTAGAACCTCCTGGCAAAGACGGACTAGGACTAGGACTAGGACTAGCGCTAGCACCACTTTCAGAACCTTCGTTTGTTCTACTTCTGCTAGTGTCTTCCATGGCCTCTCTCTTCTCTCTTTCTTCGGTTTCTTTAAGGAGAAAATCAACCCACAGATCTGCAAAGGACTGGAGATACACATACACCATACACAATGAGACTTACGAAGTATATCCGAAACAACTGAGAAAGCCAATACATGCACGCGTCTTCAACATTTATAGGAAAGAGTGATACCTGGTCAGATGCCAAATTGGAGTTGGCATCAGTGGAACTTCCTCCCAGAATTCCGCCAACTAGGCGTCCGGGTAATCCTAAGACTCCCCGAACAACACCTCTCCCACCTTGTTGAGCAATGCCTATCCTCTGCTTGTCCTCATCAGAGAACCCCAACATCCTCACCATGAGATCAAGAACCTGAAACCATTAACCAATGTCCATGGTAAGGGATGAAACATTTGGAATTCTGGAAAAATTGGTGGGAGGGAGATACAATTAAAGCTTCTTTAATATCTGCATCTGCAATGCACTGGCAATAGATGCGCAAAAACCATTGTTTCGTAACGTTTATCATATCTCCTAAAGAGACCAAATTAAGGCAGCCCAAATATCGACTCATTGATCAAGATAAGGACATAAACATTCTTGTAGGCTCTCTAGGATTAACCGTTTGCCGGTACATTTCGATCAGAAAATTATAGTACGAAAGAATGCAAAAGAGTGACATTTCCAACAGTATTCTTAAAAGAAAGAGTCGAACCTCTTTACTATGGTTTCTCTGGAAGTAGGTGACCAACAATTTGATCACAATACGCCTGCAAAAGAAAAGTAGATTAATTTGCAGTTTCAATTTTCAAACCCGGTGTAAATGATATTTCTTATCAAAATGAGAACATGCACAATCGCCACTCCGTCACATTAAATAAAGACGCAAAGAAACATCCAAGAGTAGGAATAAACTTATGTCTAAATAATGCTAACCTGTCCACCAGATAATCAGAGTCCAAGGACATTCTATTAAGTCTTGTCATGCTCTGCTCAAGAGCTCGGCGGAGTTTTGAATTGTCTTCCTCTAGCTTATTTACTCTGTTTCTTGAATCTGCAAGCGTCCTTTCAGTTTGTGTAAGCTTGGCTAAAATATCTTCCTTTTCCCTTTTTGATGCCTCTGTTATTTTGTCAGCATCCTGAAAGAACAAAAGGCTTGTTACTTTAAAGGAGATATTGACTTCCAAATCAATGTCCCAGTTTTTCCAGGTCAGTCGAGAAAAAGCAAGCAATATATCAAACAGAAATTCCTAGGTACAAAAACAGAAAGTCATGTAAGAACCTAACATCGACTACAATTCAATATAAGAAACACAGGAAAAAGTGACCAGCTGAAGCAAACAGGCAGAACATAATGACCTTGCCAAGTAAAAGATGATTTTTCTCAAGTTGATAAGAGCAAATCCACCAAATTAGCGTCACAAATTATGAATGCATGTTGAATCATAAATTGAAAACAGTCGGAAAAGCTCGTACTTTCAAAAGCTCTGAAAGTTTAGCTGATTCTTCTCTTGCCAAAGACAATTGCCGTTCCAAATGTTCCTAACCATATAATAGTGATATTAGCATAAGAAACAAACCGAAAATAGCAAGATATTCAACGGTTAACTGCATAGGAAAAGTAACAAAATTTACCTTAGCTTCAATTTCAGCAAAATACTGACCAAGTGCAGTTTGAAGGTTTGTAAGTTCGGTATCTTTTGATTCTATTATGCTCATACAATTTGCAAGCTTTCTATTCAAATCTGCAATTATTTCCTTTGATTTCAGGATCTCACAGTTGTTGCTCATCTTGACTTCCTCTTGACTTGCAATTGCTTGCTTCAAAGCTTTCTCCAAGTTCAATAGTTGAGCCTTTAGATATTCATTATTCTGACGAAGTTCTTCAATAATTTTACTGTCCTCATCCATCTTTTCTGATTCTTCAGATTCCTAGACAAGGACAATTACAACATAAAAATCCTACATATTAACCCAGAGTTTGAAAGACATATACACAAATAAGCAAGAAACAAAATAGTATGAAGGCAGCAATTAATGGGTTATGCTTGGTTAATATTTCACCATATTCTATAACGAGTTACAATAGCATAAAAGTCAAGGAAGAAGGGAAGGCAAGGAGTTACCAGTAATAAGCACATAAATCCTCCTAGGATGATATAACTGAATCATAAGATGGTACACACTAGTTAGATCTTTTGCTAAGAACTCCACCCTAGTTCTTTTTCTTTGTTAAGACGCATTCATAAACCACTAGATTCCATAAACATGAGTTATTTGTCACAGATTGACATTGAATAGATGAAATTGGAGTTTGAGGGATGACTACCTTTTCTAACAAGTGCTGCTTAAGACGAGCCAATTCTTGCCGTGCCTTGTCCCTTTCACGACAAGTTTCTTTCAAATCTTTCTCCAATTTCTTCAATGATATCTCCAATTCATCCTTCATATGAGAATTTTCAGATGAATTTACCTTCTGAAAAGAAACATATAAAGGTCAAAAATCAATGTGATGAACACGTGCAAGGTTCTTCTGCACATATTATTAGAGGGAAATATTACCCCATCCTGAGAGGTCTTATCAGTTAAAGACTTTCTGCTCACTTCCAAAGCAATCTCAAGTTCGTTCTTTGCCATCTAAATAATAAGGATATACATCAAAGCCCCATTATGCATGGAATAGTATAATATATCAGTATGGAAGGGCCAATGAAGAAAGAAAGTTTAAAGTAGATGATATCAATAACCTTAAGATCAGCATTTTCTTTCTCCAAAGTAGCTATTACTTTCTTTAAACTCTTTAGAGTGTCATCAGAATCCTTATCTTTCCCTCTTTGCAGCTCTAACTCCAGGTTTCTTATCTCTGATATTTTAGCACTCAAATCACCACGTAAGTTGTTGATATCTATAGAAATCTGCCAATCAGAAAAATGATGCAAATGTTTCAGGTTCCAAAATCATGAAGAATTAAGAAAATATCTACAAAATTCTTACATTAAGCTTATAACATCAGTCTATAGATTACTATTCCGATGGGTGAAAATAAAACTGCAAAACAATAAGCAACTACACATGGTATTTGATACAAAGGTTTATATATCCAGACTTGATGAAGAAGGGTGGAAACCAAAAAGTAGCAGTTCCATAGCTATAATATATGATTTAAGTCCCAATACATCCCATCTAAACTCCAAACTCACTTTGTTCTCTTCCATCTTCAGCTTCCGAAGCTCCTCTAGTAAAGATTCATTAACCTTGTGCTTCTCTAAAATTAAACAGCCAATAAAAAGGGGAGAGAACAATAAAATTATCAGAAACAAAACAAGATTGAAAACAACGAAATATAGGCATAATTATATTACTTAAGCAAAGAAACATACCTTGTAATTTTAGTTGAGCATCTTCAAATTTATCTTGTTCCTTTTGAAATTCGATCCTAAGCTGCTTTAGTTGTTGTTCATGATTGGCTTGCATTGCTGCCATGGACCTATTTTTCTCCTCAAGCAAGTCTGCAAGCTCCTAAAGGCATTCAGATATAATTTGTCAAGTTCATTCAAAATACAGAATGAAGTACAAGCATCCCAAAGCAGTCCAGATTATGTTATTTCTATTTAGGTTTGTTTAAGGTTTGTTCATGCCATTTTCCTATTTGATGCAGTAGTAGCCCCAGATGCATTTTCGACCTCAAGTTAGGAATTGTCTAAATAGGATTCTTATAGAAAATCTTTTTATAAATAAGTTGATATAGCAATTTTAATAGCACTGTTATTTCTGCAATTTTAATTCAAGATCGTTTCTGTTACAAGCCTAATTTCCTCTCAATTGTTCCAACCACAATCTACCTTGTTGTAGATCTAAGCTAAAATCTAGCTGTGCACTATTTTCCCTCCATCATAAAGAAAAACGAAATAAATAGCACCAAGAATTCAGAAGCTAAGAAATTCGATTCTCCTACTTGCTACCTCCCTCTCGTACTGGAAGGTATCCTTATTGTATAACAGAATTGTATACAACTTGCCATTACCTTTTCCTTTGTAGCTTCCAAATGAGAAGTATGGGCTACCCCATTCATTATTCCATTCTGTGTTTGACCTCCAGCGAAACGGTTTTTGGCAAGAGCTGAAGGTGATTTCTGTTGTCTTTTAGGAGACTGATCACCGCTTCCCTGCAAAAACCATACAGTTTCCTTATTCCTGATTCTTTTTCTATGTCCATGTCGAGAAACAAAGATTAAAGCATCTCAATATTTTCTTTGCAAAAATGCAGAACCAGTCAGTTACTCTCATTGTCGCTATTCATTTTCAGATAACCATATGCAGTTTAATAACAAAAAAAAAAAGAAGAGAACAAACATGAAAGCATTGTTTGTAGGCACAACTAAGGTCCCACTAAAACAAATGACAACATTTCATAGTTGAAGGGTAAAATAGAATTACACAATTTTAGTAGCATATAATGAAAACCACATCTGCCATGAATACGTGTCAAGAACTCAAGATAAAGATTCAAAGAGTAACTTCAAAAAAAAAAAAAGATTCAAAGAGTAACTTCAAAAAAAAAAAAAGATTCAAAGAGTACCTTGAGCATATTGGCTGCATGTGCTGATGCTCTTGTATTATCAATTCTTGACAAATTCAAGGCCTCCTTTGTTGCAGTCAAATTTTGCTTCAAGGAGCCATTTTCTTGGTTCAGCCTGCAAACTTGATCCTACAAAATGCAGTTTTTGAACAAGAAACTTAGGGTCTCAAAGATTCATGAACCATATATCAAGATTCTGCAGTACAGTTTCATCATGATTTTAAATATTAACATGAAGCACAAAAAGATGTATGCACTCATGTGTCTGAGAAACTGAATCAAAGCATCAAATGAACAGTCATCAGATTACCTCTTTCTCCTTTAATAATGCTGAATAGTTAACTGCCAGCGCTTTTATTTCTGCCTCAGATTCCTGAAGTCTTCTTATTTCCGTTTTGTAGTGATCAATCTGCAGAAAGTTCAAGCGAAACAAATTAAACTGGACATTAACTATGTGGATGTGGTCCAGACAACAATAATTCACTTAAGCACAAAAAAGCTAGAGACTCCGCAATTCAGGAACAAGTACAAGCAAGCAACTAGAAACTAATTATTTTAAATGTACTCCGAAACGACAATATTAGCTTGTGCTACTTCCAATGTAGTCTATCATATGAAGTGAATAATCTCATTCATCTCACATTTGCAAGAACGATGAGACTTATAGTCTTAGGTCATTATTATGACTTCAGGCAAGCACTAAGACAATGTCTTATACTCTTACACCTACTCCCTTTCTAAATATTAAAAGCTCAATTACAATGTACTCCTTACAATAGCAAACAATCAGGATGATATTCGCAAACAAATGATAGAATAACTCGGGTTTTTGCAGTGAAAATAACCTAAATCGTCAGTTTGACGAAATCAAAGTATCTAAGAAGTAGGAATACTTGCGCATTTACAGATTTTATCAAGTTCTGAAGAATATATCTCGAAGAGGAAGAGAATCATTCTATCTCATCAACTCCTAGCCAGAAGAAAAACTAGATAAACAAAAACTGAAGATACGAACCACACCTCTGAATTATAAGAAGAGTCAATCCCATCGGTTACAAAAGTAGAGCCAGAATTTGACTTCGAATGAGCGAAATTATGAGAATTCCTCCGATCATAGACCGAAGAACGGTCGCCGTTGGTAGAGCCGTAGATCTTAAGCTCCTCTTCGTCTTCGTCGTCGCCGTCGTGAACGTCGAGTGCGATCTTGCTTAGGTTTTGTTTCAAAATCTCGATCGAGCTCAACATCACTCAAGATTGAGAATCAAACAAGAATCGGTAACCTCTAATTCGTCGGTTTAAAATTCTGAATTAAATCGTGAGGGACAATCGAGTCGGTGAATTAGAATTGGCGAGGGAAGTAGTGTCCGAGATTGTTTGGCAGATCTGAGATGTGGCAATAAAACGTTAATTTTATTTTTGTTTTTTTGGAAACTTCGGAAGAGTACAAACTACAAAGTAATTTTTATTTATATAGTTTCGGTTTGGTGCGTCAGTACTGTCTACGGTTACTCTTTAACAACTTGTTAAGGAAGTTCTAAAATAGACGCCTCGGCTTATGGCGTCTGGACGACCATCTGGCAATGAAAAGGACCTCTATGTATTCGTTCCTTCTTTTAGCTTTTAGTGTAAAATTGGTTGTTTACGAACCAACATAGAGTTCGACGCCACTGCACTACTACGGGAGATTGCTATCACTGTGGCCTTGAGGAAACCTCAATGTATGCAGTGCGCGACTGTGCCCGAGACAGACAAGTGTGGACTACCTTCTCTCCTTCTCTGGTCTCGGCTGACTTTTTCAACCAGTTAAATCAGGACTGGCTTTTCCATAATCTCTATTGCCACCGTCTAGTTTTTGGTCATACTTGGTCGCTTCTTTTGGGCATTTCCTGTTGGTTCCTCTGGCAATGGAGGAACAAATCTATTTTTGATACCCTCTTTACTTGGCCTTCATCACCTATTTCTCTTATTTTGTCTTATGCAGGTATCCTACGGGACTC
>JAOQMS010000009.1:25687609-25703063 GCA_027563885.1 Erythroxylum longipes | reverse complement strand
ACGATTACTGATAAAAAAGATTCCTTTACAACTCTCCTTTGTCCTCTTGTCTATATATACTTATCAGGTTCTTGTTATTACATGCAGACAATATAGAATCAAAGCAGTGTATTTTTCATTATCTATATGTTCACACTTCAATGTTGAAATTTTCTATTCCCAACAAGATCTAGAAGACAAGTCTGAAATCATTTCAAATTCCCATGTATAAATTTTTCGCTATGGTTAAAATATTCAACTCTCCATTGTTCATAGCAAATTCAAGAACATAATTAAACCAAGGCTAACTAGAGGACAGAAAGGTGGTAAAGAAACAAACTGTTACTTGATCCTTCTTCCATCAGCTTTGTTTCAGTGTTCATCTATTATCTGGTGAAATTATAAGTAGAAATGATTCAGATGCTTTGAAGAATATCTCAGAATAGTAAAAGTGAGATTAAGAAACGAAAATGGTAACATATGATATCAGACCTATTGATTTCTTGCAATGAAGAATTGCTTCGTAAATTGAGGTTTCGGACTCGAGCTCAGACCAACTATCTGCTGAATGGTATGTTGGTGAATTGCTCCAACTCTTAACTTCCCATGCTCTTCTGTCTATATCATCAACTTTTATACTTTTTCTTGTTCCTCCAACTCCAAGACAGAAAGGTCTCAGATGTCCAACCCACTTCTGCAGGATTCGTTCTGATCGTTTTTTCCATCTTCCAAGAACTTCACATTGAGTATCAGCGACGGGCACGACAGGGCTGTCAGAAAAAGAAGAAGGTGATGGTCTCGTGGAACTGGAAGGCCCTAAGTTCACGGAACTGGAACTGGACCGGTGTAAGGAATTTGGTCTGATGAGACCGTCAGAGAAAAGCTGGTCAGCATGAACAATGGCAGTAGAGGATTTGGTAAATGGAACATCAAATTTGAAGTTTTGGCTGTTTCCTGAAGATCTTTGAAAGGAAGCTGTAGATGGATCACCAAGGTTTTCTAATGAGGAATTGTTTCCTGTTAGCCAACTGTTTGAGAAACTTTCAATAGCCAGAGGCTCTGAGGAAGACTCCATGAGCTATAACTACTCTTTCAGGATATTTGGTAATCCAGAGGTCAGGATTTTTGGTAATGGAGTCTCAACAAGACTGAAGAAGAGTACTGACCACAAGTCCAGCTATAAATGCCAAGCAGGAGACATTTGGAACAAGAAAAAAAAGAAATAATAATGGACCAGATAGACATTACTTGTCATTTTGTTATATTCAATTTAGTTGATAAGTCATAGCTTATTTAATATTTAATGGTGATGGAAACTCAACAATGGCTGCTTCCAATTGTTTACAGGGAAATAGCCAACCAGAAAATATATCCCTGCAACTATCTCTTATTAAGATTTGATAATGTAAACCATCCGAGTCAAGACATGCAAGTGACTTTTCGCCTGAAGACAACAACTATTTCTTGGGACCAAAAAAAAAAAAGAAAAAAGAAAGGACTATAAGAGAAAATGAAAAATGAAATTATTTATAAAAGTGGTGGATCTCTTTTTTTATTCATTTTAAAAATATTTTTATGGTTTTAAATTATTAAAAATTAATTTATGACAATTACTATTTTAAAAAGGGACTTCTTTTACAAGGATTGTCAAATTAATTTAATAAAATATATCAAATAATTAATTATTGTGCACGTTATAAAATTTATATAATTACTCTAGTTTGATTTTAATAGTAATTTCTATTAAAATTATTAATAAATCAGTTAATTTTTTAATTTTAGAGTATCAAAAATACTTTTAAATAATTTAAAATAATAAAAACTAAAATGGCTCTCTCTCTCTCTCTCTTCTCTACTATTATTGGACCTCTCTAGATTCCTGTATCAACAAAATTTATACTAAATATTATTGTTGTTGGTGTAAAAATTAAAATAGAGTAAAACTAAAAAAAGTTATTATCTTTTTATCCATTAAAAAAATAATGCATTAAAGCCGGCAATATATCTAATATAAAATTTGATTAATTGATAATAATTGGTCTTGAGGGATTGAAGTTTTCTTTAATTAGTTTCTTCTCCTTCTGATCATGCTCTGGAAGTGATTCCATTGTATGTAAAAAAACAAAAAGAAAGCGTTGGAATATATCATAAGAGATTGCACTAGAATTTAATATGCTGTTTATTCTGAACTTATTTTCATTTCAAAGAACTGTTGAGGACGTGATCGAGAACCACGTAACGAAGAAGCAGATTCGTACAATGAGTTCGAGTTAAAAGACAAGCAGATTCCTCCAAAAACATTTAAACTCTTACATGATTTGAGAGATAGATGCTTCAATTGGTGTCATGTCTTTTCTCCATAACTGGAGATAGATGCCATAAATTTGTTTATTTGTTACGACAATTCCTGTCAATGAATTGACAGAAAGTTACTGGTCTTGAGAGAAAAACTAGAAGAGGAAATTAAAGCATTACGTGATTCAATTCTTACGATAATAAGTAAAATATATGAATATTGTTGATAGCACGAGTAAAATTCGACTCCTTTGACTTAAATATGAAAATATCCAATTATAAGAAGATTTAGAAAAGTCTATTTGATTGTTTAAGGAATTTATCAAGATGGGAATTAGTTAGGAAGCTCATATAAATAATACATAATTGACATGTATTTTAAAACAATAGTACACAGAGATAATTAGTTGAGACGTGGCCAAAATTAGAAGATAATTAGAAGTTAAGTAAGGCAATTAGAACGTGGTTATGATGAGAAGTGGGTTAGATGTTGAGCAAAAGTATTTGAGGTAGCTGAAGTTGAAAAAATTATATAAATTCATCAACACCATAATACAAGACACAAAAAACATATATCTTGAGATAGAGATCGTCAGGCTATTCCAACAAAAATACCTTTATGTTATTTCAAATTTCTTTTGTATTGTATAGTCATCTCTATTATTATCTAAAATTTCCTTTATAGCTTGTACAACGTCAGATGTGATGGAAGGTGACAAATGTAGTCGCCCTTAGCTTGTTTGTGTTGCACATATGCATTTTAATCCTAAAAATGACTATGGTTAGGTCCCAAGCTCCTAACAAACAAGGATTTGGTTTTGAAGATAAAGCTAATGCACCAAGTTATGACTTAGGGCACATTCTTTATTGTGAATCATAATCCTATTATAACTCATCCATAAATGAGACTTTAAGTTGCTAAGAAAGTTATTAGAGAAGCTATTCAAGAGCTGTATGGACCTAGCTTGAGGCAATTTGGTCATTTAGAGTTCCATAAGCTTTATCTGGAGCATATTCACCACAAAATCCTTACTCGTGGCTGTCAAATTTTAAATTTTAATTCTTTTCTAGTGAAGATAGCTGATCAACCATTGAACACATTGTTAGATTTACCATTCAGTATGGTGAATCGGCTAATTATGAAAATTTAAACAATTTCAAGCTTAGATTGTTCCTAAATTCATTAACAAGCATAATCTTTTCCCATTATGTTTTATTGCTTAAGAATTGTGTCTTTTCGTGGGCTAAAATGGAGAGACTATTTCATACTCAATTTTTTAGACTAAACCTGAAGTCAATATAACTGAATTGGCTAAAGTTACTCAGAAAAGTGGCAACAATACATACACAATCATCACTCAATTTCAAAAAATGAGAAGTCGATGTCAAATTGCATTTCGAGTGACCACGTATATGAAATTAGCTTAAAGGAGTCTTGATATTGAACTTCAAAAAAATTTAAAGGTATGGAATTTTGTGATTTTTATGAATCAGTAGCAAATGTGTCTGAATATGAAGAACTTTTCTAGGAAGAAGAACATAAAAGAAAAAAGAGTTCAGTCAATAATTATTTAACAAAAACAAATTCATATGATTTGGTAGTGACTGAAGTTAATATCCATGAAACCTGTGTTTTCCTTCTCTTTAACAAAGATCTCTTGTAGTTAAAATAAAAATACAAGTCTCAACTACTCAAATTTAATATACTTGGACACCTCCAAAACAGAGGAACTATTTAATTTTTTTACAGGAAAATTTTATTACTTTTATCATCAAAGCATAGAATGCTCACAAAGGAAGAAACTAGAGGAACAAACTATTGCAAGTACCGCTATACATGGAGTCACCCAACATATTCATGCTGGGAATTTAAGAATATAATTCAAGACATGATCGACAAGGAAATTATGTTGTTTGCTGAAGATAATCAAACTATTTTGATAGATGAAAATCCATTTCCACTAGTTACAATTGTTAACGTAAATGAGTTAGATCTACGTCTTGTGCTGGATGTTAAGAGGAAGTTGAAGATTGTGGAAAATTGATTGGCATAAGTATAAATTCAAGTATTGGTATCTTTGTTCCCAACTATAGCTTAAATTCTCATACTAAGAATGAGAGTCATCAGATTCCCAGAATCTAATAACAAGTAGAGATTGTAAGATGGAATCACAAAATAGAGTTTACTTAAATTTTCAGGCAAAGATATGGTCATAAAACTCCAAGCTTTCAGTGCAGATAACCTCAATTTGTAATACTACATCGGGTGCTACCATCTCATCAACGATAAGAATCCGGTAGCATTAATCAGAACTTAAAAGAGGAGATTTCAATGGCAGAAAGCTACTACTAAATTTAGAAGGAGCAAGACATTACCATTAGAGAAACCGACCCCAACAAATCACTGTTCGCAAGACTTGCCCTTTTTGAGCAATGTGCTTCATACCTAAATAACAAGAAAGAACATTTAAAAGTTACCAATGATAGGCGAAGTGAGACAAAAGAAAAGCACAATTCTAAATATCATAGGAAGCCAACTCGATTTAAAATTCAAGAAGAAAATTTAAATGAATTTGTCATGGTTAAAGAAATTCCCGTTCAAGTGTCATTCACTATTTCTTTCGTAAAGCTTGAAAGAAGTTATAGGGAAGATAGAAGAAGGAAGAAATAACGTTTTCTTATTCCTTACAATGTAATGTTTTTCCAAGACCATATTTATATATCTCCTACCTTCTTCTTAGAATCAAGGGAAATAAAAACTAACATATCTGTGATAGTTGACTGTACAAAACTGAAAGAACTATCTAGTACTATTTACAATATTGCATGTGCTAGGAAATGAAGTAAAACGATGAAGGTTGTCATAATTGTTGTAATGTAAGATGTCAACAGGCCTCTTGTGATGTGGCCCCTTTTTCTCAATACTCCTTGTCCAACGTACCCAAGCCATTAGCATGTTGTCCACGGTATCCAAACCATTAGCGTGTTTTGGGTGTTTTATCACCCCTTTCAAGTCAGAGGCTTGGTCGAAACCAACAACTCCGATCTTGCCAACAAGACCCAAAACACGCGTGCGTTTAAGGCCTTGGTAAACAAGTCGGCTAGTTGATCTCTCGTGTTCACGTGGGTCAGCTGAAGGAACCCTAGGTTTACACAATCCCAAGCCAGATGGAGATCGATTTCAAGATGCTTCGTCCTCTCGTGGAAGACTGGATTCTTCGAGATATAGATGGCCGCTTGGTTATCGCAAAACAAACGTATGGGTTTCTGTACCTTGAGTTAAAACGTTTGAAGTAATTGCGTTATCCATTTTAGTTCACAAGTGGTTGAAGCTAGGCTTCTGTACTCCGATTCAGCTGACGACTGACTCACCATTGTTTGTTTCCTTGTTTTCCAGAAGATTGGTGACTTCCTGAGGAATACGCAGAAGCCTGTTAGGGAGCATCTGGAGAAGATGCAACTCCCCCAATCTTAGTCAAAGTAGGCTGTAAGGTGAGGGTTTTCCTCTGTTGTGTAGAAGATCCCTAGGTTCTGAGTCCCTTTAAGATACTTCAATACTCATTTAGCAGCTTCCCAGTGTGGTAGTCTAGGGTTGCTTATGAATTGGCTGAGTTGCTGTGTCATATATGTGATGTCAGGCCTAGTGAAGCCTAAATATTGTAATTTTCTCACTAATCTTCTGTATGCTTCTGGTTTGTCTAGTAGCTCACCTTCTTCAGTTGTTAACTTGGTTTCAGGGACTATAGGTTTTGCACAGGGTGAATAGTCCAGTAGGTTGGTCTCCTGGAGGATATCTCTGACATATTTGCCTTGAGTAAGTATCATTCCATCTTTTGCTCTTGCTATTTCGATTACCAAGAAAAATTTTGCATATCCTATGTTCTTGATGGTGAATTCTGTATTCAATGTTTTCTTGACTGCTTCCATGTGTTCTTCATTAGCTCATATTATCAAAATATCATCCACATAGATGATTAGTGCTATGAAATCATTCCCTATGCCCTTAGTGTATAGGCAGTGATCAACTTCTGACTTTGTGAACCTCATTGAGTATAATTTTGTGGATAGCTCCTTGTTCCACTGTCTACCTACCTGTTTTAGGCTATAGATAGATCTGATTAGTCTGCAAACTTCCCTTTTCTTAGCCTTAGTGTAACCTTGAGGGGGTAACATATAGAGTTCTTCTTCTAAGTATCCATGGAGAAAGTCATCATTGATGTCACACTGGTGAATTGGCCATTGTTTGGAGTTACAACCTTAGCCATTAGAGAGAACACTTTCGAGTAATCAGCCCCTTCCCTTTGGCTAAATCCTTTGGCCACAAGCTTGGATTTAAATTTATCTACCGTGCCATCTAGAATGTATTTCACTTTGTACACCCATTTTGAGGCTATGGCTCTCTTCCCCTTATACAGCTCAGTGAGTTTCCAAGTTCCATTCTTTTCTAAGGAAGATAATTGCACATTCATAGACTTTACCCATCTCTTATCCTTATTAGCAGTATCATAGGATAAGAGTTCAAAGATTCCAGAAACATAACCTATGAAATTGCTGTAGATATCACTGTGTTTGATCTCCAGCACTCTTAACCTTTCTTAATTTATTCCTGTAGGACAACAAACTTGTGATGTTGCATTGTTATCATCAAGAGAGTGAATGGATCGATGTGCTGAGGCTTGAAGGATATAATCTTGCAGGTATGTTGGAGTGGGTTGTGTGTGTTCTATTACTTTTTCTTTGTGTGGGAGCTTGAGGTAGTGTGGTTTGATCTGATGAGTCTTTAGTTGAGGTATGGCTATGTGATTAGGGACTTTGTTGATTGCATGGTATTTGTTCTAAATTGTTGTCACTATGCTCAATGGGTTGTATAGTTATTATGGTTAATGTTTGAGTAGCGTATTCTGTGTCTGAATATGTTAGTTTACTAATGAACAAAGGTTCCAGGTTCTGCATAGGGCTAATAACTTGTTCTGCAAAAGGAAAATTACTCTCATAGAAAACAACATCTCTTGACACAAATACTGACTTAGTATCCAAATCCATCACTCTATAGGCTTTGTAATCTGGCATGTATTCAAGAAAAATACACTTTTTGGACCTAGGATCCAGTTTTGTTCTACTTGGTGTTTTGTCTAAGGCAAAGCATAAACAACCAAAGATTTTCAGATGTTTATAATTGGGCTTTCTCTTGTGTAGTTTCTCAAAGGGACTTATCCACCCCAGGACTTTGGTTGGGATTCGGTTTATCAGGTATGTAGCTGTCAATAATGCTTCTCCCTAAAATCCTCTAGGTAGTTTGGCTTTGAAAAGTAAGGCTCTAGTGATCTGAAGTAAATGTTTGTGTTTGATTTCCACTACCCCATTGGTTGTGGTGTGTAGGGGCTACTTTTCTGGTGTTGAATTCCTATCTCATTGAAAAGTTTGTTACATTCTTGATTAATGAACTCCTTATCATTGTCAATCTGTATTTTTAGCACTCTAGTGTCGAATTGTCTCTCTGTATTTTTAAGAAACTGCACAATGGTTTGTTGTGTTTGGTATTTGTGTTTCAGTATAAAGGTCCAAGTGGCTCTACTGAAATCATATACAATGTTAAGAAAGTAGTTTGAACCACCTATAGTAGAAACATTATAAGGTCCCCATAGATCCATGTGAATAAGTTTGAAAGGTCTACTTATGTGTATTTCATGTTTGGGAAAGGGTTTTCTATGTTGTTTAGCTAAAGGACACACCTAGCACTCATGTTTGATAGGAATAGAAATTTTTATTTCGTTGATGTGTTGCAATTTCTCTTTGGATACATGCCCTAGCCTAGAATGCCATAAATTGAAAATTGCCGAAACATTAAAAGCAACACTCTCAGTCTTGTAGAGTTCCAAAGAAGGACGTTTCATACTATTTAGGGTTTAAGAGGGTCTCTGTGTTTAGCTCATACAGTCCATTCACTGCATTGACAATAGCCATAACATCATTAGTCCGAAGGTCTTGCAAAAATAACTTGTTAGACTTCAAAACAACAGCAACATTATTCTGGGTAGTGAGTTTATTGTCGGATAGTAAATTTCTGAAGAAGTTAGGTATATGCATAATGTCATTGAGATAGATTCTGTCCCCCATATGTGTTTGACCAATATGAGCTACCTCCTGTTTACTTCCATCAGGTAGAGTCACAGGATCATATGCATTATTAACCACATACTTAGTGCAAAGATCAAGATCTGCTGTCATGTGTGTAGATGCACCAGAATCGATAAGCCAAGAATTACTACAACTGAATGTTGTGTTCATAGAGTTTGTAATATTACCTATATAATTTTGATATCCCGAATAATTTGCCTCCCCAATAGTCTTGCCTTGGATAGCTTTACTTATCTCTTGTTGAATGAAATTTGCCAGATTAGAAGATATCGGTCCATTATATGGTCTTTCTTCCTTTTGTGCTTATGTGGTTTCTGCAGGACTGTTGACAATTTGAGCCATGTTAGCCTTTCCTTTCTGCCTCTGTGTAGCGAGCTCTTTGTACCAGTCAAGGACTCCATGGATTTTGAAGCAAGTTTCCAAGGTATGTCCATTCTTCTTGCATTTTTCACAGTACTTGTCTTCTTTCTTGAGATATGATCTCTTGCCAGAACTGCCATTATTTTTTCCACTTTTCTTCAAGTTACTGGACTGTTTAGCTAGCATTTCCATGTTAGGAGTGTTGTCTATAGTAAAATTGACCACTTTTTGTCTTTCACCAGTTTGTAACATAGAGAAGGCTTTATTCACAATAGGTAATGACTCCATTAATATGATTTGATTAACAACATACTCAAAATCATCGTTAAGACCCATTAAGAACTGTACAAGTTTATGAGCATTTTTTTAGCAGTAATGGCCATTGAGGCATCACAAATACACATAGGAATAGGACTCAAGCTAGACAAATCATCCCATAACTTCTTAAGTTTAGTGTAATAGGCAGATACCGTTAAAGTACCTTGTTTAAGAGAACTTATTTTTCTCTCTATTTGATACAACAATGGGGCATTAGCTTCACCAAACCTCTCTTGCAATTCCACCCAAAGTTCTCTAGCAGTAGGGAAAGATAGAATAGCGTCACCTAGTTCCTTAATCATGGCATTGAAAATCCATGATTTTACCATTATGTTGGCTCTCTTCCATTTTGCTGATAAAATTGCATCTTCCGTGGGCATAATGCAGGTTCTGTCTATGAATGACAGTTTGTCTTTTGCGCATAAAGCTATAGTCATGGATTTACTCTAGGTGATGTAATTGTTGCCATTGAAAGGTGTGGTGACAAGCACAGCCCTGGGGTTCTCAGTGTTGGTAACAGAATAGGGTTCATAATCATTTGCTGCTGGCATGTTTGTGGCACTGGTGCCACTGTTGTTTATTGTATTAGACATTGTAGGTTAGGTTAGGGTATGGTAATCAGATTTGCTGCTATGATACAGTGAAAGAAGTTGTAGGGAAGATAGAAGAAGGAAGAAATAGTGTTTTCTTATTCCTTACAATGTAATGTTTTTCCAGGACCATATTTATATGTTTCCTACCCTCTTCCTATTGGTTGCTCTTCCTAGAATAAAGGGAAACAATAACTAACATATCTGTGATAGCTAGCTGTACAAAACTGAAAGAACTATCTAGTACTATTTACAATATTACATGTGCTAGGAAATGAAGTAAAATGACAAAGGTTGTCGTAATTGTTGTAATGTAAGATGTCAACAGGCCTCCTGTGATGTGGCCCATTTTCCTCAATACTCCTTGTCCAACTTACCCAAGCCATTAGCATGTTGTCCACGGTATCTAAATCATTAACGCATTTTGGGTGTTTTATCAAAGCTCCCTGTCTTGTTTGCCAAAACTCCTAGAAATAAGGTGGAATCCTTGCCTGAGAAAAGAGAATGCAAAGTATTTTTATTGGTTGTGGGACCGGGAATCCCAGAGAAGATGGTGCTGCAAAAAACAGTTGATATCATGACTTAACATATTAGACCTTTATACATTAAAGCCCATATTAATGGCAAACTAACTTCAATTGGGTTGATAATAGATCGACAGTGATTATTATGCTGACCAAAAATGATGGAAGTTTTGGATAAAAACAATGGAGACTTGAGCCTAACTAAGGTATCTAATACTATATTTATTGCTGACACTACCAGAGCATATGGAATTCTCCTAGCGAGCATTACGGTAGGGGAAAAGTCTTTGTTGACTGCTTTCTTTGTTGTTGACACATGTGCCAGTAATCAAATTTTGTTGGCAGAGATTGAATTCACTACAGCTCTTGTATTCTTTCGTCTCTTCATCAACTTCTACTTTTGTGGAAAGACAACAAGTTAGAAATTGTCTAGGAAAATTTTCAACCTTTTTGTACTAAAGTAGACAGTGTAGAGGTAGAGCCAGTTCAAATTTGAAAGTTATTCCTTGGAGGGTGTTCGGAAAACAAAAACAAAGAAAAAGTTAGGACAAAATCAGAAATGATGGTAAGGAACAATTGTCATCATGTTGCTAATAAAGGTTTCAATTATAAAGCAACCTAATGAGCATATTTTTACAAAGGGAAGTTGTGATAGTAGCAATCACATAAGTCAAATTCTGAATGTAGAAGATCATGAAGAATTCTAAAGACCTATAAAGGTGGGATAATGCCAAGCTACTTCTTGAGGAGAAGAATTCTTGATGGAAGATTTACAATCAGCTCTCATAAAGATCAATAACTTTGAAATTCTAAAGGTTTTAATACATACAGAGGGACAATTGTTAATAGCTTGAGTAAAATTCAACTTATTTAGCCAAAAGATGAAAAGATCTAATTGTGTGAAGATTTTTAAAAGTCAACTAGATTGTTTGGGAAATTCCTAAGCATGGGCATCAACTAGAAATTCCAAACAATTGATACATAATTGAAAAGTATTTTAAAAACAATAGTGCATGGAGGCAATTAGTCAAGCTATAGCCAAAATTAGAAGATAGTTAAAAGTTGAGTAGTTACAAGAAAACTACTTGAGGCTGTTGAAAATTGGAGAATAGCGTGTGGTAGATAGTTAGCTAGAACGTCACCATGATGGCAAGTGGGTTAGATGTTGAGCAAAAGAAGCAGTTGAAGTTGAAATGATTATATAAATTCACTAGCATCATAGTACAAGTCAAAAAAAAAACACATACAATTAGACTACTCCAACAAATCGCCTTGTTGTTTCAAATTTCCTTTGCATTGTATACTCATTCCTTTATTATCTCAAATTTCATTTATAACTTATACTTCTTTTTTGCCTAAATCAAATAATCCTTTTAGTTCAAATCTTGTTTCAACACCTTTAACATTTTAGTGGCTTATAATTTTATTTTTTAAGTTTTCTTGGTTTTCTGAAGCCAACCTATATTGTCGATAAGAAGTCAAGTACAAATTTTGAAAGAATTCCTCTCTAACTTGCTTGAACTCTAGGTTGATCATACAAGTGACCGACAAATATAATATAATTATGTTTAATATTAAACTCATATATTAAATAACTAAAAAATGATCTTCTATTCATAATAGCCTTTAAATCTAAATCTTAATGTTTCACTCAAATACATCTTTGGAATAAACTGATGTACAAAAAAGTGAGATTATTATGTCATCTTGATTTTTCCTTTTAAGCAATTAGGTCTTGAATTAGAATGAAACAAGCCCAATAGATTAAAGGTTTAACCTAGTTTAGATACTTAAAAGACTAATTTGTTTAAAGAAGAATTAGTCTTTGAATTAGGATTTTGCACCTACTATCTGTACATCACTATTCTTATTATGGGGAACAATCTCTTAATAGGGGCATGAGGAACTCTCAACCTAGTAGGCCTAATGCTATTCTTGTTAACCCTGCCTTTATTACTTCCTTTTTTTAGAAGGAGCGTATAACTCTCGTATTTTTACTAATCATGAAGAGGGGAAATATCAAGTAGTTGATAGGATAACTAATTGGATTAGAGCATCCTTAATTGCTAAAAATCTTTTGTACTCTCTCTCCCGTGACATGAAACTTAGGTGGAACCTATAATGTGGCTTCTCAGGATACTCTATTAGCTTCGTTTCTTACTCTTTTGTACCTGTATATATCGTCTTTGTTTTGAATTCATTGTAATGTAGTATTAGTTTTGTCTATAGTTAATGTCATATTCAATTTCTTGCATAAAAAAGATTCTTTTTTATGCAAGAAAAAGGAAATGTTACTTGTTAAATTTAATTTCACCTAAAATTTAACAAAATATACCATATATTACAGTGTAAATATAAAATGTAAATAATTTTTCTTCATATTATTATGTGAATTCAACTTAAGGCTTACTAACATTTTCTTTCTTGGTGATATATGCATATACTTAAGTATAATACACAGGGGTCTTCTCTATTGAGAAGGGTTTTATCTTGCCGCCGTTGGTAAGGTCTTTCCTTCTGCGATTCAGCTAATGGAGGACGATAACATATCAATAGAAATGGCAAACCTATCTGTTGATGACGGCGAGGATGATGGAATTGTTTTTAAGCCTGAGGAAGTGACCAATGAGATCGATGAAGGTGATGTCAACTTGAGGCTGGTGGGGCGCTTCTTAACAGATAGATCAATCAATTTCTTGGCTATGAAGCAAACTTTGGCTTCTCTTATGAAACCAGTGCTGGGAATGCTGATCAAAAAACTGGAAGGTGGGATCTATATCTTTCAGTTCTACCATCCTGTTGATTTGGAAAGGGTACTCGACATGTGCCCTTGGACCTTTAATAATCAGATCTTATTACTAGACAAGCAGGCAGGCTATTCACACCCGCATGAAGTTCCTTTTTCAAGTCTGTACCTTTGGGTCCAATTTCATGGTCTGAGAGCCGGTTATAGGTCTGAGTTTGCTCTGGAAAAGCTATCCAATAGCTTGGGTACGTTTATCAAATCTGATCCATAAAACTTTACAAACAGATGGCGAGATTATTTCCGAGTGAGACTGAAATGGGATATCACTAAACCGATTAAAGATGTAATCAAGATGCGGAAGGAGAACGATGACGATTGGTTTTCGGTGACCCTTGTTTATGAAAGAATTCCGGAATTCTGCTTTATTTGTGGAATTATAGGTCATAGTGACCGTTTCTGCCCAGTTCCTGTCTTGTCTACTGGAAGATCAGTTCATAGGAGATTTGGCCCTCACCTTCGAGTGTCTTCTCGACGGACTATGGCCACCATTGGTTCACGGTGGTTGCGAGACGAAGGTTACGGTGGTCCTGGCGGTTATACTGGTGATCGGAGCTGGTGTCCAGCTGGAGTACGTGCCACAAATGTTAATCCCGTTATTGGAGGCGAGAATATGGCACCTAATGGGAATCTATCTACGGATGCAGGCGAGGATACAGGAGCTAATCAAGGAGCTATTTTAGACAGTGATATGGAAGGAAATTTTGACGTCAATCTTCCTGAAAATCTGAACTCCAAATCTGCTGATGGGGTTGTTTTAATAGATTCTAAAAGACGTCGTATGGGACTGGAACGTGTGACTGCTAAGGTCCATTTGGCAGAAGATGATGTTGGTTTGACTGTTGATCCACAAAACGGGAAAACGGCGGGTTCTGGCTCTCAGGCCCGCCGAGCAAAATGAGCCTCTTAAGCTGGAACTACCGTGGACTTGGGAATTCCAAGGCAGTTCAGAATTTGAGGCAGCTTGTACTGGACAGGCGGCCGAATTTTATTTTATTACTTGAAACTTTATGTACTTCTAATAAAATTTCCGAAATAAAAGATCTGTTGGGTTACGATGAGTATTTTGCTGTTGATAGTAGAGGCCACAGTGGTGGCTTAGCTCTTATTTGGAAACATGTCGATAGTGTTATCCTTTTGAGTTCTTCACCGCATTTTATTGATGTAGCAGTTAAAATGCAGAGTTTAGGTGAGTGGCGTGTAACGGGTTTTATGGACAAGCAAACCGGAATAGGAGGAATGAAACATGGGAAGCCTTAATTAACTTAGAAAAGGTTTCTACTTTACCTTGGATGTGCTTGGGTGACTTTAATGACATTCTATACAATTATGAGAAGAGAGGAGGTTTACCACAACCAACACACTTATTGCATGGGTTCCAAAACGCTCTTTGTGAAGCGGGACTTACGGATCTCAGTTTGGATGGATACCAATTTACATGGGATAATGGTAGGACAGGTGCAGATCATGTGGAGGCTAGACTGGATAGATGTCTTTTTTCTGATGGGTGGAGGAGTAAATTTCCTATGACTAGAGGAGTGGTTCTTGACTTATCAACGTCAGACCATCTACCACTATGGATCCAGGTCAAGACTTATGTTCCAAGGCAAAATACTCATATGTTCCGGTTTGAGAATCACTGGACTAAAGAGTTCGACTGTCGTCGTGTGGTTGAGGAATGCTGGGCTAGTGATAGCTCGAATGATGTTTTATTGAAATTGGTTCGTTGTGGCAAGTTGCTTGATTCTTGGGGTTCTGAATTTCGCTGCAAGTTTAAACGTGAACTAGAAGATTGTAAAGCAGATATTGTAAGATATCGGGGGAGACGAGTTACGTGGGAGCGAAGAAAGTTTTTAATGGCAAAAAGGCGGCTAGGGGAACTATTTGAGCAAAGGGAGATCTTTTGGAAACAAAGGGCAAAGGAAACATGGCTTAAAGAGGGCAACCGCAACACAAAATTCTTCCATGCAAAAGCTAGTGCTAGACAGAAACGTAATTGCATTGAACAACTAAAGGATGATAATGGAACTTGGCAAAGTTGGGATACAGGTCTCGATCAGGTGATGCACACTTATTTCCACACTTTATATGCCTCTCAAGCATGTGTACCAAACAATGTGGTTAATTTGATTTCTAAGTGTGTTACGGCAGAGGATAATGACATGCTAGATGGACCTTTCACGGCTGCGGAGGTTAAAATGGCAGTATTTAGTATGGGCAGAGATAAATCGCCTGGTTTGGATGGATTTAATCCAGGATTTTACCAATTCTACTGGGATATTATAGGTCCAGAAGTTACCTCTTTTTGTATCAACTGTGCTAACACTGGCTTATTCCCAGTTAGCTTGAACGAAACAGCAATTGTTCTTATCCCTAAGAAGCAAAACCCAGAATGTATGGCAGAGCTTCGACCTATAGCATTGTGCCAGGTTTTGTATAAAGTCATT
>JAOQMS010000009.1:25673715-25687509 GCA_027563885.1 Erythroxylum longipes | reverse complement strand
TCCCTAAGAAGCAAAACCCAGAATGTATGGCAGAGCTTCGACCTATAGCATTGTGCCAGGTTTTGTATAAAGTCATTACCAAGATGTATGCCAACAGATTAAGACTTATTCTTCCTGGTATTGTTTCGCCAACTCAAGGTGCTTTTGTTGCAGGAAGATGTATTCAGGACAATACTGTCATTGCTTATGAGACAATCCATCACCTTAAAGCCAGAAGGTACGGTAAAACGGGGTTTGCAGCCTTAAAGATTGATATTAGTAAGGCTTACGATAGGCTTGAGTGGGGTTTCTTGAAGGCAATTATGGAGAGGATGGGGTTTAGTAGAGGTTGGATAGACAAAATGCAGTTTTGTATTTCGACAGTAACATATAAGATTCTCCAGCAGGGACGACTTATTGGTCCTATCATACCTGGGCGAGGATTGCGGCAAGGGTGTCCTTTGAGTCCATTCTTATTTATTATTTGCACAGAGGTTCTATCCAAACTAATCCAAGTGCGAGAGGCTGCTGGAATGATTCATGGGGTCAAGGTAGCTACGGGTGCACCTGTGATCTCGCATTTATTCTTTGCGGATGACAGTATTTTCTCTTTTAAAGCAAAGTTTGATGAGGCAAATGTTATACGATCATTATTAAAGGAATATGAGGAGGTTTCTGGACAAGCCATAAATTTTAGCAAGTCCTCAATTCTCTTCAGTCCGAATACTGATGTTATTAAGAAAGAAAGAATTTGCTCACTATTACAGGTGCCTGAACATGATAGTATGGGTTCTTATCTGGGATTACCCATGTCGGTAGGAAGGAATAAGAAAGAGATATTTGGTTTTATCAAAGATAGGTTTCTTAAGAAACTGAATTCGTGGAAGTCTAGGCAGCTGTCGAAGGCAGGAAAGGAAGTACTACTGAAAACGGTGCTTCAGTCAATTCCTAATTATGTGATGATGCTATTTTTGCTTCCTAAGAATTTATGTGATGAATTAGAAAGCATAATGAGCAGATTTTGGTGGGGATCATCGGACAATAGAAATCGTATACATTGGATGAGTTGGCAACGTCTGTGCAAAAGGAAAATGTTGGGAGGGCTGGCCTTCAAACAACTCAGAGAGTTTAATGTTGCACTGCTTGGGAAGACGGGGTGGAAGTTGATGAAGGAACCTGATAGTTTAGTTGCTAGATTACTCAAAGCAAGATACTATTCTAACTCCTCTTTTCTTGAAGCTCCAATTGGTTCGAATCCTAGTTATGTTTGGCGAAGCATCAGGGAAAGCGAAGATTTAATAAAGAGGGGGTATTGCTAGAAGGTGGGTAATGGAAATAATGTGGCCATTTGGCTGGAACCTTGGTTACGAGATGAGGACCCTTATGTTTCAACTTCTTTCGACCTACGTTGGAATGTTTATCTTGTAAAGGATCTGATCACCGAGGGGAGATGGAACGTAGAGTTGATTCGAAATGTTTTCAATGAACGTGATGCTCGAATAATTATTGGTATGCCATTAGTCATGGGAGCGGTAGATGAGGTAGTTTGGCGTAAGGAGGTGACGGGAGAATATAGTGTGAAATCTGCTTATAAGGAGCTATCTAAAACGTCAGTCGATGGGGTGGATCCTGGTTTATGCAAAATGTGGAATAGGATTTGGAAGATTAAGGTCCCTCCACAGGTTATCAATTTTATTTGGAGAGCTACCAATGATATTCTACCTACTTGCAGTAACCTACAACAAAGACGGGTGGCAGTTGCAGATCAGTGTCCGTGCTGCAATCAACAACCTGAATCAACGGTACATTTACTGGTGCATTGTCGTTATGCTAAACAAGTATGGGAGGCATCGTTTCTGGGTTGGTTCTCGCCGGTTATTAGCTCCTTTGCACGTTGGATCAGCAGAATCTGTGACATTTTCAACGATGACGACGTCGCCTTGGCGTTTGTGATATGTTGGCAAGTTTGGAATCACCGTAATGATGTGGTCTGGAAGCAGAAATACTCTTCGGCTATGTCTACTTGGTTACGTGCATGGCGATTTATGGAGGACTGGCAACGAGTAAACAAGGAACCTGTTGTTCACCGAACTCTGCAACCTGTACGATCATGGCAGAAACCGCAGGTTGAGTGGGTGAAAATAAACGTTGATGCTGCTTTGGATGGAAATGAAGGTTTTACAGGTTATGGGGTGGTAGTTCGTAATAGTGAGGGTATTCTGCTTGGAGTAAAAACTGGAAGAGTTGAGGCAATTTTAAACCCTCGAGAGGCGGAAGCAATGGCAATTAAGGAAGCTTTAAGTTGGATGGAAGACCAAGGATGGTCTAAGGTGGTTTGTGAAAGTGATAGCTTATTGACAATTCTAGCTCTTCAAGATCAACAATTCAAAGAATGCTCTATTTTTGGTGAGATCATTAGGTGTATTAAGTTACTTTGTCTGCAAAGCAGTAGTACAATTGCTTTTAATCATGTTCTACGTTCAGCTAACGGGTTTGCCCATAGCGTTGCTCAGGCATCTCGTTCTACAGTGAATGTTGGGGAGTGGATTTCTGATTTCCCTCCTTTTGTATTGAGTATTATGAGTTTGGATATTTAATAAAGTTATCCTCTTTATTCAAAAAAAAAAACTTAAGGCTTACTAGACAAACTTGTGCTCATTGTAATGAATCTATCATTTTAAGGCTTAAAATTCATCTAGAATTCTGTATCATGAAGCTTGTATTTCAAAGAGACCGCTCACGAAGATCCTCTGGTACGCCAGAGTAGTCAGATCTTATTGCAAAGCACAGAGTACTATATACTTATTGAACAAAGAACTACCATATGTTTTCAGACATGATTCTTGATTGCAGAACTATAACCATTCTTCAGATCATTATATCTTGACCAAAGCATAACACCTCCATAATTGCGAGACCTTTTAATTACAGGAAGCACCTTGGAAACCAGAACAGGTAAGGGAATATACCCACTTCCGGCAGCGTCAGGGGAGGCTGGTAGACCCAAGAAAATCTTTGTTTTACGAACTCCTGAGGTCCATTGCTTCCAGGCGGCTATCAGATTGTTTAAATTCCCGGAACTGTACTGGCAAGGAGCGTTGTTGTAGAACTGAACCCAAATGTAATCAAATAAACCAGTGGCCAATGCTTTTCCTATCCAAACGTCAGGATATGGGCATTGCGGAGCTGCTGTCAGGTACACTTTCCTCCCTCTTTTGCTGTATTGTGACAGGAACCTGACGAGATCGTCCCAGTAAAATGTTGTGCCTCCTTCGATGTCCAAGTCCACCCCATCGAAAACAGCATTGCCAAATGGTCGAGACTTGGAGTGCCCACCTAAGAAGTTGTTCCAGATATAAGTCGCAACGTTTTTTGCGTCTTGGCGTGAAATTAGAGTGTAGCTTCCGGCAGATCCTCCAAGCGAAAGCATCACCTTAATGCCTCTCTTCTGACATGATTTTATGTCAGAACTCAAACGTCTACATTCGTTAGTGTACGGATTACAATGATCCGCGAGGTTTAATGCAGGAGGTTGATTATTTCCAAAAGTCAGTAGAAAAGCCACGTTGACGAATTCATAGTTTCCTGAAGCACAAGCCTTGGCTAAGCTTCCTTCATTTACATTCTGACCCCAGTACACCGCTATTTTCCCTGCATTTGAACATATTCCCAACATCAGAAATGTTAAGACGAGAATTTGCAACGTCGATATCTTTTGTACTGCCATTAGAGAGGTCCGTTAGATCTGATCAATGTCACTTGCAAGTATGTGGATATTGAACAACCAAGAGATGTTGAATTCAATTTATAGGAGATGTTGGTGAAGATGGAAAATCTCCAGTTTCTTGAATTCCAATGCATATCGGTATCCAATTGTACGTATATATATGCAGACATCCGCTAAAGTTCGAAGAACGTATATTACTGTATAAGGACAACTGACAAGTTCTTAGAAATTTGATTCAGTTGCTTTTACAACGTGATATTTAAGAATTTTCATAATATACCTTACCTCACTGAAGGAATATAATTATATTGAAAACTTCAAAGTAAAGGACATGAAGATGAAACCCATTGTCGAACAAATACCATTGGTGCTTTCAAGCTCTATCCGTAAGCTTTTGATTCTTAGGAACTTGAAACAAATCTACCTCAAAAGCTTGCTTTTAATACTTCCAAGTAACTTGAATTATCGTACAATGGCGAAGTAAACGAAATGCACACTCCTAATTAAGTCCTATGGCAATGTAAAAAACACAATCATTGTCTAAACTTAAAACAATGCAAAACACTGTTTCATCAACTGATTTGGACAAAGTTTTGGAAGCTAATTTCTTAATCGCATGTTAGAATAAAATTACTTATATATGAATTACTTAAATTCAAATATTTGTCAATTTGCTTAAAAGATAATTTATAATAGTTTGATTTTTTAATTAAGAGTCTTTAAGCTACAAACTAAATAACATCGAAGTGTTTTTTTTTAAAAGTAAACAAAGGAAACTTCATTAATAAGCACTGTCAGCAGGAAAAGATAAATCCCCATAAACAAGATCTGGCATAAAACTAGCATTTCTCACAAGAGAGTGAGCTGCACAGTTCACATATTTTTTACAGAAATCAAAATGAATATCATTTATGGAATTACAAAGAAATAAGCAATCATTAATAATCAAATCAACTTCGGACCGATTGCCACAAGTTTAAAGAATACCTTGAATAACCAGTTGCGAATTTGATTCAATAATAATAGAGTGTAAGTTTTGCTTTTTAACCCAACTTAATCCCTCACGGATTCCCATAGCTTCTGTAGTAGAAGGATCCAAAACCCCAAGATAAATATTACTACCAGTAGCTATACAATCGCCATTGCTATTTCGAACAACAAAACCAGTACCAGTCTTCCTTAACTCTTTGAAAATAGCAGCATCTATGTTGATTTTAAGGTAACCATCTGATGGTTTTTGCCAAATAATAGGAATAGGGTGGGCTTGGTTTAAAGCTACGGTTTCTCGTCTCCTAGCAATATTCCAATTTGTCAACATCGAACAAGCAAGAAAAAGAATAGCATGAGTTGAATGCTAAAGACCAGGCCAAACCAAATCATTCATGTTCTTCCAAAGAGCCCAACAAATCGAGATAACCAAACACATATCATCGATGGTATAATTATGTGCGACAAAAGAAAACCAAGAAGGCAACGCAATTGAAGTGGAATGAAATAAACCCAGCTGAGAATATAACCAAACTGCCTTAGCACAACAACACTCAAATAAAACATGAGAAACAGATTCAAGCTCAATACCAAAAATAGGACACAAAGGCAAAATATCAACACCTTTATGAATAAGAAGAGCACGAACTGGTAAGCAAGAATTTAATGAATGCTAAAAGAAAATTTTCATCTTAGCAGGAATGTTCAAAGACCAAAATTTCTTCCAAAGAGGAGAGGGAAGAACCTGATTCAAATCTCGAGGGGCTGCATGAATAAAATGGTAAGCACTCTTAACAGAATAGATCCCTTTCCTATCAAAGAGCCAAAACCAATCATCAAGACTGCGTTGAAAACTCAGAGGAATTTGGAGAATTAGATCTCTATCTCGCTCATTAAATAGAACTAAGATTAAATACAAATTCCATTGTTTAAGGTCATGAAGGATCAAATCAGAAACTCGAAGATTAAGCCAAGGGTCAGAATAAACTTTAATAGTGCTGCCATTTCCAACACGTTTCCTACATCCTTTTTTAACAAAATCAATGCTTGAAAAAATATTGCTCTAAGTATAGCTAGGATTATTACCCCTTTTAGCATCCCATACTGTGCTTTGAGGATAGTAGCGTGCCTTAAGAACTATTGCAACCAACGAGGACTTATCAGAAAGCAACCTCCAACATTGTTTCCCGAGCAAAGCCATATTAAAATCATGAAAATTCATGAAACCCATGCCTCCTAGGTGTTTCGACCAGCACATTTTCTCCCACGCCATCCAAGTAATGCCTTGTTTTTGTCTTAAATTCGTACCCCACCAAAAAGAATTAAGCATTGTCTCAATCTTTTTACAAACACCCATTGGCAATCTAAAGATAGTCATAACATAGTTAGGAAGAGACCTAGCAACAGATTTCAGTAAAACTTCTTTGCCAGCCCGAGAAAAAAAGTCATGTTCCATCTTTGCATCCGCTTCCACAGCTTCTTCGTAATAAAAGAGAAAATTTCCTTCTTGTCTCTCCTAATAAAAGAAGGTAAACCCAAATAAGAAGCTTCCATAGATCCAAAATCAACAGAAAGACAAGAAGAAATGACATTCCTCTGATGGTTTGAAGTATTGGAACTGAATCTAATAGAGGACTTATTAAAATTCACAAGCTGACTCGAATCCAATTCATAAATATGCAAAATATCCTTGATAGCTTGAGCCTCCAGAAGGTTAGCAGAAAAGAAAATATAGCTATCATGGGCGAATAACATCGAAGTGTTTTGTTCTTCTTTTATTAAATATTTTATTTCTATCTATGTATAATAATTTTTATTTTGTGTTTCTTGATGGGATTTTACACTAGTAAATCTATGGTCCAAGATTCATAAAAGCATTAGAATAAGTACATAATATTTCAAAAGTAATGCTTAATGAAATAAGTCATGAATAGGAAATAAATAAACAAAACAATTAATGAGTTTATTGTTTACATATCTTTCCTAATAGAGGAACTATATCCACTTTGGTCATCGTAATACTTAGACCACGGCATGACTCCTCCATACTTGGTAGAATTCTTGATTGCAAGAAGCACCTTGGAGGTTAGATCAAGTACGGGAATAAGCCCACTTCCTGCTACTTCTAAAGATGCCGGCAAACCCAAGAAGATCTTGATTGCTGGAATATCTGATGTCCTTTGCTATCATGCATCTTTAAGATTGTCTTATATCACCACGAGTGTACTAGCATGGAGGATTATTGTAGAATTGGACCCAAACATAGTCAAAGAGACTTGTCTTCGGGGTTGTTCCTAGCCAAATGTCAGGATGTAGAAGGAGAAAGGAAGATAAAACAGTGGAGAAATAAAGTGCCTTTTTATTATTCACTCTATGCAAAAACTTCATCACAATGGTAATAAATATATAGGCATTAGGTCCTTACAAATATGAAGCACGTAACTGATACTTTTACTTATAAAACAATTATCCCTAAACAATAGCAACCGAAATAAGGAAAGTGAAACATGTGATGAGAAAGTTGAAAAAGTAGAAGCTTGAATTAATCAACATTCTCCCCTTTAATTGAAGCAAGCGAGACAATTCCAATCATGTTACAAAATTTCTGCACTTTATTTTTTGTTAGTGCTTTTGTCATTATATTTGTAGGTCACTCGTCAATGCTACAATGTAGTAATTCAACATCTCCTTTAAGTGACTAATTCTCTTATGTAATGATGATATGGTTCAACATGCTTGGTTCTACTTTAGTGTGTAGGATTTTTTAAAAATTAATTGTGGATTTATTATAACAATAAATCTTAATTTGTTGGCTGATCTTGTTTCTATTTATATCTTGCAAAATTCTTATTGCTTGACAAGCGGTGATTGTGGTAGCCATATATTTAGCTTTTGTACTAGACAAAGCAATCACCTATTGTTTTTTTTTAATATCCACGAAATATCTCCTCCACCATAGCAAAACACAAATCTAAGTGTGCTTTTCTTGTCATCTACTAAACCAAGCCAGTCATTATCAGTATAAGCTACAAGATCCTTAATTACATTTTTTACATACCTGATCCTATAACTTATTGTGCCTTGAATATATCTTCACATTCTTTTAGCAGCCCTAAGACGATGTTTGCTTGGACTATGCATATAATGAGAAATCAAACTTACTGCAAATATTAGATCAAGTTGAGAACATTTGAGATACATCAGACCACCCATTAAGCTTCTGAAATACTTCTCATCTGCCTTCTCAACTCCATCTTCTAAGAGGAATTTATCATTGGCATTAAGAGGAGTTTTGACAGCCTTGTAGTTCACTATGCCAAAATTCTTCAGTAAATTGTGGCATATTTCTTTTGACAAGGAAAGATCCCACTTGCATCTTGAACAATTTCTAAACGTAAAAAATAATGTAGAAGTCCCAAAGTAAACATACCAAAAGCCTCCATCACGGCCTCCTTAAAGGTATTCATTAGGCTAAAAGAATTACCAGTATAAATTATATTATCCATATATAAACATATAATCAAATAATCATTACCACAACTCTTGACATACAATGTAGGCTTATCAGCACTCCTTAGGAAATTGTTTATGAGAAAATAGGAATCAATTTTAGCATACCAAGCTCATTGTGCTTGTTTGAGCTGTAGAGTGCTTTATACAATTTGAAAACCTTGTGTTCAAATCCTTTACTTCAAGGCCTTTTGGTTGCTCAACATACAGATGCTCCGCAAGATCAACATTAAGAAAGGTTGACTTTACATCTAGCTTATATATAGGCTAACTATTTTGCACAGCCATAGTTAGAAATATTCTAATTGTATCCAAATGAGCAACATAAACAAAAGTTTTTAAAAAGTCAGTACCTGGAGCTTGAGCATACCTTTTCATGACCAAGTGAGCTTTGTTATTCTTCAATGAACCATTTGGATTGAACTTGGACTTAAAAATCCATTTAAGTCCAATAACATCTTTCCCTTTAGGCAAATCAACCAAAGTTCGGGTTTGTTTTTTTTTCAATAGCTATCAATTCTTCTTTCATTGCTCTAACCTATTCTTCCTTATCAGCTGCATCTTCAAAAGTATGTTCTATGGCAAGACAAGCAAAATTATAGATAACATAAAATTCTGACTAACTTCTTACTTTTTTTAAAGGAGAATTCAAAGTAGGGTTTTCTATGAATTGTGTAGGCATATTGTTGTTATCTGCATCCAAAGTAGAATTCAAGTAAAGAGACTATAAATTAGATTATGTAATATCTTTAATGGTATGTGTAGCATCATTTCCTACCCAATCCCAAACATCTACTTCATTAAAGATGACATCACCACTAATAATTAAATTTTCAATAATGGGATTGAAAAGTCGATAGCCCTTTGTCTCCTTGCTATAACCAATAAAAATGCGCTTAGGTGCTTTTTACATCAAGCTTCCTTCTTAATTCTTATGGTACATGAGAGTAGGCAATTGAATCGAAAACTCGCAGATGGCTAACATTGGGGCTTTTACCAAACCAAGCTTCATAAGGAGTTTTTCCTTCGAAGACTCGTGTTGGTGATCAGTTGAGAACATATATAGCAATAGCCACTGCTTCTACCCAAAAACTTAGTTGAAGATGCTTATCATTCAACATAATTTTGGCTGCTTCAACAATTGTTCTATTATTTCGTTTGCTACATCACTTTGCTGTGGTGTATAGCTTATTGTCAATTGCCTCTGGATACCAAAATGTTTCCAAAATAATTCAAACTCTTTGGATGTAAATTCTCCACTGTGATCAATCTGGAGTTTCATGATTGAACACTCAGATTCCTTCAACACTTCAACTTTAAATTTCTTGAATAACTCAAGAGCCTCTACTTTCTCTTTTAGGAAATACACTTATCTCATTCTCGAGAAATCATCAACAAAGATAAGAAAATACTTACTTCCTTTTACCGATAATGTTTGCATCGATCCACAAATATCAACATGAAACAACATTAAAGGTTTAGCGGCTCTCTAAGACTTGTCTATTGGGAACCTTTCACGATGATTTTTCCTGAAAATGCAAGGTTCACATTTATGAGAATTTAGGTTTTGTACAACTAGTAAACCTATAACCATCTTCTAGTTATGTAACATTTGTAGTCCACTAAAGCTAATATGAGTAAACCTTCTATACTAAAGAACTGTATCATCACTTAAGGTAATAAATGCAACAAGATCAAATTGTGAAAACATTATCAGAAACATTTTATTTTCAAACATTTTTACTGAATAGACCAAATTTTTACTCCTTCTGTCATAAATCATGCATTCTTCATTGTCAAATATAGTATAATTATCCTTCTTCAATAATTGAACCAAGCTCAAAAGGTTATTACTCAAATTTGGAATATACATTACATCATGGATGAGCGTACCAGTTTTACAACTTACAACAATTGTGCCAATAACACACACTTGAACTTGACTGTTATTTCCCAAGGTTACGTTAGATTTCACTGTTTCATCAATTTCCACAAAAAAACTTCAGTTGTCAGTCATGTGATTACTGCTGCCACTATCTAAATACAGAGGATATAGCAATATTAGCAACTGAATAAGCAACAAATATATTATCTGACCCATCATCTTTTTCTTCATGAAAATTAGCTTAATCTTTTCCCTCACAATTATTAGTTATATGACCAAACCCTTTGCCATTATAGCATTCAACTGTATTTTTTACATGGTTAGATTTATTTTTGGGCCAATAATTTCTCTCCAGGTGATTAGCTTTACCACAATGAGGGTATATAGGAAAAGAATTTACATTACCTCGATTTTTTTCTGAACATTTGAACCACCATGTTCTAGGTTACAACCAGAACGACCACACCCATGTCCTCTTCTATTATTACTATATTCACCTTTTCTTATGCCTTCAAATTTCTTCATATCAACCTTTGTTTGAAAAGCTTGCTCCATAGAAGCTTTGGTTGATCTATTTAAGCAAGCTTCATGTGCCTAAAGAGAACATATTAACTCAACCAAGGAATAATTAGATAAATCCTTGAATTCTTCAATAGTAGCAACAACATGATCGAACTTAGGTGGGAGACTCCTCAAAACCCTCTAAACAACTTTCAATTATGTCAAATCTTAGCCAAGAGAGAAAATTTGATTTACAAGGCAGAGATTCTTATAGAGAAATTTTGAATTATATTAGTTGACTTCATTGTTAAATTCTAAAAATCGTGATGCAAAGTTTGCAATTTCATAATTACCACTTTACTAGATCCTTGATAGTGTTCTTTTAACAAATCTCATGCCTCCTTTAAGGTGGTTTCTCCCATCACTCTTGGGAACAAAGTGTCATCCATGTTTTGGCGGATGAAAAATAGGACCTTCAGATTTTTCTTCTACTTCTCCTTTAACTCATTTCTGTAAGTTGTTGTCAATCATATAGCTTGATGCAGATCTGTAAGCTCACTGAAACCATTTTCCACTAAATCTCGACATCTCATATAACCTAAATAATGTTCGCATTTTCACAGACTAAAACTGATAATTGGTTCCTTGCCAGGATTTTAGGTCTGAGATTAAAACTATACAACCATTACTATATGCATTGCATTGCCCTCAAAGGTCCAAAATAGGAGTTTGTCCATCGCCAAAAGTTGGTAGAAAAGCTGTGTTGACAAAGTCATAGTTTCCAATGGCACAAGTTGCAGCCAAGGTTCCTTCATTTGTATTCTGACCCCAATATACAACTATTCCATTTGCATCTAAACCTATTACTAGAATTAAGACTACTAAGGTGATAATAGGTAGTTCCATAATCAATTGAAATGCCATGAGAAGTTAGGCTACAAAGTGAAAAAAAATCAACGAATTATATCCCACAGGTAAAGCAAACAAGGAAATAATACACATAAATTTAAGATGTTTACCCTTTAATTTGGACTACGTTTATGGGTCAAACTCCAAATAAATCTTTTACTAATAAAAATAGCAAGTATAGATAGTGAAAAATAACACAACAAAATAGTGGCACTCATATACGAGATGTTTCCCAAATTTACTATCCTTAAGATAATATCCTCACTATTTTGTCACTCATCCTTTTAGGAAAATGTTTCCTAGAAAAACCCAAAAAATCACTCTCTCACACTCTTTGGAACACACAAATGGCTCCTTAATAAACTTACTTTCTCACTCACCACATATACATATCATGCACATATCAGAGAAAGAGGAGGGAGGGTCTATTTATAGACACTCCATCGCTTTAGCAAGCTGTCTCTTAGCTTGCTTAATGCAAGTTATTGACAGCTTGCTGTCTTTTTTTTATAATATAATCTTCTAGAGTGGCAGCCTATGTAAGTCGGTATCGCCTTACAATTCTCCATCTACCCACTACATGAAGTTTACTATCATTTCTGCAAATGATCGACAGAACTCAAACTTTTCCCTTGGTAAAACTTTTGTCATCATATTTGATCCATTCTCATCAGTATGAATCTTCTCAAGCTACAATAACTTCTTCTCTAACACCTATATAATCCAATGATATCTCACATCAATATGCTTTGATCTTGAATGGAAAGAGGAATTCTTCCCAAGGTGAATAGCACTCTGACTGTTACAAAACAGTTGATATCTATCCTACTAAAAATCAAGTTCATGTAAGAACCTCTTCATCCATAGGAGCTCCTTACATATTTCAGTTGCAGCAATAAATTCCACTTTAGTGGTAGATAGAGCAACACATTTCTACAATTTCGATTGTCATGACACAGCTTCTCCTGTAAAGATAATTAGGTAACCTGAAATAAACTTTCTGGAGTCAACATTACTGGCCAAGTTTGCATCTGTGTAACTAACTAACACAGGCTTGGTAGTTCCAAAACATAAGCATATTTCGGAAGTACCATATAGATATATGAGAATCCAATTCATGGCACTCTAATGTTCCTTACCAAGATTTGAAAGGAACCTATTCACTACACCAATAGCGTGAGCAATATCTGGTCATGTACATACTATGAAGTACATCAAACTTCCAACTCCAGAAGCATAAGGGACTTTCATCATCTCTTCCTTCTCTTCATCTATCGAAGGGCATTGCTTAGTACTCAGCCTAAAGTGATTAGCAAGAGGACAACTAATTGCTTTAGGTTTATCCATGTTGAACCTTTGAAGTACTTTCTCAATGTACTTCTCTTGTGACAATCATAATTTTTTGGTGTCCCTGTCTCTGATAATCGTCACGTCAAGAATCTGTTTTACTGTCCCCAAGTCTTTCATGGAAAAAGACTTACTTAACTGCTTCTTCAACTTGCTGATTTTGTTTATATTTTGGCCAACAATCAACATATCGTCAACATAGAGCAAAATGATAATGAAATCATCATCAGAGAATTTTTGTACAAAAACACAGTGATATGAAGTAGTCTTTTTATATCCTTATTGCTTCATAATTATATCAAACTTTTGATACCACTATCTCGGTGCCTATTTTAAACCATAAAGGCTTTTTATCAATCTACATACATAGTCTTCTTTCCCCTTTTCTTAAAACCCTCTAGTAAGGATGACAATGCGGCCCAACCAAACCCACTTTAGCTTGGGTTGATTAAGTCGTAGGCTGGGATTGCTTGGCCTGACTGGAAGGTATAAAACGATGTTATTTTTTATTTTTTATTTAAAACATAATGTTGGGCTAGCCCAGCCCGGGCCTCCTGTCAGCCCTTAGGTCTGGCCAAGCCGGGCTAAGAGTAGCCGTGGTCTAACCTGGCCCATTGCTACCCCTACCCTTTGGCTGCTCCATATATATCTCCTCTTCCAAATCTCCATGAAGAAAGATTGTCTTAACATTCAATTGCTCGATTTCCAAGTCTAGACTTACTGTAAAACCAAGCACTGAAAGACTTGTCACGTATCCTTTGGGGAAAACGTTTCTTAAACGTACCCCAAATATCACTCTCTCACAATATTTGGACACACAAATAGCTCCTTAATAAACTCTCTCTAACTCACAAGATATACATATCATGCACACATTAGAGAAAGAGGGAGGGAGGGTCTATTTATAAACCCTCTACCGCCTTAGCAAGGTATGGACAGCTTGTTGTCT
>JAOQMS010000009.1:25614824-25634227 GCA_027563885.1 Erythroxylum longipes | reverse complement strand
AATAAAATTTCAACTTATTTAAATATATATATATATATATATTCATAAAATATAATAAAATTTTTAATATTTATTAGTAAATATTATATAATAAATTTTAATTAATTATATCTAATATTCAATTATTATCAATAATAAAAGTATACATATTGAGTTATTAACATTAAAAATTAAACACAATTTTATTTTATTTAAAAAACAAAAACTATAAATTATAATATATACACATATCTTTTATCAAATTCAATTTATTTTGTGGTTCAAATTTATAACACTCCTAACTCGTGCTTGTCCATTTCATTTTTTAGGTGAAGGCTAAAACACAATGTTCAACCGAGACAAATCAAGATTTGAATACCTGTATTCTGATATGAGTGGAAGCACATGCCATTGCATCTCAACATTTAACACTCACAGTTTCCTAAAATTTTTTGTTTCATCTAGAAAAAAGACTTGGTGTAAAGCATCTAATCCGAGACTAGTTCTAATCGTGTTCATGTAATAATCTGTATTACATTGTCTAGATGGCTAGTCACATAGTAATAAAGACAATACTACACATTAATCCAAAAGAAAAACTAGACCACCCAAAGATGATGTGCTGAAACAATTTACTTCATCCTAGCCCCAGAATAAAGATGTTTCCTTTCCCATCAAAATAACCGTATGTTTATTTAGCAAAATAGTGAAAAATGCAATTCAACATGATCAAAAAATTCCAGAGAAAATTGTGAATAATTTAATTTTACCATTAATTAAAATATAACCATCTTGACATTTAAAAATCTCTTACAAAGAAGTTTGAAAGGTATCTAACAAACTTCATTCGAAATGGACTTCACATTTCAAAAATATAACCAACTCCATATTTAAAAATGGACTTCATTCGAAATGAAAACTGAAAGGTATCTAACAAAGAAGTTTAACAATTTCATTGTTAACATTTACAGAACCAACTCCATATTTAGAGAACCAAATTAACGACATCATAATCAACCTATACATTTACAGGACCACAACGGTGACGAGGTGTGGAGCACAAGAGATGATTAGATAGTACCTGAAGCAGATACAACGACAACGGCGAAGATGAGAGGCGACGTGGTGTGGTGGCATGACTCACAGTGGCCTTCGATTGCGACAAAGATGATGACGCTGGCTCGTCGAGGACGGTGGCACGTTGAGGACACACAGCGGCACGACGATGACGCGTTGTGGGACAACAAGGATGTGCGGTGGGACAATGAGCGCTGCAGTCAGACAACGACGATTGAAGAGAGAAAAAAAATAGGGTTGCGATGGATGAGGGGAAATGGGGGGGGGAGGAAGGAAACTGTGGTAGATTTAGGTTAAACGATGTCGTTTTTGTTTTTTTTTAATGCTTAACCAAAAGCAAACGATGATATTTACGGCTAAAATTTACCGACGGAATTTACCGACAGATTTTTTGTCGGTAAACTCTAGCATTATTTACTTTGCCAAGCATTCCCGCTTTCTTTAGCGACGAACATTTCTTACTGTCGCTATATTTTGTCAGAAAATTTGCCGGGATGATTTCCCTCCATATTTACTGACGAATATTTTTTCCGTCGCAAATCAAAATTTTTCCTAACAATTGTACCAACGGAACATGATATTCTATCGGTAATTTCCAACGGTTCAGTTTCCGTCAGTAATTGTCCATCGCTAATAACTAATTTTCTTGTAGTGTACTACTATAACTTGCACATACACCAAAATTTTGTCACCATAAATTTTATTAAAATGGGGCTTGGGCTAAGGTTTGGCCAAGGAAAATTTTAGGCTAAAATCACACATATTTACTAAGGCATTCAAATAAAAATGAAGGGCTATGAATGTGACCATGTATTCATCTATCAATATAATATGGCTATAATTATTCAATTCTTGATTTTTTATTTTAACAAAAATAATCATAGTATCAACCATATTCAAGTTATGGCAACCAAAATCTATTCAAATCTTGAAACTTTCAGCGTGCTGATCCGTTTCCAAATCAGATTGGTTATAGTAATCTTCTGGGGCCAAGATGAAAGGGAAGGTACGCTTATTGCCACCTGTGCCTATGGAAAATACCATATTGTGAACATAGCTTTCCTGTCAAAATTTGGCTGCGGCCAAACTACTAAAATCGACTTTTGAGGTCACTGTGATCCATCCTCAAATGGTTGTCAGGCGATCTCGAGAGATATCAAGAACTGTCAAAATAAAGGCATCAAAGCGATGCTCTCAATCAGAGGCTGCATAGGCAACTAATCTTTACAATTAGTTAATGACACCAGGAAGACTTTGCCCCCTTTAGCAGAATTATTGGAATGGTAAAAACAGAACAAATTAGTCTGTTGTTGTCTTATTGCACACATCCACCATAATCTCTACCCTCTTAACATTCCTAACAATTTTGCCAAATTATCGGCTTCTACTCCTTTTTTTGAAGTTACTTTTGAACATTAGCTTGCAGGGCTGATAACAGCATATCTTCTACATCTTTTCGGTCACAGGCTAATGTTCAAAATAACATTGATCTTGTGGTGTAACCTCATATCTAATGTAATTACAACTGAAAAGATGTAGAAGATGTGATGTTATCAACCTCCCGTAAGCTAATGTTTGAAAGAACATTAAGCTTGTGACGTAACTTCAATAAAAGGAGTAGATGCGTGAGAGGGTAAAGATTATTGTGGATTTGTACGGTGAGACAACAGTAGACTAATTTTTCATGTTTTTGTCATTCTAGAAATTCTGCTGAAGGACAACGTGTCATCGATTGATTCATGATGCTTGGACATAGAGTGATAGATCAATCAATATACATAATTAAGTCATAGGTAAGTAGTATGACTTTGACTTAATATTGTCAAATAAGGTAGTTATTATTATCGAAAATTGTAGTAATAAAATTGGTGAAGATGGTAATTGTCAGTGAAATGTTTTTTTAGAATTTAAAAAAATTCATTAAAAATGAGAAGATTACAACTGAGGTCTCTCCCACGTGGGACACTAACTACACACGATAATGGTAAACAAAACAACAACGTATACTACACATGGTAAACAAAACAACAATGTAACATAGCATAATAGAATCAATGTCGTTTAACACTTAGGGTATAACGACCCCTATCTTTCGTGAACTCTTGAGAGATTACTCGATTTGGGAGGGAGGGAGATAACAATGGAGAAATCAGTGGCGATGGTGGCGATCAATGTGTCTCCCTGAAGTCCTTCTAGATTTTGCGGTGTGCCAAGGATGTCTCAAGCTTAGGTAATAGATTCTCCTCCAATATTGCAATGTCTTTTTGCGATTAGGGTTTAACTATTTTGTTCCTTTTCGACAGACACTACTTTAGGATTTCTTCTTTACGGGGAAGGACGTAGGGGAAGAGAGTTACTCCGGTAGGTTTCTCGTTAGTAAGATTTCCTCCTTAATGAATGAATCTTCTTCTGTTGATGACAGGGCTAGGCAGCGATCCTTCAAGTATAAAGCAATTAGGAAGGCGTTGATCTGAGAAAAACCCTCCTTTCCACCAGTATTTTCGAAGCTAAGATTTTTCTGGAAAGTAGGTGATTTGCTTAACTGCTTATTCTTGATTTCTGAACTGCTCTAATTTGGCCCCATGATTTTATGAAGTAGTTCTGAGTAACTAGTGATTATAAAGAAACAACGAGGACTAGACTCTCCAAGTGAGAGCCATTCCTATGCTACAATAGAGGTTCAGCTGATCTATAATCAGTTGTTCCCTTATGCTAGCCAAAATGAGGTCAGTAAGAAGGCTTGGGGAGATTGATTTCTCTCTGAATCTTTTATTATTCGTGAGCACTTGTAGCAACCGAGATCAGTAGGATGTCCTTATCATATTTAGAAGTATGTAGGTGAGATAATTCCAGTAGGATATTAGAGAGTCTGTTGTGTTTTAAACCAGGGATACAAAGAGTAGAGATTTTAGAGCATATCTCTCTAGAGAAAGCACACTCGAAAAAGAGATGATCTTTAGTTTCATCCTCAAGATTACATAGGATGCACATTTTTTAGGAGGATAGGAACTTCAGCCTATCCATAGTGCTGAGTCTATTCATCATAGCTAGCCAGAGAAAAAAACTGTTATTAGGTCTTAGAAACTTGTTCCAAATCATGGGGTACCATCCTACCCTATGTGCAGAACCGTCCCTCAGCTGTTTGAGTACCTTTGTAGTTATATCTAAAACTGGAATTCCATTCCACAGGTAAATATCTCTCTCCCCAAGTCTTCTAGATTATGGAATGGACAAGTGTCTAATCTCATCCGATGTTAACAACCAAGCCCCATTTTATCTCGTGAAGCCTTGTTTTCTTAGGGAATCTTTTCAATAGAGTTCGTGCCATCTGATTTTGAATTAATGCTCCTTGTCCTGTCCAGTTGTCATAACATAAGGAGAATCTTTCCCCAATCCCTATTTGACAAGTGATGTTCAGTTGAATCTCATCCCTCATTCTTAAATTTTGGCTAAAAAATAAAGTATAAATGTTTTTGATTCTTAGAGCCCAAAAACTCTTACCTTTCAATATGTAGATATGTATCCATTTGATCCACATAGATTGTTTTTCACCTTCTCCAAATCCTCTTAAACATTAGAAGAGTGTTTTTCTTGCTAATTAACTCCAAAACTAAACCTCCCTCTACTTTAGGTTGACAGATAGTCCTCCAACTGACCTTTGCTATTCCTTTCTCACCATTTCCTTTACCCTATAGAAACTACTTTATCATCTTTTCAATAGTTTTAATAAGCCCTTTGGAGAGAAAAAGATGGGAAAACCAGTAGGTATTCAGTGACATAATAACTGATTTCAGAAGCTGTAATTTCCCTTTATAGGATAGAGATCAATTAGTCCATGAACCCAGTCTTTTCTAGATTTTTTCAGTTAAAGGGATGCATTCACAGAATCTGAGTCTCCTTGATGAAATAGGAATTCCCAAATATAGAAGAGGAGGATCTTTAAAAACCATTCCAATAACTAATGACAAGGAATTTGACATATAAGAAGCACTTTTGGAGAGAATGAAATAGCTTTTAGTGAGGTTGATACACAGACCCGATAGCTTCTTGAAAGAATTGAGTGTACTCATCAGTAGAGAGACTGAGTGGACATTAGCTTTACTTAGTAGAATGAGATCATCTGCAAAACATAAGCTTGTTAAGGAGAGTTTCTTACATTTTGAATGATGTCTGAAACTGGAATCTGTTGCAGTGTTATGCTTCAGCATTTAAGTAAGGACCTCTATGCATATTAGGAATAGATAAGGGGACAGACGGTCCCTTTGCCTAAGCCTTTTTTTTCTTTAAACATCTCCGTAGGGCACCCATTTATTAATAAACCGTAGGAAGCAGTAGTAACACACTCTTGAATCCAGCTTCGAAAACTGTAGGGGAAGTTCATGACCTCCATGGTTTATAGCAGAAAAATCTAGTTAACACTATCAAAAGCTTTTTGTAGGTCCCCTTTGATAGAACAACTTAAAGGGCTTTTCCTGCGATTATATCCTTTCAAAAGCTCCTGCACAAGAAGAATATTTTCGCCACTATTCCTGTTGTTTATAAAGGCACCTTGATTCTCACTAATGAGAAAGGGTAGAGCCTCCTTCAGTCTATTTGTCAAAATCTTAGCAATGATCTTATAGAGGAAATTCGTGCAGGAAATGGGCCTGAATTCACTCCAGGAGGTGGGATTGGAGTTTTTAGGGACCAAACATAGAAAAGTCTTATTAATCTCCTTAAACAGTACTCCTTTTAGAAAAAATTCATGAACAACCTCTTTAACTGACCCCCCCACATTACTCTAGGATTTTGATAGAAGATCTCATTTAATCCATCAGGGCTAGGTGCCTTAGATTCATTCATATAAAAAAACAACCTTCTCAATTTCCTGATCTAAAACTAGTCTAATTAACAAGAGAGCGTCATGATCAGGGATTCTTGCTTAAATATACTGCCTTAGATCAACTCCAGATCCTGGAGGGGCAACTTCTTCACCTAGGATATTTCTATAGTAATTCAGTGCATCCTTTGCCATTCCATCGTGTCCATACACTATCTCTCCAGTTTCACATTTGATGGAAGTGATTTTGTTTACATTCTTCCAAGCTAGCACTGAGTTAAAGAAGAACTTAGTACATCTATCCCCTTCCTTTAACTAATTGATTTTGGCTCTTTGCTTCAATAAGGAACATTGATTGTCCACCAATTGCAGATAGTTCTTAAGGGCTTCTTTTTCTGTTGTGGCTAGTGTTCCATCTGTAGGATTTTCGGCCAAAAATTTTTGAATAACTGAAAGTTTATCTCTAGTAGATTTTGTCTCCTAAGAAATATTCTGACCTCTCTTTAAGTTAAGGCTCTTCAATTCCTTTTTAATAGCTTTAAACTTTTGGAGGCATATGTACTGCTTAGTCCCGTAAAAGTCAAACTCCTACCCCTTCCTTATTGCTTCTTGAAAACCTTCCATATTTACAAGAAAGTTATTGAACCTAAAAGGATGATGGATTCTAGGAGTAGTAAATAGATCTCCATCCTCATAGGAGTATGGTCCAAAATTCCAGGGTCTAGAAATTATACTGAGCTTCCTGAGAAAATATTGAGCCATTCCTCATTAACCATTGCCCTATCTAATTTTTTTCCTGATGTGTCAACTAGAACTGTTCTTGTTTGACCAAGTGAATCTATGGCCTTCAAATTTTAGATCCATAAGTTCCACTTATTGCATACAGTCGAACATATCACAAGAGTAGTTGAGCAAGTTACAGTTTCCTTCCGCTTCTGATCTGAATAGAGTGGTGTTAAAATCACCACTAACCAACCATGAAGCATTAATCAAAGCCTTAATTATTTGTAGAGAATTCCATAGATTAGTTCTTTGGAACACAGTATTAAGACCATAGACAAATGTGGCTAAATCATAACAATTTTCCATTTTGAAGAAAAGCTCAATGTGGATAAACTGCTGATTATACTCCAGAGTTTTAACCCCCCAAAATTCCCCATCATATGCAATAATAATCCTACCATAGGCATAGCTTTGGTGGTTTGTAAGAAGCTGCCACTTGCTACCCAAATAACATAATTTATTCAAATTAACTTCTCTAATTTTGGTTTCCAAGAGACAAAAAACCAGAGGCTTTTCCCTTAGGACAAAATCCCTTAATGCATTTAACTTAGAGGGGTTATTTATTCCACGAACATTCCATACTATCAAAGTCATATAAGATTACCTTTCCCTTTGGAGCCTTTCCTACTGCTCCTATTACTTTTCCTAGAGAGAACTTGCTCAAATTTCTCCTCTAAAGGAACGCCATTCTGCATATCAGACTTCTATATACTATTTTCATACTATATAGGATCTTGAGCTCCTCCACTTGAACTATCTCCACTAGTTTCTAGAATATTCTGCCCCGTGTTCATTAGTGTATTGTTTTGTTCACTGGGTGGGACATGTACCTTCCAGTTGGAGGGAAATTGGGATCTTTTCTACCTGATAGCTCTCCCCTTTTAGAGGAGAAACTTGTTCAACCTAAACTAGTTCATGGTTTTCAACTACTTGTTCTGCCTTCTCACAATCTTTGCTGTCCTCCACAAAATTCTTTTCCATACCCATCACCTCCCAATAATCACCTCTAGTAAAGACTTTTCCTGTAGGTTTCCATTCTTTACCTTGAGCCTTAAGAGACGATTTCCATTGGTAAGTAACTAGGACTTTATCTTCTTTAAGAGAACGTTCATTGGCCAACCCCAAGACAGGGATACTGTCTTTCATTTCCTTAGAGATATCCATACTCACACATAACCGTGTAAATCCTACCCTTTTCCTCAACGCAGTGTTTTCATCCATACATATTGGTTTTCCTAAGTAACTCGCTAGCATACTCAATCCCTTGGCAGTCCAATATTTTAAAGGAATATTATGAATGTTCACCCATGGAGGAATGTGCTTAATTCTAAGTTTTTCTAATTCCATTCCCGATTGCCGATTTTAGAGAAACAAAGGGAGTTGAGAGATGTGCTAAGGGCCTTCCTCAATTACCTTTTGAGCTTCCGATTTTGAAGAGAAGGAGAATATCAAATTGTCCTCCTCAGTTAGCATTACCTCCATAAGACCTCTTCCTTTCCAATTTCTTTATGCCCATGCTTGTATCATTGGTAAAGCAGGCCGTTTGTCCATAAAAAATCCAACTAGGGTGGCTTCCTATATCCTAGCTCCTTCCTGCAGAATGTCTAGGCTAGGAGCCACTATTAGCTTCCCATCAATCTCCATAGGAGGGCTGAAAACCAGGGATGAACACGAGTTATCTCCCACGACTTGCTTCCATGTTGTCCTAGGAACATTTACAATGTCACCTACTATGGGGGTTGAAAGTTTGGGAAAGGTGGTAGAGGTAGAGGGAGGGTCATTGAAGAGTGAGATGGGGAAGAAGGAAGGGTAGTTTTAGTAGGGGAGGAAGGTTGAGGGAGGGGAATTAGGGAAGAGGTGGTTTGAAAGGTAGAAGAAAATGGTGGAAAGTTAATCTCCATTTTAGGTTTGAAAACCAACAGGATATCAAAGCTGGATCTGTGGTGTTCGGATGGAGGAAGGGAGTGCTAGGTTTAGGGTTTGGTGTGTGGAAGAGGAGAGTAGAGAAAAAATAGAGTTTCTTGTTTTGTCAGTGAAATGTTGATAGTCTTTATTTGTGAGGTTTTTGTGTATAGTATTGTAATAGGGTTAAGTTAAGACTTAGCTAAGCTCTCTACATGGTTTGAGATAAGATGAGTCAATGCAATCTAAACTACCCATGATTTAATCTAAACTAAATGATAAGATGATATGATGTTATCTAAATTAGGATAAGTTGATAAGGTAATTTAATGTAATTATAAGATGTATGTTGTTATCAATCTCTGGAACAACTTTCTCGTTAGTTCGTCGAGTTCCCGACCAACTAGGAGAAGTCATTTTAGACGGCATAGACTTTACATCGAGAGAAACGTCACCATGCTGCTCTTGCCCGTAGGTTGTCGGAGCTAAGCAATGGAAAAAGAAAAGTGTACTTAACAGCAGCACCACAATGTTCATTTCCACTTCTATTTCCATTTCCAATTTTCCATATGTAGACTTTTATCTCAATGGTGGACCATTGACAGGATTATTTGACTCTGGCTAGGTATAATTCTACAACAATCCTCCATTCAAGTATAGCTCCAGCAATCCTGAAAATTTCAAGAGCTTCTGGAACAAATGGACATCAACTATTCTTCCTACAAAGTTCTTCGTAAGGTTCACAGCTTGTCCTGCAGCTGCAAGCAGTGATTACGTGTCCCTAGATGATCTCATCACGCAAGTTCTGCCTTTTTGTCATGTTTTCAAGTAAGCATGGTGGTGTGATGCTTTGGGATAAGCATAACGATGATCAGAGTGGTTACAGTTCCAAAGTTCAAGGTAGTGTGTTAGTGTTTGATCTGTGGGAGGAGGTATCATGTAAATTTGTAATCCATGTTGGTGAAAATAATAATTAAATTAGAATGACTTATCTGAAATGCAAGGCGTTATGAAAATCACTACCTTAAGTCAGAAACTCTCTCTTTACGGTGCAGGACAACAAGTTCCGACCTTAAGGTTAAAGCCTTTTTCACCAGCTTCGGTGCACTTCAAAAGGCGGAGTAGGAACTGTCTCTGAAAATTAATAAAACAGACAAAAACAGAATAGAAAAGACAAGAAGATATGTGTATAAAAGGTGTTTTTATGTGAAAGATTTGTGCCTTATATAGGAAAAAAGGAGTAGAATCGTGACCGTGGGAGAGAGCAAAAAGAACAAAGTGTGAGTCGTAAACAAGATGGACAACTATTTATATAGGAAAAACAAATGACTATTTGGGTGTATTAAAGAATAATAATAAAGATGGAAAACGCTTTGGATGTTTGGATATAATAGAGACTAATAATATCCATGATGGTTGCTTAAGAATAACAGCTACATTGATATACGTTATTGTGTAATAAAAGTGGGGTATAACTGACAAGTTTTTGGAATAATCAATACCAACAATCCCCCATTTCGTCCAAACCTTGAGAAATAAACTGTAACATAGGTGAACAACGAGGTGAACTAAATCTTGAACCTGGTGTCTAAGAAATTTCAGAGACAGAACCTGTTAGAGATATAAACAACCTCAAAATACCCTGGTCTCATGATCACTCTAGAGAGATAGCCCAAATACTCTCATAGGAGGGTGGTTAGCCCCCAAATTTCGGAGACAGAACCTGTTAGAGATATAAACAACCTCAAAATACCCTGGTCTCATGATCACTCTAGAGAGATAGCCCAGATACTCTCATAAGAGGGTGGTTAGCTTCCACACAATCACGTAGGTAAGTCCATCAAGTGTGTACTACTCACACCATCCAAACTTAGGCTGTGGAACTCATTAAGGATTAAACAATCCAACCTCAACAAACATAGTAAAGTCATGCTAAAGGACGCTATTCAATAACCGAATATCTTAGTATTATTCCACAAACAATGTACAAGTAAGTAGTCACCACATAACTTCATTTAACCTATTGAAATTGGTTTCCCAAGTCGAGTGTCCATCATGAGGTTACTACACAATTGGGCTCAACCCCATTATTTTAGCATGCTCTGAAACTAGTTTTATACTCAAACCTTTTGTAAACAGATCTGCTAAGTTTCTTTTTAACTTGAAATAGTCTAAAGAAATTACACCATATCTAATTAAAGTACAAACAATCTTATCTCTCAATGTGATATGTCTACTTTTGCCATTATATGCCTTATTCTTGGCAACATGAATGGCAGCTTGCGAATCACAATGAAGGAAAACAAAAGGAATTAGTTTTTCCCAAAGTGGGATATCTGCTAAGAGATTCCTTAGTCACTCAGTTTCTCGTCCTGCCAATTTCAAAGCCATAAACTCAATCTCCATTGTTGATCTCGCAATACATGTTTGCTTGGATGATTTCCAATATGCAGCAGCTCTTGCTAAGGTAAAAATATAACCATTGGTAGAGTGTATATTATAAATCTCTTTAACTCATTTAGCATCAGAATACCCCTCCAATACAAGAGGATGACCTCCAAAAGATAATCCATAATGCATAGTAGCTTTCAAATACCTCAACAAACGAATCAATGCATTACAATGTTCTTAATTAGGATTATGAGTATATCTACTAAGTCTACTCACGCAGTATGCAATATCGGGATGAGAGTAGTTCATCAAGAACATTACACTACTAAGAATTTTAACATACTTAGCTTGGTTTACACTGTCACCAAGATTTTTCTTTAAAGCAACACTAGCGTCATAGGGAGTTTTGACTGGAATAACATTATAGTAACCAAACTTCTTCAAAATTTTCTCAACATAATGAGTTTGATTCAACCTAAAACCAAAGTCAGCCTTATCAACTTTGATTCTCAAAATAAAGTCCACAAATCCAAGATCTTTCATATTAAAAGAAGACTTTAGCAAACTCTTGGTAGTATCAATGATAGATAAACTAGTACCAAAAATAAGCATATTATATATATAAAGAGTTATGATTACATAACCATTGGCATCAAATTTCACATAAATGTAAGAATCATCATCACAAGAGGTGAAACCATGTTTGAAAATCTCACTTTCAAATTTTTCATGCCACTGTTTGGGAGCTTGTTTAAGTCCATACAAAGACTTAACCAATTTACACACCTTTTGGCCTTGACTAAGCACTCTAAGTCCCTCGGGCTAGACCACATAAATTTCCTCATCTAGATTACCATTTAAGAAAGTTGTCTTAACATCCATTTGGTGCACATGAAGCTTAAATACTGAGGCAGTAGCAAACAACATCTTTATAGATGTAATTTTAGTAACAAGAGAGTAAGTATCAAAAAAGGCCAATCCTTCCTTTTGTTTAAAGCCTTTAATCACAAGTCTTGCCTTGACCCTCTCAATGGTTCCTTTAAATCTAAATTTCTTTTTGAAAATCTACTTACATTCCAAAGGCTTACACCCTCGAGGTAGATCAACTAAATCCCAAGTTTTATTAGACATGATTGACTTTAATTCACTATCTATGACTTCCTTCCAAAACGTAGCATCCACAAATCTCATTGCTTCCTCATAAGTTTTAAGATCTTCCTCAATAATATAAGTCACTAAAAAAACATCATTTATCTCCTCAGGTTTTGTCGCCACAAAGGAAGTAATAAAGTCAGAAACAAAACTAGTAGGTACTCTAGCTCTTTAGCTTCTCTTTAGTTCAACAATTTCCTCTTCCTCTATGTCATCATTGGTAGAAGAACTAGGGACAAATTCTATAGGGACTTGCACACTTACTTTCATAGGAAATATATCCTTGAAGAACACTGCATCTCTTAACTTCATAATTGATCCAAAAGTGCTAGACCCCTCTTACTTAACCATAAATCTATAGGCAGCACTATTAGAGCCATATCCCACAAAAATTGAATCAATGGTCTTAGGCCCAATTTTCTTCTTCTTATGTTCAGGTAGAGCAACCTTAGCAAGACACCCTCACACTTTCAAAAAACGCAAGTTAGGTGGATAACCTTTCCAAATTTCATAAGGGATTTGATCTAGTTTCTTAGGAGGGACTCTGTTTAGAAGATAACAAATTGAAAAAATAGCGTCCCCCCCCATAAAATCAGGTAAATCAGAAGAAAGCAACATTGTATTTATCATATCCTTAAGTGTTCAATTTTTCTCTCGGCTATTCCATTTTGTTTAGGTGTATAAAGGGCTGAAAGCTCATGAATAATCGCAATTTTTTCATAATAATCAGCAAGGAAATCAATACTATACTTACAACCTCGATCATACCTTAATATCTTACTTCTATTTTCTATTTGGTTTTCAACCTCAGCTTTGTATTTCATAAACATTTCCTCAACATCACTTTTATTTTTCAATAAGTAAATCTTAGTAAATCTAGAATAATCATCTACAAAAGTAATATAATATCTCTTGTCTCCTTTACTCATACAATTCTTAAAATCACTCAAGTCTGTGTGCACCAAGTCTAGAGTGCCATAGGTCTAAAGACTCAACAATATGAGCAGAAGAAGTAGATGGATTCATTTCAACATCAAATACAAATAATCCCCCATTACAAAACCCTTTTCTAACAAAGTTCTCATTCTTAGTCAGAACTAGCTTATCAAAATTAAAGGTCAGTTTAACACCAGCTTTGTTAAGTAATGCACCAGAAATCAAGTTTCTACGTACATCAGAAACAAACAAAACATTTTCTAATGCCAACACTTTTCTATAAGTGAGTTTGAGAGGGACTTTGCGAACTACTTGGATAAGAACTCTGCCAGAGTTGCCCATGTATACGAATTCACCATCAACAGCATCATTCATCTCCTTAAACAGGTCCTTGTTGGTGCAGGCGTGGTGTGTGGCTCCCGTGTCAATGATCCACTTGACCAAATTTTCAGCAAGGTTGACTTCGGACACCATAGTAGTAATGATCTCCTCGTCATCACCAGCTTTAACCATATTAGCTTGAGGCTTACCAAAGCTCTCTTAATTACCACGTTGGTACCCCGTCTGGTTTCCTTTCCCGAACTGTCACGATTTTTATCCTTGGCCTTTCCCATAGTTGATTCTAGCTTGACAATTGGCAGTAGGATGGCCTGGCTTGTGCACCAATATTCACCATCAATCCTTTTGCACTTAAACTGACCCTGTTTGTTGTTTAAAAACTTGTTTTGTCCACCATTCTTTCTGCTTGTTCTTGAAACACTTGTTTTGTCCACCATTCTTCTTAAAGTTATTAGCATTTCTATGTTCTACCACATGAGCCTTAACAGTAGGGACAAGGGTAAGTGTTTTGGTTTATCTTGTGCACAGTTGGCATCCTCAATCTTTCTATGTCCTATCAACTCCTGAAGCTTTATATCTTTCTTTTTATGCCTCAACTGGTTTTATACTCATTCCATGAGGCAGGTAGTTTCTCAATAAGGCCATTAGCTTGAAACAACCCACACGTGTTTATACCCTCGGCAAGGATTTCAGCAACTAGATTTTCATACTCATGTAGTTGGTCCATAATAGGCTTATCATCAATAATGGTAAATTTTAACTACCTAGCAACTGCATATTTCTTAGTACCGACATAATCCGTCCTATATTTCACTTCTAAAGCATCTCAAATTTCCTTAACAGTTTTGTACTTGCAGTAGATATCAAACAAATGGTTGATCATATGGTTAAGTAACACTTCCCTAACAGTACGATTATACTTAATAGTCTTAGGGTCAGTGTTGTCACTAGGAGTCTCTTGAAACAGTACATAATCAATTTTATATTATTGAAAGTAAAACAAAATTTTCTTATATCATCGTTTAAAATTTCTCCCATCTAGAGACTCTAATCTAGTTAGGTCAAGTATAATCTAGTTAGGTCAAGTATAATTTTCGGGGCTACAATGATAGGAGCTGAACCTATGTGGGGAACAGTCAGTGCAGAACCTACGTTGGTCTCATTTGTAGACAACATATTAAATCACACAAAATAGTCACAATATGAAGAAAACAACACCGTATTCCGACTTCTACCAAAATTAATATGCAGCAGCAAAATCGTAGTAATTTCCAACAAACAGTAGCAACGAAATATATTTCGACTTAGATTGTTAAATATATTTCGATTTAGATTGTTAGCGAAAATAACGATAATAATTAAATTGGAACGACTTATCTGAAATGCAAGGAATTGTGAAAATCATTGCCCTAAGTCGAAAACTCTCCCTCTACGGTGCAACAGAACAACGAATTCTAACTCTAGGATTAACGTCTTCTCTACTAGCTTCGATGCAATCCAAAGAAAGAGTAGGAAATGTCTCTGAATATTAATAAAAGCAGATAAAAGTAGAATAAAAAAGACAAGAAAATATGTGTATAAAAGGTATTTTTATGTGAAAGATGTGTGCCTTATATTAAAAAAAAGGAATAGAATCGTGACTGTAGAAGAGAGCGAAAAGAACACAATATGAGTCGTAAGAAAGACGGACAAGCTATTTATATAGCAAAAAACAAATGACCGTTTGGGTGTATTAAGAATAATAATAAAGATGGAAAGGTTTTGACGTTTGGATATAATAAAGACTAATAACATCCACGATGATTGTTCAAGAATGACAGCTACGTTGATAAGCGCTATTGTGTCATAAAAGTGGGCTATAACTTACAAATTTTTGAACAAGCAAATACCAACAATCCAAAGCAAAAGGGGAATGCCGGAATTCTGACCAGAGTTCTAGTAAATAAAATCTTGCTCCTTTCCATCTACTTCATGTTCTACCAATAGGAGACTTGGACGTACTGATGGATTTGATTAAAGATGTATTCACACTTTCCGACATATCATATATTTTTAAGTGAGTAGCAATGATCCTCTAAATTATTTAAAACAACAATTAGTTTCACTACTTACATCACCTCATAAACAATTTGGCATATTATTTTACTCATTTTAATAATTTTTTGGGGTATATAATCTAAATAATTTATTCAATAAACTCATAAATTTTAAATTAAATATATTTAGTTAATTTAAATAATTAGTAATAAACTTTATCCCAAATTTTTCTCTAAAATAAAGTTTTTGATAAATTTCAAAATGTAAATATGAACATTCTTTTATAATAATAATAATAATAATAATAATAATAATGATAATAATAACAATAATAATACTTTCATCCATATACTTCAAATTAAGACATAATATTTCTGAACTTTTTTCCATATACTTTATACACAGATTAATATGAAAAGATTATACTTAATTATATTAAGAACAAGTGTTAGTAGATAATTTATGCACTTATTGACAAGAAACGACAAGAACAATTTAGTAAAAACTCCGCTCTAAAACACGAGGTTTGAGAATGTTAAGTGGTACGTAACTTTATTGCTAACTAGTAGAGAGATTGTTTCTAAATATTTATGGACAAAATATATTAAGAAATTACCAAACAAAGGGTAAATATATTTTTTTGTTTAATTTTTAATTAGTTATAATTTTTATTATATTTGTTATTCAAAAATAATATATTTTTTAAAATTTTAATTATGACATCATTTTAGAATTATAAATAAATAAACTTTAATTAAAAATAACATAAACGAATTATATGTTAAGCCCATAATATCAATAAAAATTTTCGTGAGAATTGAAATAAAAAATTATATCATTTAAAGATCTAAATAATTAAAAAAAATAAACTTTTTGTACGCAAGCCTATCAGTCCAGAGTCCTTTTTATTAGTTATCGCGCTTAGACTAGGGTTAGTTATGTAATAAACTTGTACAAGTGAAGAGCCCTTAAACCCCACCACCTCGTCATCGGTAAAAGGTCACCGTGGTATCTGTTTCTTCTCCACCGCCGTTACATCTGATCTCCGTCCCTTTCACTCTCGGGACTAATACGATATTTTCTCAAGGATTTATAGTTGATTCAGTTCTAACTAACGTAGCCCATCTCAGAATTAGGGTTTTAGAGACCTACTGAAGCTATGGGAAGAGCCAAGAAGGGCCCGAAGTTTGCTGCCATGAAGAAGATGATCACTTCTAAAGCAATTAAACAGTTAGTTCTTCCTCTTCTCTGAGCCTTTTCCTTTGTTTTTTCCCCCTTAATTTTTGACCTTTGAATATAATCGTGTACTTAGACACAAAGAGGAGGTTTTGAATCCAAAGAAAAAAGATCTTTCCAAGTTGAATTTACCGAGAAACGTGTAAGTTCTCTATATCTCGAATTTTAATTCTATTATTTCTTCTTCGTTTATTTATGCATGCCCTCTGGGGTGGGTTTATGGTGATATAGGCCGCAAGTTTCTTCGGCGCTTTATTTCAAATACAATACAGCTTTGGGGCCTCCATACAGGGTTCTGGTGGATACCAACTTCATAAATTTCTCCATTCAGAATAAAGTAAGTTCTGTGTTGTTTTTATTTTAAGCTGGTTTCTTCTCATTATGGTCCAGTTTGTTTCATAGTACATCCAAATATTTACAGTTGCACTCGTTCTATTCGTGTACTTATGTTAGTCTCTTACGCTTGCTTCTTGTTTCTGTTTTTTCTTCTTTGCTTTTGTAGTTGGATTTGGAGAAAGGGATGATGGACTGCTTGTACGCAAAGTGTGAGTATATGAGCGCAGTTTCTTTTCTTCTGTTTTTATCAGAACAAGGAGATTTAGTATTTATTTCTCAATTTTCTGATTGCTAATGTTTTGGTAGTGGATAACCTTGAGTTTGTAAATAGCGTTTGGCAATGCCTCTGCTTTTGGAGCATAATTTTAGGGAAATCAAAGTCCTATTACCAAATTGTGAAAGATCAGTCGATTTATGAGAGAAATTATACACCTTCTCTGTTCTTGTTTTATTGATTTCATTATCCACTGGGTGTCTACAGGTACCCCATGTATCACAGATTGTGTGATGGCAGAGCTTGAGAAGCTAGGCCAGAAATATCGAGTTGCTCTGAGGTATTTAACTCTTGGCTTTTCCTGTGACATTGATCACGAATTTTCATCATTGTTTTTTCACTTGGTCTACTTTTTCTGTAAATTTTCTTATGAACTTATCTCAGATTGCTAAGTGCTTGGCTGGTTCAGAACTTGTGTTAATCTGCATTTTCATTTTGACTGGTCATCTTCTACTTCCAGCTGATTTGCATTTTCCCTTACAACAGGATTGCAAAGGATCCTCGGTTTGAGAGGATACCCTGTATTCATAAAGGGACCTATGCAGATGACTGTATAGTAGATAGGGTCACTCAGGTGGGTTTTGACGTGCTTCTGTTTTTCTCCATATTTCTACGAGTTACTAACTTGAATTATTTTAGCGTTATTTATATGGTGGTTCGTGTGTATTGTGTTGCGAACTGTGATATGCATTTGCTAACATTATTCATCATTATGGTAACAGCACAAGTGTTTCATTGTTGCTACGTGTGATCGAGATTTAAAACGAAGGATACGGAAGGTACGTTCAAATAGATACTGCTTTATGGCATTGTCTGTTTATCTCTGTTTCCAGCATAATGTGATTTGTCTAATTGCAGGTTCCTGGTGTGCCAATCATGTACATCACTAAACATAAGTACTCCATTGAGCGGTTACCTGAAGCAACAGTCGGTGGAGGTAGGTAACATTCATTTATCATAATTTGGAGTAGTAATCCCAATTCAAAAATGCTTTTTGGACTTGAAGACCTTTTCTTTTTATGAGAAGAACTATCAGATGAGGCATCATTGCTGTCTATTTGACTCTTGTGTTACACTTTGTCTTGTTCTTTGAAGTTGTAATTGCATTTTATTGAACTTGGACGATTCTAACTTACTGTGTGTTTCTGTTGCAGCCCCGAGATTTTGATATGTCTATTAAGAAGTGACGCTTGTGAAAAGGTTTTAACACTTTTGAGAGTTGGAGATCGAAACAGAAGATGTCAGTATATCTTTTAGTAAGAGAGATTTGAGAAGATTTTGATGTATCTTGTGATGCCTAACCCTCACAAGGTAACGCAGATGAGAAATTATGTATTGTTATGGATGTTTTCGTTTATGAAACCATTTGATTTCTTTCTTTTATTTTTCCTTCCCTTTTTTGTCTTTAACCAGTAGCTATCTTCACAAGTTCATTATATTTTTAATCGGTCATGGTATTAGTCCTTCAGCTAAGAGCAAAATAGTAACTTCCTCCTTGTAAAAGTAATTTAGGGTTGTTCATAACACAAATGTTTCTCGTAGTTTCCTTCAAAAAAAAATGTCTCTTAGTCACGACTAAAATAATTGACATCATCTTTGTAAAAATATCTGGACTTAGCCAATGATTTAAAAACCGATCTTGTTCAACTAGTTTAGCAATAAAAATTTTGATTCGGTCAATTTTTCAGTTTGGTTTTTATCTTTTTTAAAAATTGATCAATTTTTTAATTAATTGGTTAGTTTTTGTAAATTAATTAGTTTTTATAAATTAAAAGAAATTAACTAATTTTTATTTAACAATATTTTTGTTAAACTTTAATTTTTTAATAAGTAACGATCGTATTTTTAAATTTTTAATTTTATCTTATTTTTAACTAGTTTTAGAACGGTTTCAATTAAGAGACTGCTTCTGTTTTTTTGTTATAGTTTTTAATTTCCTTTTTTAGATTTTTATTTTTGTTTTTCTTTCAAATAAAAACAAAAATATGTTTGGTTGTTAATGTTAATGTAGTTATATTTTTATCACTGGTAATAAAATAATAATTACATTTTAGATAAAACTTAAAGATAAATTATTTTTAATTAAATAAATTTATTTAATCTCTTATATAGTATTTATTAACAAATTATTAATAAAATTAT
>JAOQMS010000009.1:25569276-25614724 GCA_027563885.1 Erythroxylum longipes | reverse complement strand
AATATATTTTAATTATTAAATCAAATTTTATTTGAATATTTTTTATATTTTAAATTTAATTATATATAATTTAATTATAAAAATTAAATTAAATTAAATGATCCACAATTTTTATTGATAATTAATTTTAATTTATTAAATATATAATGTTGAATTAAATTATTCATAATTTTATTAATAATTAAATAATTAAATAATATATATTTAATTGATAATAAATCAGATTATGAAAAAAAAACACTTTTTATAATTTTCATAAATTTTAAAATCTGAAAGAAACCAAAACTAAAAGTTGAAACTAAAAATTCAAACAAACAAGATTTTTTATTGAATTTGAAAACAAAAATAAAAAATCAACCTCTTAAATTTTTAAAACCTTAAATTTTATGTCTTATCGATTTAACTTTTTGTTGGTTTCGATAATATTGTTGGTTTTGATAATATTGAACTTAGTTACATGGTTATCATTTGACTGGTTTTTATGGTATAAACACGACCACATGGTAACATAGCACAGTAGGCGTAAGGTTGATAAATCAGTTTAGGTTCATCTCCAGTTGATTAAAATTTAGGTTATAGGTTCGGTTTTAGTTTGAGATGGTCACTTATAGTTTGAATGGTCTGAATTGATTTTGTCAAAATAATGTTGTTTTGTCTAATTCTTGATTTCATTGACCAATTTAGTTGTGCATAAAGCCTAATTGTGTAAAGATTGATCTTTTTGACCAATTGGGTTGTGCAAAAGGAGGATTCTTATTTATATGTTTGCTTAGTTGTTTCGGTTAAGATGATTCTAAGATCTGTTCACTTCATTGGTGAAGTCAAAGGTCGCTGTTCTTGCATGCAAATTAAAATTTTTCTTTAAAAGTTAAAATATTCGAATAAGTTTTGGCTTATAAATCTTGAAATATGCCAAAATGTTGGAATTCAATTTTATTTCTAGCAAGGGAGGATTCAACCCGACCCCTCTCACACCTATAGGTTCGTATCCTCTATTCTCATTATTCTGTTCTAATTCTATTTCGCATCTCATTCGACAATATTTTGTAATTAAAACGATATCGTATTATATGCGGAACAAAGTTGGAACAGAGTTATTAGAGAACAAAAGGATCTGGTCCCCATGCCTGGCGTGTATCATATTAAAATAATTAATACCATCTATTCTATTAAAATTATAAATTACAAGAGATATATCTCATACAAAATTAAAGATTTTTATCGTCACTAATACAATTTTCTTGGGAGTCCCCTGTCAGTTAAGCCAATTCCAAAGAGGCAACGCATGATATTTGTAATCTAATCCACAAAGTTATTAACTGAGTGAAGCTACTTTTGTGGTTCTTTTAATGGATTTAACATTGGGGGTTGGGAATAAAATGAATCAAACTAGTAAGTAATTGCTTGGCGCCATGATTGTAACACACAACCTGCCATTGACAACCAAAGATGCCTCAAAATAGAGTACCATCAACAACCCAGATGGACATGGGCACACCACAATCCGCATATGCATTACATGTCTTCTGTTCAGAAAAGTGTGCCGCTGACTAACGTACTTCTTCATACAGTTGTTCTAACGAGTTAAATGCAGATGGGGCGATCAAAAGCTTGGAGAAAGTGAAAAGGGCAAATTCAAATCACTTGCAGTTGTGAAGAGATAAAAAAAACTATGAATATTAGCCGGTTCAAAAGAAGGAAAAAAAAAAGGGGAAAAAGTGCCCAGCATTAACATTATAATGAATCAAAACCATCAGGAAACCGATCACAAGAAAATGCGGGCCTGCAACATGGTTTTCCAGGCATGGTGTATCACGTTAGCTCTTAGTTCTTTATCCACATTAGCAACACAAGCGAGTGGCCAGACCAATGTTTGTCTAGCATTTTAAGTTGAGTATCTTTATTACGATTTTTATATGTACAAAATGCTCATTATTAAACCCAAATGAAAGGAACTGAAACAAAATGTAATTTCAAGCAATTTGACTAACTAGTTACTAAGAAAAGTACTAACATCACAAGCATAGGAGACATTTACTGGGAACTCCATATCATAACAGTGGAGGTCAGAAAGTCAGCATATGCGATTTGTTTTGTTAGGATTCATGAGACAGGAGCAGCCTTCAGCTTTGATGTTTTCTGTTTAACAAAGAATGCTGATATCATGCTTTTACTACGAACAGGAGCTCGCACAATTTCACGCCTTGGGTTATCAAACGACCTGAATGCTGACAACGGTTTAGAACTGTCCAGCAGTTCCTGCACATAAACTGTTCGTTAAGTTTTCTTTCCTTGATCATGATAGTATCAGCTGATATTGAGGTAGTATAGAAGATCAATATACGTTGACCAGAAGAAAGACTAATTAATCCAAACAAAGCAAAGAATATTGTAATTTACAATAGATAAGAAGTTTGGATGCATTTCAGGTTGATGATGTTGAGTCTCTTGGTAGACCTAGCAATAACTATCCAAGTTCTGAACTTTTTATGTGATGTCTGAGCCTGGTTGAGTAACCTAAAGCATGTCATTGCCTACATAGGTACACAAGTATGACCTAGTACATGGACAAGTATAACCTATGATGCTTTAAGTCAACATTTATGCATGATTTCCAGCAGCACAGCTCCGTGCACCGTGAATTTGCCAACTTATGGCCATGTTAAGTAATAATTGAATCATCTCATCAACTTATATACACTTTACTTTCCATGATCCCACTTCTTTGTGAGTCAAATGGTCAATAGACACCAAAACCCGAATCATTCTGTCAAGAATGTTACATCCAACATATTTCTAAGATCTGGTCACTACAAACTTTCAGGGATAAGAGGAACAAGATTTTCTTAAACATGAAAATTCACATCGCATTCACTTGTAAAATCGTTGGTCTACAGAGATTTGTCAGCACATACTGATCAACTGTGTGACATATTTCCTGTCATCCACTTCTTTTCATTTAAAAATGATCAAAGCATTGAACGTTTGTAGATTACAAATCAGTCGGAACACAAATTATACAACTTCTTTCAGTCCGTGCTTCCAACCATTCAGATTACAATCTGCCATTATGAGTATCCTTATTTGTGAAATAGGTAGTTTATAGCCCAAAAAAGTTATAAAATTTTCATGACAAACATCCAGGTCAACGAAAATCTGGAAATCTTTGCATTCTTGTTAACTGAAGCAGTCAGAATGATTTGCCAAATAGACTTAGCAGGAGCCTCTCAGAATTTAGAGTCATTGCCAGAGGCATAATTTAGCCGACAAAAATTTTCAGGAATAAACTTACAATGTATACCTAATTTACATGTGCTTCATTATTATGCAACCCTCAAGTATTGACCTCTAAAGATAGTATAATGAAAGATGAAAACTTGACAACAATTATGAAACTCACTCAATGGAACGGTTTTCCCCCAAAAACTAACACAGATGAAAAATTCAAGATTATTACAAAAAGAAGAGCCACATCCAATACATGGATCAATTATCAATTAGGCAAATTATAAACCTCCAAGAAAAATTATGCAAATTAGAAGAATGGTGGACAAGTTTGTGTCCTTGCTGATTTTGAAATTACCCTGTGGGGGACACCAAATGTTTGCATAATGGCATTTGATGCATGACTTCCGCTAATTAGCTGAGCGGGGGCTCCTGTGGATTTTATCCTTGCACTCTCCTCTTTATCTGTGAGAACAAGAGCTCCAATTACTAACAAATTGCAACCATCGTAGTAAATTTTATTTTATTGTGCAATGTCATTTTAATTTTTTCACATACCTAAGAGTTGAAAAGCCACAGAAGAGTTCCGAGAAGTTTTTGAATCTTCATTGCTGCATGATAAACATATGTCAAAGACACACAACTTCTCCCAGAAGATGCTTAACAGCAAGAGATATGCTTTAGCTGAGAAAAGAAAAATTAAATTAAGAAATTTCAACAACGAACCTACTCCCTTTCAAACTAGATTTGGTTTCTGAAGACAAGTGCCAAGAGAGGGTCTTTGCTGCAGGGGAACCTGACAAAGAATACTTCTATAAGTAAAGTTCCCTAGTAACCAATGAGAAAGCAATCGTGGTTTTGTGGACTAATCACAGGAAACCAAAGGATAGAGTGCAAACCACAGTACACCCACAAACCTGAAGGCTGAAGACGAGATCTAGCTTGAAAGTGAGTTTGCCTTGCATCAGTTTGTATGACTGGGCTAAAGTGTACCTTCTTATTGACAGAATCTAACACAGACAAGGGAAAAATCAAAATAAGATGGAGGATATAAGGTATACGCTGAATCACTTCCAGAAAAAGCCAAACAAATCGGTCTTACTTGGCAAAACATAATGCTTGTGATGTCTAGGAATAATAGCCAACAACTGCTGCTGCCTAAGACCTTCCTTGTCCGTATACATTTGGCAAGTGAGTATTTGCTGACATTGGCAAACAGAATCAGTTTTGATGTTCGTTCACTCGATGCCCAGTCCAATGAAAAGGAATTCGTGCTTACAGACACAGGAAAATTTACCTGATTTAGGCAAGAAACCTTTAGCTCCATGGTTGAAATATCCACCGTTTGTTGCTGAAGCAGGTCAGTTAACTTGTAAGCCACAGTGCCAAGGTGATCAACAGCATTTACAAGGGCTCGAACAGCATAATCTTTCAGGTTGTCCAATACCCTAATCCATAGAAATTTAAAGAATTACCAAACATGAGAAGTCAACAGATGCAAAATTCCAAGTTCACAAAGAAGGTAAACAATGTCTTCCAAAAGCCAAAACAGCAAGTACCCAAAACCCAGAACATAACCACAAACTACAGAGTGAGAAATTTTCTTTCCACAGAATCCTCGCAGCCCATGTCCTGACCAGTAGTAACTTAGTGCTTAGTCACATGTTCTTAGAATTATAGTTAACGTAGACAACGTGGCTTTCAAGAAAGGTATTCAGTCACTTAATTTGAAACTCACAGATTTTATTCCAGACAGTATCCAACTGAATGACAAGTTTATACCCTAATCCAATCAAAGAATAAACAAAATCATGCAAAGAGGTAATTGCATCAAGTCATAAGAAATCACTTACATCTGTTTCTGTTCGCTGTGCAGGTAAGACTTCTCACAGTACTCCGCCGCAGAATACAGTTGAGGCCTCAAGTTCTTGAGCTCCTAAATTTCAAACATGGTCATTGACTACTTAAGAAACAATAAGACCCCCCAAGCAGATCAACCGAACAAGAAAACGACCGTAGCAGATCAGATCCCAGAAGTACCTGCAGGGCTTTGACGAAGTTTTTGCTACGTTCCATGGACACTTCATCATAGGTCAAAGCAGGGTTGACCGGTCCACTCTGCTCTATTTCCATATCTCTAAACTTCAAAGAACTTGTCTTTTCACAGAATTAAGTAATCAAAACCCAAAGGGTATATGAATTTCAAGTCAAGTTGTATAATATCGATCTGGGTCAGTTTAAGATAGATTTATAAATGGGTAGATATGAAGTTAGGTTATAGTTGGATAGCTAAGCCAAAGACGAAAAGAGAGAGAAGGAGGCCAGGAGGGAGAGTGAAGTAGAAGCGATTCTAAGAAGTGATTTTGGAGTTGACATGAAGTGAAAATGACTGGAATAGAAGAAAAAGAAAAGGTACTTATTTTGGTGGTTGACGTACTTCACTGGACAAAGCACAAAACAAAACTAATTAAACTAACATTTGGTTTGGAAGAGACGAAATTGCCAAGAGTGAATCCAAAGCGTCTACTCTCATCTCTACTTAATTAAAAGGAGCACCTTCCTTAGCTTGGTGCAGGCTTGGCAATTAAGTTCGAGTTTAACTTAGTTATGTTTGATTCGATCCAAAATTATTATATCTAATTTAGTTTGAGCGAATTTTAGGTTAAGTTTAAACTTTTTTTTTAATTTTAAGGTTTGGATTAATATTTTTAGCTTTGATTGTTCCGGAATTCGAAATTTAAGAAATCTTTAAAAATTTATGATTATTAAATTAAAAAATTATCATAGTTTTCAATTAAAATTTTTTATTAAAAATAGCTACAAAACATATATACGTATAAACTAATCAAATATCACTAATATGATAATTTAATTTTGCTATTAAATCTGACTCGAATTAATTAAATTTAAATTAAATTAATACTTTAAAATAATTATAATATATTATTATTTTGAGTTAAATTTAATTAGTCCAATTCAAGTTTAAGAATTAGTTTAAATTATACTTGTGTTTCGTTGTTTTTTTTAACCAAAGTATAAGAAAATAAAATTTTTGAAGAATTGAAAACTAAAAGGAGAACTTTTGAAAATTTTAAATATTAGGAGATTTTTTTTAAAATTGTAAGGGAAATATTTTTCTTTTATTAAAAAATTAAAATATAGAATTAAAAAGATAGGTATTTACATTTTAAAAAGTAAAGAGGTGACAACCATTAATGAATGAATGATGTAGAAATGATTCAAGAAAACATGAAATCGATGACAAGAATGGGCCCGTATTGTAGCAACCGAGGACCTGCAACTGTCATAATGGGCACAGAGGATTTAGTTGGTAATAAATGGACTTCTGTGCATGGATGCCTTCGGATAAGATCTTCTGTACCTAATATAGTGTACCTATTCTGTTCTATTTAATCTTAACCATATAAATATGTGGGATCTATATAAGACCCATATGAGTCCCACATATTTATATAGTTAAAATCGAGTGGAACAGAATAGGTACACTATAATAAGTACATAGGATCTCAAGTAACCCTTGGGATGGGTAGGTCACTCTTTTTATTATTATGTTATAACTCTATTTTATAAAAATTTGTTTATTTAATAAATAAAGTTTACAAAAATTAGGATCACAATGGAAAAGAAGGCACGCTAAAATTGAGAACAGAATATATAATAAATAAATAATTAATTTAAAATTATTTTATTTTTTAAAAATTTAATATTTAATAGAAATTTAAAAAGATAAAATGAAAATGAAACGTTTTGAATAATTTTATATTTTTAATTCGTATTGCAAGTGGAATGATTGTCGTGCCATAGATATTTTTTCTAAGTGTGTTATCATTAGGAGTAATCGAGTTTATAATGATAGTGATATTACAGGGTATTACTCATTTGAGTAATGATTGTGAAGGGGCACCGAAAAGCAGGGTAGGCACCGAAAACATTGAACTTTGCCTTTGTTAGTTGGATCCGATTCGAACACATTTTAGAATGACTAGTTCAATCGTAAATATATCTACACATGACCCACTAACATTTTCATAAATTCATACTAAACGACAGAGTTTGACCCAACGTAATTACGTCTTCAACACAAAACCTTGAGAAAATTCAAGAGAACCAAATCTCAAGACGTAAATGAGGATGAAAGCTCAAAGAAAGTTAGCTTTGGGGTTGAGAGACAGACAACAAAAATGTTTTAAAAACTGAATTGACTTGATTAATTCAATAGTAAAAATTTTAAATTGTTCAATTATTCAATTTGATTTTAATTTTCTATTTTGATTTAGTTAATTAACTTATGTTGTTAAAAATCGATCAATTTATTAATTAATAGATCAGTTTTCGTAAATTAATTAGTTTTATAAACCAATTAATTTTCATTTATCATATTTTAATTAAACTTTAAATTTTATGAGTAAGGACAATCTTTTTTATCATTTTTTAATTTTTTAATTTTATTCTATATTTAACCAATTTTTATTGGTTTTTTTTATGAGTGGACTTACATACATGTATAATTAAATGTCATGAGCTCTTATAAGGTATGAACCAAATAAAAGTGGTCTAATAAAGTTTTGGGTTATTGAATTCAAATCGTCTAATTAAAGTATGACCCAAGATATATGTAGAAACCTCAGTGTTATATTTCTAATTTATGATGGGCAAATTGGTAATTGACACTAAGCATATGAATATGTGGTTATGGTCCTCGAAAGAGGTTTAAGGGTTTCTTTTTCTTTAATCCCATTAAGAGAAAAGATAGACAACCTAAAGACATCTCTTAGAAGATCAACACAAACAGCAACATCTTATATGTGATTACTCCGATGGATTCAGATATGCTTCCATTATCTAGTTACTCTTGATAATCTAACATGATAAATCTTGGTCTTGTGTTGTGATTTGATTGTATCTTACAAGTGGTATCAAAGCCATTGTCATATTGGATTATTAAGAAATATAGATTATGTATTTTCGGTCAGGATTTGTTAATTTCTTGATTCAGATTTATGTAGGTTTTGTTGTGTTGTTTGTTAGACTGAATTTGGCCGCTACTAGTTCTCAATTTTGATTTCAAAATACAATTTTATTCTCCTACTTTTGCCTTGGTTTTGATACGTTTATGGACTATGGAGTGATGCTAGCATAATGGTCTACATTTTTTTATTTCAGTGCTTGGTTAAAGGCTTTTGATGCGTAATAATAATTAAAAGAAAAGGAAAGGAAAGGAAAACATTTGAAGAAGAATGAGTAAAGCATTGGAGTGTCTTCGGTTTTAGTGTTTCCTTGTCTTTTTCTTTATAAAGTTTGTAAAAAAAAAGTTGAAAGGTCAAAATCTTTTGTTTTATATGGCTTTATCTTAAAAACTTTTTGCAGAGTCTTGATTTGTGCTTTGTTTTAAAGGCTTTGTATATGCCTTAATCAAAATGAATTATGGTTAAATTAATGGATTCAACTTTTGGCAAATTTTTATTATTGATATTTTGAATTAATTGATTGAAACAATATGTTGCCAAAGTAACCTCTATTGTGTAGATTAATTAATTTTAAAATATCAAGTTGGTTGTGTATGGATGAATTTTATGCGAATGATGATCGTCCCAAAGGAAGATTGTTATTTAGCCAAAATTCAAACATACTTGTGGTGATAAATATGTGATAATTATTCAGTTTTTTATGTAATTATAAGTCAGTCCAAAGAAAGGCTTATATTTGACATGAATTTATTGTCAATATTTGATCATTACAATAAGAGTACCTGATATTTCTGTCCAAAGACTAAATCTCAATGTTGTGTTAGGTATCTTGTGATGGGATTGCCATTATTTGAATTTATTAATTATAAAGCATTCAGATTTTAATTGTGAGCTTATCTTGTTTGTTTTGTTCTCAATTTAGTTAATACATCTGTTGCTTCTATATCTGCCAACATCAACTCTATTCATGTGCTAAATGGCACAAACTTCAAGATTTGGAAGGAGAATGTTATGATCGTTCTTAGTTGCATGGATCAAGACCTTGCTTTTCAGATTGAGCAACCCCATACCCTTACAGATGTAAGTTCCTTTGATGAAAAGAGGGACTGGGAAAGATGGGAACGCTCAAATCGCATGAGTCTTATGATCATGAAACATGCAATTCTGGAAACATTCAGGGGCATAATTTCTGAAGAAAAGGATACCAAATTGTTCCTTGAGGAACTTGAGCAGCGTTTTGCTAAAAATAAAAAGGCGAAAACAAGTGTTATTTTAACAAAACTTGTTTCCATGAGGTATAAAGGCAATGGGAGCATCAGAGAGTACATTATAGAAATGTCTCATTTTAACTAAAGGCACTAAAGTTAGAGCTGTCGGAAGACTTACTTTTACATCTAGTTTTGATCCCTCTTCCCACACAATTCAGTCAATTTAAGGTCAGTTATAACTATCAAAAGGAGAAATTGACTCTTAATGAGCTCATTTCACATTATGTGCAAGAAGAAGAGAGATTAAAGCAAATGAAGGTTGAAAGTGCTCATTTGGCATCCAATTCTAAGGGCAATATCAAGAAAAGTAAGGAAGATAAGGAAGTTGCAGGTAATGTACCACAAAAGAAGCATCATAAGGAATTAAAACGACAAACTAAGGACTTTGCTTGCTACTTTTGTGAAAGTACTTCTCACATGAAAAAGGAGTGTCCCAAGTATCATGCAAGACATGCAAAGAAAGGTACACTTCTTTCTTTGGTTTGTTCTGAGGTCAATTTGATTTCAGTACCTAGAGACACTTGGTAGATAGATACTGGTGTTACTACTCACATAAGTGTGTCTATGCAGGGTTGTTTGAGCTGCCGAAAACTCAGTGATCGTGAAAAATACATCTATGTGGGTGATGGAATGACAATTGAAGTTGAGGCAATAGGGACTTTTAGGTTATCATTAAAGACTAGAAATTATTTGGATTTGAAAGAGACTTATGTTGTACCGTCTTTTAGGCGGAATTTGGTTTCTATTTTCGTTTTGGACAATGCTGGTTATTATTGTTCTTTTGGAAATGGACAATTTAGTCTTTTCAGCATTTAAAACTTATTAGTTTAGGTTCTTTATCCAGAATTGATAACCTTTATTTGCTTGATACAGATGCCTCATCTAATGAATCCTTACATGTTAGTTCACGAGGTACTAAAAGAAAATTGACAAATGACAATTCTGCTTCATTATGACATAACGTTCAGGGAATATCTCTAAACAAAGAATGGAAAGGCTTATGTCACATGGAATTCTTGATCCACTTGATATGTCAAATTTTGAAGTTTGTATTGAGTGTATTAAGGGGAAGCAGATAAACATAAAGAGATTGGGTGCCAAAGGATCTTCAAACATTTTAAAACTAATACATACAGATATTTGTGGGCCATTTCCTACAACTGCTTGGAATGGTCAAGCATATTTTATTACGTTCATAAACGATTATTCACGTTATAGGTACCTTTATCTCATTCATGAGAAGTCACATGCACTGGACATGTTTAAAGTTTTAAAGCTGAAGTTGAAAATCAACTTGGCAAAAGGATTAAAAGTATCAGATCTGATCGTGGTGGTGAATTTTACAGTAAATATGACAGTTTTGGTGAATAATGTCCAGGACCATTTGCCAAATTCCTAGAGGAATATGGTATCATCTCACAGTACACTATGCTAAGGAATCCTAGCATGAACAATGTTGCTGAGAGATGAAACAGAACACTTAAGGACATGGTAAGAAGTATGATTATTTGCACTATCTTACCAGATTCGCTATAGGGAGAGGCATTAGAGACCGCAGCTTATATTCTTAATAGAGTTCCAACTAAGGCAACAACTAAAACCCCTTATGAATTATGGACAAGCAAAAGGCCTAGTATAAAGCACTTTCACGTTTGAGGTTGTCCGATTGAGGCAAGGCCTTATAAGCCAAATGAAAGGAAACTAGACTCAAGAACATTTAGTAGCTACTTTGTTGGATATTCTGAACGATCAAGGGGGTATAAATTTTATAATCCCACAAATAAATCAATTTTTTATACAGGAAATGCAAGATTTGTTGAGATATGGAGCCTGATAATGTATTTGGACTTTACACTAGGCCCACAATCGCGGATCCTACTTGGCAAAAAATTGGATCAGTTATTAAAAGGCAGTTATGTCTTTTGTATTCTCTTTGGCATATAAATACGTTCTATTCTCCTAGTGTACTCATGTTGAAAAAATTTACAGTGAAATAAAATTCTAGCCGCCCGTGGACGTAGTCAAACATTGGTGAACCACGAAAATTTGTGCGTGTCTGTTATTTCTGCACTTATTCTTTGATTATTGTGATTGATCGTTCATAAAAACTGGTATCAAAGCTTGGTTCGTATCACAACAATATGAAAAGATGGAAAGCGTGAAGATTTAAATTGAGAAATTCGATAGAACCGATTTTGGTTTCTGGAAGATGCAGATGGAAGATTATCTGTATCAGAGAAACCTTCACGAACCGTTATTAGGGGAAAAACTAGAAACCATGAAATACGAGGTTTGGGATCTGAAAGATTGGCAGGCGCTAGGGTTGATTCGTTTGTCGTTGGCAAGAAACGTTGCCTTTAACATCATTAAGGAGACAATGACTGCAGGAGTACTGAAGGCTCTAGCAAACATTTATGAAAAACCGTCAGCCATTAATAAGGTATATCTGATGCGTCGTTTGTTTAATCTGGAGATGTTTGAAAGTGGATCTGTCATAGATCATATTAATGAATTTAATATGATTATCAGTCAATTAAGCTCTATTGACATTAATTTTGATGATAAGATTAGAGCCCTAATTTTGATGTCCTCTTTACCTGAGTTGTGGGATATTGTTATTTCCACAATTAACAGTTTGCGTGGGTCTAAGAAGCTAAGGTTTGATGAAGTCTAAGATGTTGTTTTGAGCGAGAGCATTCATAAAAAGGAAATCAGGGATTCGTTTGGTAATGCACTCAATGTCGAGGGAAAGGGCAGGAGAAAGTCGAAGGGAGGCCATAGTAAACATGGTTGATCGAAATCAAAAGGGTGGGGAAAATCTCAAGGCAAAAATAAGGTCTTTTGTTGGAACTGTGGTGAAAAAGGACACTTCAAGAAGGACTGCTCTAAACCCAAGAAGAAGAAAGGCTAGAAAAACAATAAGTCCCATGAAGATGATGATTCTGTATGTTCTGCGGAAGACATTGGTGACGACTTAATTCTTAGTGTGGACAGTCCAGTTGACTCCTAGATACTTGATTTCGATGCATGATTCCACTCTTCCCCGAGCAAAGAGTTATTCCATAATTTTAAGTCTGGAAATTTTGGGAAGGTGTATCTTACTGATAATAAAACCTTGGAGATTGCTGGAAAGGGGGATGTGTGTATCCAGACCTCATGTGGGAGTAAATGGACGCTGCAGGATGTCAGATATATTCCTGACTTGAAGAAGAATTTGATTTCTATTAGTCAGTTGGATAGCACGGGTTACAGGGTAGTGTTCGGCAAGAGTTGCTAGAAAATTGTGAAGGGAGCTATGGTGATAGCACGGGGCATAAAATCTGGAACTTTATACACTACCGCAGAGTGTTCGAACATGGTTGTTGTAGTTTATAGTACATCGAGCTCGAGTCTGTGGCACAACAGAGTAGGACATATGAGTCAAAAGGGGATGAAGATGCTAGCTTCAAAAGGGTATCTGCAAGGTTTGAAATCTGTTGATATGGGTTTTTGTGAGAGTTGTGTTCTAGGAAAGCAGAAATGGGTCAGTTTCACAAAGGCTAGCAGAGAACCAAAGGCAGAACGGTTAGAACTAGTACACACAGACGTGTGGGGGCCATCTCCAATCTCCTCTCTTGGTGGTTCGAGATATTACGTTACCTTCATTGATGACTTTAGCAGGAAGGTATGGGTTTACTTTCTAAAACATAAGTCAGATATGTTTATTACCTTTAAGAGGTGGAAGGCTGAAGTTAAAAATCAGACTGGGTTGAAGATCAAATGCCTAAGGTCTGATAATGGTGGAGAGTATGACTCTACAGAGTTCAAGAAGTTCTGTGCTAATGAGGGAATCAGGTGCACCAGGACAGTTCCTGACAAGGTAAGACAGAATGGGATTGCGGAAAGGATGAACAGAACGTTGAATGAGTGAGCAAGAAGCATGAGTCTACACGCTGGGTTGCCAAAAATGTTTTGAGCAGATGCAGTGAGCACAGCAACATACTTGATAAATAGAGGACCTTCAGTTCCTTTGGACTTCAAGATGCCATAAGAGGTTTGGTCAGGTAAGGAGGTCAAGTTTACTCACCTGCAGGCTTTTGGGTGTGCTGCCTATGTTCATGTTGATCCAGAGAAGAGAGACAAGCTTGATGCAAAGGCTTTAAAGTGGTATTTCATTGGGTATGGTTTGGATTAGTTTGGATATAAATTTTGGGATGACAAGAATAGAATAGGAAGATCTTGAGACACTGTGATGTGACATTTGATGAGAATGTCCTGTATAAGGACAAGTTTAGGGTGCGTTCTAGAGATGAAAAAGAAGTGGGAGCTGAGGTTAAGTTGCAGGAAATTTCACCTCGTGATGTTGCAGCAAAACCACAGGAAAATCTAGAAAATATTGTTGTAGAACTAGAATAGCAGCCAGACACACCTGAGCCAGTGTTGAGGAGATCTACTAGGGCTACCAGGTCACCTGAAAGGTATTCACCATCCTTGCATTATTTGTTGTTGACTGATAGAGGGGAACCAGAATCCTTTGATGAGGATTTGTAGGTGAAGGATTTGATCAAGTGGGAGCAAGCGATGGATGATGAGATATGGTCACTTGAGAAGAATGATACTTGGGAGTTAACTAAGTTACTTGCAGGGAAGAAAGCTCTATTGAACAAGTGGGTCTACAGGATTAAGAATGAAACTAATGGTACAGTTAGGTTCAAGGCTTGATTGGTAGTTAAGTGATATTCACAAAGGAAAGGTATTGACTACACTGAAATATTCTCTCTTGTTGTGAAGCTAACTACAATCAGAATTTTGCTGAGTATTGTTGCAGCAGAGGACTTGCACCTTAAGCAGATGGATGTAAAAACTGCCTTTCCATATGGAGATTTGGAAGAATAAATCTACATGCAGCAACCTAAGGGATATGAAGTCCTTGGTAAGGAACACATGGTGTGTAAGCTTAAGAGGAGCCTGTATGGATTGAAGTAGGCTCCAAGACAGTGGTACAAAAAGTTTGACTCTTTCATGTTCAGAAATAGTTTTCTCCAGAGTGAAAAGGATCAGTGTTGGTACATCAAGAAGTTTACTAACTCCTTTGTTATTTTACTCTTATATGTGGATGATATGTTGATTGCAGGTTTAAGTATAGAGGAGATAAATAATCTTAAAGGGAGACTGTCATTAGAGTTTGAGATGAAAAATTTGGGTGCAGCAAAACAGATTCTAGGGATGAGGATTTCCCAAGACCGGCCTGCTGGAATTCTAAATCTGTCCCAGCAATAATACATTGAGAAGGTGTTGTCCAGGTTCAGAGTTGATGATGCTAAGCCCAGGAGCACGCCTTTGGCTAACCATCTCAAATTGTCAAAGGAGCAATCACCCAAGACAGCTGAGGAACGTGAGCACATGGAAAAAGTGCCTTATGCTTCTGCAATTGGGAGTTTGATGTATACTATGGTCTGCACTAGGCCTGATATAGCACAAGCAGTAGGAGCTGTGAGCAGATACATGTCAAATCCAGGGAAAGAGCATTAGGAAGCCGTGAAGTGGCTTCTGAGATACTTGAAAGGAACAGTTAGCACCTCACTTTGTTATGGGAATGGCAAGGTAGTATTAGAGGGTTTTATTGATGCTGATCTTAATGGAGATGTGGATTCAAGCAAGAGTACATCCGGGTATGTTTACACTATAGATGGGACAACAGTGAGCTGGATGTCTAAACTTCATAAGTGTGTCTCTATGTTATCTACAGAGGCTAAATATGTTGCAATAGCTGAAGCTGGTAAGGAGATGATATAGTTGACTGATTACTTAGAAGAGTTGGGCAAGAAGCAGCATGACAAGATTCTCTTTACTGATAGTCAGAGTGTCATACAGCTGGTAAAGAACCCAGTGCATCATTTTAGAACTAAGCACATCCGACGCAGGTACCATTTCACTCGTAGTCTAGTGGAAGAAGGTGAGATGTGTTTGAAGAAGATTGATGGTGCTAAAAATCCAGAAGGCATGTTGACTAAAGGTGTTGATGCTGGGAAACTAGGGCTGTGCAAGGCCTCAGTTGGTCTTCTACCTTAGCGTGGGAGATGTTGCGGCTAGGTGAGTTTGTTGGGTACATTGGCATGGAGAATGAAGATGGTTGGGTTGACTGGATCAGTCTCCAAATGGGAGAATTGTTGATATATAGAGCCTAATAATATATTTAGACTTTACACTAGGTCCACAATCGTGGATCCAACTTGGCAAAAAATTGGATCAGTTATTAGAGGGCAGTTATGTCTTTTGTATTCTCTTTGGCATATAAATACGTTCTATTCTCCTAGTGTACTCATGTTGAAAACATTTACAGTGAAATAAAACCTTAGCCGCCCGTTGACGTAGCCAAACATTAGTGAACCACGTAAATCTGTATGTGTCTGTTATTTCCGCACTTATTCTTTGATTATTGTGATTGATCGTTCGTAACAAGATTTCTTGAGAATGTTGAGTTTGAAGGGGGTGATAAGGATAAGTCTAGAGACTTTGTCTTTGAACAGGAATTTGTATCTCTTCCTACAGTTGTTATTGATTATGATCAGGATATTATTCCTGACATTATTCAAGAAGGAACTTCAGGACAACAAGACAATGTTGAAAATCTTCCTATTCAAGATCAATTGAATATACCTGAAGGACAAACTCAACAACATCAAGAACAAGTGCCATTAAGGAGATCCACTAGAGAAAGGAGAAGTGCAATTCTAGATGATTATATTGTCTTTCTCCAAGAACATAACATGGACATTGACATAACAGAAGATGATCCAATCAACTTCCACGAAGCCATTGAAAGTTCTAATTCTCAAAAGTGGATTGGTGCAATGGAAGAGGAAATTAAGTCCATGAGAGAAAATGATGTTTGGGATCTTGTCTCATTAGCTAAAGGTGTGAAACCCATTGATTGCAAATGAATATTTAAGACCGAAAGGGATTCAAAAGGCAATGTAGAAAGATATAAGGCTCGTCTTATTACAAAGAGCTTTTCTCACAAAGAAGGTATCAATTATAAAGAAACTTTCTTGCCGGTATCTTTGAAAGATTCCTTTAGGATTATAATGGCACTTGTGGCACATTTTGATCTTAAGTTACATCAGATGGATGTTAAGACGACGTTTCTCAATGGAGACATTGATGAAACAATTCATATGGAGCAGCCTTTTGCTTTGTTTCCAAAGAGTCAAAGCAGATGGTTTGCAAATTAAAGAAATCCATTTATGGACTTAAGCAAGCTTCTTGTTAATGGTATTACAAGTTTCATCAAGTTATCATCTCGTTTGGTTTTGAGATGAATCTGGTTGATGACTGTGTATACCATAAGTTTAGTAGGAGTAAGTATATTTTTCTGGTTTTATATGTTGATGACATACTGCTTGCCAGCAACGATATAGGCTTATTGCATGAAACCAAGAAATTTCTATCAAAGAATTTTGAAATGAAAGATCTTAGTGAAGCATCTTTTGTATTAGGAATTTAGATACATCGAGATTGCTCTTGATGTATTCTTTGGTTATCATAAAAGAGCTATATCAAGAAGGTACTTAAGAGATTTGGCATGTAGGATTCTAAACTAGGTGATACCCCTGTAGCTAAAGGAGACAAATTTAGTCTCAATCAATGCCCAAGAATGATTTAGAAACTAAAGAAATGTTGAAGATTCCTTATGATTTAGCTATAGGGAGTCTAATGTACGCTCAAGTATATACATGTCCGGATATTGCATACATTGTTAGAATGTTAGGCAGATATTTAAGCAATCCTGGACTGGATCATTGGAAAGCTACCAAAAGGGTTATGCGGTATCTCAAGAGAACAAAAGATTACATGCTCATATATAGGAGATCGAATCAGTTGTATATCACTGGGTATTCTAATTCCAATTTTGCAAGATGCCAAGACCACCGTAAATCCAATTCAGGCTATATCTATATGCTTGTTGGAAGAGCTATTTCTTGGAAGAGTGTTAAACAAACACTCATAACTTCTTCCACCATAGCAGTTGAGTTTATAGCATGTTATGAGGCATCCAATCATGACATATGGCTGTGAAATTTTGTCATTAAGTTGCGAATTATAGATGGCATTGAAAGACCATTAAATTTATTTTGTGACAATAAATCAGCAATGCTATATTCTAATAACAACAGGAGCTCGTCAAAGTCGAAACACATCGACATCAAGTTCCTATTTGGTAAAGAAAGAATTCATAGTGGTCAGTTGTCTATAGAACATATTGGAACAAACTCCATGATTGCAGATCCGCTAACTAAAGGTTTCCCACCCAAGGTCTTTAATGAGCACACAACTCATATAGGTGTTTTTTCATTTGATGATATGTTGACTTAGTGGGAGTTTATATACATTTATGATTATAGACATGTCTTACAAATTTTGTATGATTTGGTATTTCAGTATAAAGTTTTTTGTGAATTTACACTCTGATTTCATTCGCTTGATCTCATTAAGGAATAAAGTAGAACCGGTTGGGAATAGGCATAGTAAAGATCACATGACTTGAAATTTCCATGCTACACATTTATACTTGATCCATGTCATTGTTTTATTGATGTATGTGACCATTGATGGGTTTAGTCACGATGATTGTGACAAAGATCCCTTTGATCCTGCGTTGATATGATTAATGGACCGGATTGTTTAAAGATGATTAAACAATAATAGCAATTTTGAGCTCATAACGTTTATCATGAGATATAATTATAAGAAATTATATATATGTAGTCCAAGTGGGAGATCGTTGGTTTTTTTTGTGGGTGGACTTACATATATGTATAATTAAATGTCATGAGGGGCTATTATAAGGTATGATCTAAATAAAAGTGATCTAATAAAGTTTTGGGTTATTGGGTCCAAATTGTCTAATTAAAGTATGACCCAAGATATGTGTAGAAACCTCAGTGTTAAATTTCTAATTTATGATGGGCAAATTAGTAATTGACACTAAGCATATGAATATGTGATTATGGTCTCCAAGAGAGGCTTAAGGGTTTCTTTTTCTTTAATCTCATCAAGAGAAAAAAATAGACAACCTAAAGACATCTCTTGGAAGATCAACACAAACCACAACATCCTATATGTGATTACCCCGATGGATTCAAGTACGCTTCCTCTATCTAGTTACTTTTGATAATCTGACATGATAGATCTTGGTCTTGTGTTGTGATTTGATTATATCTTACAATTTTATGATAGTCTAATATCTATTAAAATTTTTAAACCTTAAACCTTCTATCTTATCAGTTTAACTTCTGGTCTAGTTTTTAAAGTATTGAGTAATACACAATAACAGTTTCTCTTTAAAGTTGGAGTAACGGAAATATTTGTATAGAAAAATAGGCAAAATGATGATAAGTGGCACAATTTTAAGTCTATTGAACAATGAGGTCATTTTTTATTAAATATAAAAAAACAAAATTTTCATTAATTTAATTGTCAAAAATCAAATACCAAACAGAACTCCAACATTTAACAAATTTAGGAAAAGATTAGAATTGGAAAGTTAAATAGTAAATTTAAACCATAAATTCCTTAATGCTAGAAAAAAAGAATAAACTCTTGTCAATATCAACACTCAATCCTTTTGATTCAACAAAGCATCAGTAAACATTCACAATATCAAATTTCATTTTCTTTAGTTTTTTCATCTACCAATTTCAGAACATGCAATCATGTGACAGTTTCAAGTATAATTAAACCAGAGATTATACATAGACAATTAGATGTATAATGTAATTAAGATGAGAAGATTTTCTTATTGGTATTTCAAAAATAAGGATAGTAATAGAAAGACCTATGAGTCAAGATTCAAGTTTTTTTAATAGAGTAGCTCATAAATTCTCAACTAAAAAAAGACGTTATTTTGTATTTTTAATTTTAAAAAATTATTTTTAAAAATTTGGCGCACGAGTGGCGATTGCCATCCTGATTATATAGCTTGAGAGGTTGACACGTAGCTCACAGACTAGAGTCGGAAAAGTTTTGCATTGATCTTATTAGTGTATAAGTAAAGAAACCAAATCCATGAAGTCAAAGTTTAATTTTTAAAATTTTTTTAAATTTAAATAAAATTTTGAATGAAACTATCACATTAAAATTAATAAATGCCACTTAATTGAGTTTTTATACTTGTTTTGTTTAATTCTTATTACCTTAAAATTAATAAATGCCAATTTTATACTTATTTTGTTTAATTTTTCATTTTCATTAAATATTGCATTTATTCTCTTTAATTTTTTTTCCAATTTGATCATCAGAATAAAACATTGAAGAATGTTACTATTCCTAAAATTTCGAAAGATTGCATTTCTAAATTATTTCTCAAAACCTTCCTTCAGACTCCAGACCAAGATCCGGAAAATCTAAATGCTCAAAAGTTGTACAATGTCGATACCCTTTGGAGCAATGGAAGAAGGGTAGCTTTTTCCTCGGGCAGTTGAATGCAACTAATGATCTTCTGATCGCTGGAAGATGAAAAACTGGTAGAAGTCGTGACGAAAGCTAAATGACAAGCAAGGTTCCAAGATTCTTATATGCCTTCGTCTACGTTAAAACAGACATTTCTTTAAAAGATTATTCATGACAGCGCAGACAAAGTAGCAGTTCAGGCAAAGCGGTGAAGCACCGTCATAAACTTGACAGAGCTCCAGTTTTCAGATTATTCACATCCTTCTACTTTAAAACCTCCATGCAAGAGCTTAGTTTATTCTACAGTTTAAGACTTCCATGCAAGTCGAAGTGTTGGAAAACTGGCCGGTCGAGATTCGATCCCGATCGTAATAGAATAATTACAAAACTTTTTTGCAAATTAGTTTTCCAAAAGTCAAGATCAATTTAATTATATAAAATAATTAACACATGAATCATAATAAAGCATGGATTTAAATTCATATCTTATTATGAAGCTTGATCTTTATGTTGCTATATCTCTCGAACCGTTTTCGAAACTGATTTATTTTAACCACCGTAGTCACACAAATATCCGATTTCTAAGAGTATCCACATAATAAGTTGAGAAAATTCTGTAACTCTTGCAGAAAAGATTAAGCAAGAAGTTCTAACTCCACATAGCTTAGACCTATTTATAATAGATTTTAGATGTTTTAGTAATTTAATTAAATTCTTAAACTTCAATTAGAATTACAAATAAATCTAATTAAATACCAATTATGCCCAAATAAGATCCAATATTTCATATTGATCCTTATTTATTAAATATATCATATTTAATCATAAAATTTCTCAAAGTTTTACAATCAAGTTCAATTTGATTAAAATATCTTTACTCTCAACAACCCATTCTTTATGTAAGACTCATTAAGTTCTCAAATACGTTGGCAATTATTATAAATTATAATTCTAATTTATAATTAGAATTAGATAAATTAAAATTCCTTTTAATTTATTTTTAATTCTCTAATTAAACAATTTACTATCATATATTAAGATTGACGTCTAGCAATGCAACATGACCACCCAAATATTTAGGAATGTTAAAGTAGTTTTGACTAACCTTTCCGTGCAGGCTTTTTTTGTATAATTTAATCATTTCATCAACTAATTTTTCAATTAGACATAAAGCATGTAATTAATGTCTAGTTTATTTTGAGTCCAATTATATTAGTTCTCCGTCATTAGGTATTGATTTAATTAATGACATTTGTAAACTACTTACAAAGTATCATTCTACCTTGGCCAAAGATTTTCCGAATCAATGCTAATCGAGAATAACGGAATATTATCCCTAATTACTTTAGGGTGATGAATCTTATCTTCATCACACAACTACTTCCATATAGTTCATGTTATATCCAATGATTACCAATTGACTGACCCATGATTAAATACGTTATAAGTAGAATCACAACATATCAATCCTTATATAAGATAATTTTAGTAACCTCAAGTCAAATGATCACTTATACAGTCATCACAATGAGAATTCCATAGACATATAAATAATGTTTAAATGGATTTCTTATATCATCTCTGTCCAATGAACTTGTTTTCTTATAAGCACCCATACATTTGTTTAAGTATCTTTATACTTTAGCCTATGAGATCGAATATGAAATTTGCTAGTATTTTTACGTTCTATTAATATTCAATCTTAATATAACAATAACTAGGAACAATTTAGGCATAATAGATAAATGCAATATAAATAACGTAATTATAATCTTATAATAATATCATTGTACAATTATCTCAAAGACTTTATCATATACATCTAAACATGTACAAGATAAAGAATATCTTTAAATAACTGTCATTAAACTATAATCAAAACGATTAACTGTAGGGCATAAACTAACACTGAGATCTTAGTAATCTAACGTCCCATGGCATTTCAATCGATTATGTCATTGGCCATCATCACCTTAGCAGTGTTGATGCTAGTAATAGGTTCAGATGCAGGTGGAATAGCAGTGTATTGGGGTCAGAATGCAAAAGGAAAAGGAACGTTGGCTGCCACCTGTGCTACTGGAAACTACGACTTTAATTTGTGAACATAGCTTTCCCTAAACTTTTGGCAATGGACAAACTCCCATTTTGGACCTTTCAGGTCACTGCGATGCATATAGTAACGGTTACACAGTTTTAAGCTCAGACATAAATCCTGTCAGGGAAATGGCATTAAAGTGATTCTTTCTATTGTAGGAGCTACAGGGAGCTACATAGTAACCTCTGCTGATGATGCAAGACAGGTTGCAACATACCTCTGGAACAATTTCTTAGGTGGGAAATCCTCATCTCGTCCACTTGGCTCTGCTGTTCCCGACGGAATCGATTTCGAAATTGGAGGAACAAACCTTTAGTGGAACGATCTTGCAAGGTATCTTTCAGGATACAGTAAAAAGGGTATGAAAGTATACTTATCAACAGCTCCTCAATGCCCATTTCCTGACGCTTGGGTAGGAACAACCTGAAGATAGGTCTCTTTGACTATGTTTGGGTCCAGTTCTACAATAATCCTCCATGCCAATACACTTTTGATCATATAAACAATCTTAAAGATGCATGGAAGCAGTGGACATCAGATATTCCAGCGACCAAGATCTTCTTGGGTTTACCGGTATCTTCAGAAGCAGCAGGAAGTGGGTTTATTCCTGCACCTGATCTAACCTCCAAGGTGCTTCCTGCAATTAAGAATTCTACCAAGTATGGAGGAGTCATGCTATGGTCTTAAGTATTACGATGACCAAAGTGGATATAGTTCCTCTATTAGGAAAGATCTGTAAACAAATAAACTCATTAATCGTTTTGTTTATTTATTTCCTACTCATGACTTATTTCATTAAGCATTACTTGTGAAATATTGTGTACATATTCTAATGATTTTATGAATCTTGGACCATAGATTTACTATTTAAAAATCCCATCAAGAAACATAAAAATAAAAATTATTATGCACAAATTGAGATAAAATCTTTAATAGAAGAACTAAAAACTTCAAACTAAATAGAATTTTTCTTGCACGAAGATTGCAGAGAGGTTGGAAAAATTAATAGAATTCTTAGACAGAAGCTCAAACATTTGCACTATAAATAGAAGATTTTGCTGAAGCTTCAAATACACCATTCCTTCTCAATTCAGTTACTACATTTCTTTTTTTTTTTTGCAGAAAGCTTCTATTTATTTGGAAGTAGTAGTAGTTGCAAAGCTTCTGTACCAATCTTTTGTACTTTTGTACATTCTCCACATTTTAGTAAATTTGACTCACCTTTCAGCTGTTGACGTAGGTCACATTGACCGAACCAAGTAAATTTTTATATTTAGTGTCCCATTTATTTGCTCTTTCTTTATTTTTTGTTACTCTATTACGGGCTATTTAATATAACCGAATTTAGATATGGGGTATTTTACCTATTTACATGATTAATTATATATAAAGCATACTCCTATAATTTCTCTAACTTCCCCTAAACGTGTGCAACGTCCACTAACACTCCTAGAAAATCTCCCATCATAACTAAAACACGTAAATACTTTCCTAACTAACATATATACATATTGGTTAATATCCCTAAATTATCTCAACACTTGCCCTCAAGTTGGAGCATTTGTAATGCCCAACTTGCCAAGTAAAACTTCAAACTGTCTTCTTCCAAGCGCCTTGGTGAATACATCTGCCAATTGATTTCGAGACGGTACATATGATGTGGCAATGTTCCCTCGTACCAGATGTTGTCGAATAAAATGACAATCAATCTCAATGTGTTTCGTTTTCTCATGAAACACGGGATTCTTTACTATGTGTAGTACAGCTTGATTATCACAATACAATCTCATCGGCCTCGTATGAAAAACTCCTAACATTTCCAAAAATGCCTTTATCTAAATGAGCTCACTTGTTGCTGCACCTATAGAGCGATACTCTGTCTTTGCCGATGATCTAGCCATTGTCCCTTGTTTCTTCGCTTTCCATGATACTGACGTTTGCTCCAAAGTCACAAAGTACCAGGTTTTTAACTGCCTCGTTATTGGACAGCTTGCCCAGTCTGAATCACTATACCCATATAATTGCAAGTCACCATCTCCATGTATAACAATACCTCGACCGAGGCTACTTTTTAGATACCGTACTACCTGTAACACTGCATCATAATGCTCCCTTCTAGGTGAGTGCCTAAATTGTGACAAGACATGAACTGCATATGATAACACCAGGAGAGTGGTGGTCAAATAAATTAGCCATCTGACTAATCTTCTATACTTTGCTAGATCACATGGTATTTCACCTTATGCAAGACCTAGACCATGATTTTGTTGCATAGGCACCTCGACTGGTTTGGATCCCAGTAGGCCACACTTTGTGATTATGTCTAACGCATACTTTCTTTGGCTTAGCCCTTTTGACCCTTGGCTACTTCTATCCCCAGGAAATACTTTAGACCACCTAAGTCTTTAATGCCAAAACTCCTATCCAAGAACCCCTTAAACTTCTCACACGAATCCTGGTTGTTTCCAACTAGTATCAAGTCATCTACGTTCATTAACACCCCCATAAAAGTTACCCCCATGATTATAGGTAAAGAGAGAATAATCCACTTGCGACTATGTGAAGCCATACCCTTTCAACACCCCTGCGAACTTAGCAAACCAATTTCTTGAAGCTTGCCTCAACCTATACAATAACTTCTTCATCTTACACACTTTATTTCCTCTTTTAGCTTCGAAATCAGGTGGTAATTTCATGTACAACTCCTTTTCAAAGTCTCAATGCAAAAAGGCATTGTTCACGTCAAGTTGGTGCAAGTCCCATCCTTTTTCCATCACCACGGCCAACATAAATCTCACGCTAGCCATCTTCGCCACTGCTACAAATGTTTCTTGGAAATCCACACCTTTTCTTTGTACGAACCCTTGCGCCATAAGCCTTGCCTTGAATCTCTCTATCGTCCCATCTGCTTTGTATTTTACCTTATATACCCACTTGCCTCTTATAGGTCTTTTCCCCGGTGGCATATCATCGACCTCCCATGTTTGGTTAACCTCTAACGCCTTTATTTCCTTGACTATGGCCTCTCTCCATCTTGCATCCTTCAGCGCTTCTGTATAATTTATGGGCTATTTGCTCATAGTAATAACTGTAAGAAAACATCTGTAGGTAGAAGAAAAAGAATAATATGTAACATAAATTTTAATAGGATATCTACTACCTGCTTTCGTCAACCCTCATTGGAGCAGCAAAACTGGATCGGGGTCTACCTCCTTCACAGTTGCTGAATGGCATATGAAATCCTCAGATGTGTGGGCGTTTTCTTGCTGCGTCAACCTCCCATGGGTTGCATGGGTTAACGTAACACTCCCAGCTCCTAGTTTTCATTGGCAACGTCACTCTCCCCCTGTCCAATGAGACCACTTCTCACTTCATGCCTCTCGTCATCTCTTCCTCTCTCATTCTCCCTCACTTTTTCACCCCACACATTCTCCTCCTCTAACACAATACTAGATTGTCCCCTATTTCTTTGCTCAATCTCTTCTCTCTCTGTGTGTTGCTCCCTTTGAATCTCCATATATGGCATGACCTCCTTATGAAATTTCACGTCCCTCGATGTAAATATCTCATTGGTTTCCAGATCAAGTAACTTCCACACCTTTTTCCCATAAAGGTACCCAATGAATACACACTTCTTACTTTGTGACCCAAATTTGTCTTTCTCTCGTGGTTATTATTGTAACCATAACACAAACATCCGAACACTCCTAAGTGTTTAAGTGAGGGTTTTTCTCCAAACAATACTTCATATGGTGTTTTTCCATTTAAGATTGTCGTGGGTTCGATTAATCAAGTAACCAGCAGTGAGGATGCATTCGGTCCACAACTCAGTAGGTAATCCTGCTTCAAATTTTAGGGCCCTTGCCACCTCTAAAATATGTCTGTGTTTTCTCTCTACACGACCATTTTGTTGTGGCGTCCTAACAATACTGGTCTTATGTATTATGCCATTTTCAGCATAAAATTCTTTCATGGTAATGGTAGCAAACTCAATCCCATTATCACTCCTAATCTTCTTAATCATTTTTCCAGATTGCGTTCTTATTAAGGCACAATAATCACGCAATAGTTTTCCAATTTTTTCCTTTTCTTTCATCAAATAGATCCATACACCCCTACTACGATCGTCCATAATAGTTAAAAATAATGCATAACATACAAGTTATCCATACGATAGGGTCCCCATATATCACAATGAATTAAATCAAAACAATGTTCGACAGTTTTATTGCTCAAAGGAAACTTTAAACGAGTTTGCTTAGCCCTAGTACATGCATCACAAATAACATTATCTTAACTCCTATTTAATCTATTCCCAACTAAATCAGATAAGGATTGTAAAATCTGATTTACAAGATTACCTGATTTACAAGATGCCCTATTCTTTTATGCCACAGATTGCCGAGTTCCTCTTCACTCACTTTACAAACCTTCACTTCTTCCTGCTTCAAGTAGTAGACCTCGTCCTTGTATTCACCCACTTCAACTCAGCTCTTTATAAAGCAATCCTGTATTAAACACCTATCATTAGTAAATGTCACAATGCAATTCATTTCTCTGATTAATTGTCCTATTGATATTAAGTTTCAAGTTAAAGAAGGAACATAGATAACATCATTCAAAATTAATCTTTCCCCCAGAATTACTGTGCCACCTTTGGTTGTTGTCACTTGTACGCCATTTGGTTAGCCCACGTTAGCAGGACTCCTTTCATTCAATTTTCCTAATAATTGCATGTTCCCAGTTACGTGATGCGATCCCCAATGTCGAGTATCCACCTTTCTGTCCCTTTTTGCAACAAAAAAAAAAAACTCACCTGACGTTCTTTCTTAGTTGCTAAGCTTCAATCAATGTCAGCAGCTTGTGCATTCGTTCAAGTGTGAACGCCAGTCTCCCATCTCCTACTGCTTCCCCCATCACTTTGGTCTCTTGGGTGCTTGACCCATTATGTTGGTCTGCCACATTAACCTTAGCTGCTATTGCTTGTGTCTGTATACCACGTCTAAAGCTTCTTCCTCGACCTCGACCCTTGCCTCGTCCACCTCCTCACCTCCCCTAATTAGGAGGATACCCATTTATCTAAAAGAAATCAGTCACATCATGCCCCTCTTTGCCACAATGTGAACAAATGGGTCTCGCCTCATCTCACCCTTCTCCTTTTTTTCTCGAGCTAGGCTTCTATGTTTTTCTTCTTAAACAATCATTGCATATGTTCTACCAATGGACGATAGAGCATCCATTGCCAAGATTTGGGATCGCAACGTCCTAAACACCTCACCGTTGAGCCATATCAAGAATTGATACAATCGTTCCTCTTCCTTTTCCTTTAAGAACTCTGCCGCTGCCCCACAGGTACAGTTTGGAACTTTGGAGTAACTGCTGAGTTCATCCCACATTCCTTTAATCTTAGTGTAATGTGTCACAACATTCTGCCCTCCTTGTCTCAAACTTGATAAATCACTTCTCAACTGATATATTCTCGATGCGTTCCCGATAGAGAACTGCTCTCTCAAATCATCCCACAAGCCCTTCGCCGTCTCCGCATACAATATACTTGGGTGTAATTTTGGGTCTATCACATTGATCATCCATGAAATCAATATGGAATTGCATGTTTCCCATGTTTGGATCTTCGCAGCTGCCTCCTCTCCTTCCTCTTCTTTTGGTTTTTTTACAACCCCATTAATGAAACTCATTTTGTTTTTCACCCTTAACGCATTCCTTACAGCCTTCTCCCAAGTATCATAGTTATCGCCATTGCCAAATACAGTGGTGAGTTGCTGAGAATTGAACCTATTTGGGATGCCTGCTCCTTTGGTGGTATGATGTTCCACCGTTCTCACTTCTCCTCTCACTCTAATACCATGAAAAACAAAAAAGGGGAAACAATTCCTTGAATTTCCTTCACCCCTGAACCTATTTACATGATTAATTATATACAAGGCATACTCCTATAATTTCTCTAACTTCCCCTGAACATGTGCAACGCCCACTAACACTCCTAGAAAATATCCCATCACAACTAATACACGTAAATACTTTCCTAACTAACATATATACATATTGGTTAATATCCCTAAATTATATCAACAAGATTGGCAGTCTAAACAGGACCCACTACTTTGGTATCACTTGTAGGCCTACTATCCTGTTTTGTTTGTAAGAGCTCATTATCTCGATTTTATTTGTAAGGTCCACTGTTTAGTTTTGTTTGCGAGGCCTACTGTCCGGTTTTCACTTGTGGGGCGCACTATTCCAGTTTTGTCTGCAGGACCCACTTGTTGAAAAATAGTGAGCATTATAATTTTTTTTAGCTACCGTGACGGTAATGAAGACTTCAATTGAAAAGTTTGACCGGAGTATTAATTTCGGTATGTGGCAACTCAAGATGGAAGTTATTCTCATACAGGATGGGTGTGAGATGACACTTGATGGAGTGGAGAAAATTTCAGCGAATATGGCATCAAATAAATTCACAGATCTAGATAAAAAGGCTAGATCAGCCATCATATTGAATCTCTCTGATGAGGTTTTGCAAGAAGTTGCCAGTGAAATTATAGCCAAAGGTATGTGGGAGAAGTTGAAAGCCGTGTACATGAAAAAGTCGGTGGAAATTTGGCTTTATTTGAAACAAAAATTGTACATGTTGAGGATAACAAAAGGTACATCTATTCTTTCACATCTGGATAAATTTGATTCTCTTATTTTGGATTTGAAGAATATAGATGTGAATATTGAGGATGAAAATCAAGCCATATTACTATTATGTTCCCTTCCTCAGTCCCTTAATATTTTTGTGATACTATGATTTATAGGAAAGAATCAATCTCATATAATAGTATTAAGTCTGCATTAAAGTCAAAAGAGCAGATTGATAGGGACATCATTGGGGAGACTAGTGGAAGTCAGGCAGAGGGACTATTTGTATGGGGTAGATCTAAAAATAGAGATTTTGAAAGGGGTAGATCCAAAGGCAGCTATAAATTTAGATACAAAAACAAAAATTTCAATTATTGCAAGAAAAAGGGGCACATAAAGGCTGATTATTATAAAAATAAGGAGAAAAATGAGAAGAATAATAGCAACACCGTCGAGGCTAGTGTAGCAGCATATGAGACTGAGGGAATTATCTTTGTAGTCACAGAAGATAAAGTCAGGTCTAATAAGGAATGAATCTTAGATTCAGTTGTTCTTACCACATGAGTCCCGACAGGGAGTTTTTTTTCCACTTATGAGTCACTAGATGGTGGAATTGTTTTGATGGGTAATAATGCTACTTGTAAAGTTATTGGTAAAGGTACAGTCTGGATCAAAATGTATGATAGTATTATCAGAACACTCACTGACATTAGACATGTTCCTAATTTGAAGAAAAATCTCATTTCTTTGGGCACTCTTGATTCTCAAAGGTGCAAGTTCTCGGCTGAAGGTGGAGTTTTAAAAATTTCAAGAGGTTCTTTTATATTGATGAAAGCTTGCAAGCCTAGTAGTTTGTACATTTTGCAGGGATCTACTTTGATAGGTACTCTGGTAGTGTCTATGTCCTCAGATGCCAATATTACCAAATTATGGCACATACGTTTGGGACATATAGGTGAGAAAGATTTAACGTTGTTAAGCAAGAGAGGCCTACTTTGTGGTCAAAGTACTGGTAAGATGGACTTTTGTAAGCATTGTATCTTTGGCAAGTAGAAATAAGTCAATTCCAGTTCTCCAGCTATCCACAAAATAAAAGGTACTTTAGATTATATTCATTCTGATCTTTGGGGGCCCTCTTATATTAATTCTAAAGGTGGTACCCGGTATATTTTGACTTTTATTGATGATTATTCAAGGAATGTTTGAGTGTATTTTTTGAAACATAAGAATGATGTTTTCTTAACCTTTAAGCAATAGAAAGTTTTGATTGAAAAGTAGACAGGGAAACATCTTAAGAGGCTGCAGACAGATAATGGTTTGGAATTTTGTGGAGGTGAATTCAATCAATTCTGCAGAAATGAAGGAATTGCTTTGCATCACACTGTCAGAATGACTCCGCAACAAAATGAAGTCACCTAGCACATGAACCAGACTCTTTTGGAAAGGGTAGGGTGTATGATCTCTAATTCAGGGTTGACACTTGATTTTTAGGCAGAAGCCATTGCTATGGCTTGCTCATCATCACCCGCTCTCCTTGTGCTCCTCTCGATTTCAAGACTCCAAAGGAAGTTTGTTCAGGTACTCCTGCTGATTACTATAATTTAAGAATATTTGGGTGTCCAACATATATGCATGTAAATGAGGAAAAATTAGAGCCTAGGGCTAAGAAATGCATTTTCCTCAGCTATGTTTCAGGGGTGAAAGGATATCGATTGTGGTGTCCTAATCCCAAGTCACCTAAATTTGTAATTAGTAGGGATGTTACATTTGATGAGTCCTCTATGTTGTATCCTAGAAATGAATCTTGTAATCCTTGTAATTTTGAAAAAGAAGATAGTACACAGAAGCATGTGGAGTTAAAGATTAACAGTTCAAGTCCTTCACAGATGTCTTCTACACATCAGACAGATCAAGTTGATGAACCAGATCCTGATCATGTTAAAGATGAACCAGTAGAAGAAGAATATTCCATAGCCAAATATAAACTAAGAAGGGATATTAGACCACCACAGATGTATACAGATTTTGTTGCCTACACTTTATTAGTGGCACAGGAAACAGGTGGAGATAGCAAACCTTTCACATATACAGAGGCAATTTCAAGTGCTAATGCAGATAAGTGGCTGGTAGTAGTGAATGAAAAAATGAAATCTCTGCACAAGAATGATACTTGGGATCTAGTGAAGCCGCCAAAGGGTAAGAAAATTGTTGGTTACAAATGGGTCTTCAATAGAAAAGAAGGTACTTCAGGTATTGAACATGTATGGTATAAGGCACGTTTGGTTACAAAGGGCTATAGTCAGGTAAAAGGTATTGATTTTAATGATGTTTTCTCTCCAGTGGTGAAATATAGCTCTATACGTGTATTACTTGCGTTGGTTGCCATGTTTAATTTGGAATTAAAACAGCTTAACATGAAGACAACATTCTTACATGGTGAATAAGATGAGAAGATTTATATGAAACAACCTGAAGGTTTTGAAGTTGCAAGAAAGGAAGACCATGTTTGCTTATTGAAGAAATCCTTGTATGGATTAAAGCAGTCTCCAAGACAGTGATATAAGAGGTTTGATTCATTTATGTTAGATCATGATTTCTCCATGAGCATGTATGATAGTTTTGTTTACTTTTGGAAGTTAGATGACGGTTCATTCATCTATTTATTGTTATATGTTGATGATATGCTCATTGCTACAAATAATGTCACAGATATTAACCATTTGAATGCCTTATTACATGGTGAATTTGGGATGAAAGATTTGGGAGTAGTGAATAAAATTCTTGGCATGGAGATAAAACGTGATCGAAGAGTTACCTTAATAAAGTTTTGGAAAGATTTGTCATGCGAGATGCCAAAGCGGTTAGTACTCCTCTTGCTAGCCATTTTAGACTATCTACTGCTCAATCACCACAGTCACAGGAAGAAGGAGATTATATGGCACATGTTCCTTATTCTAGTGTCGTCGGAAGTATTATGTATGCAATAGTATGTACTCATCCTTATATTTAACAAACTGTTAGTTTCGTTAGCAGGTATATGGCCAATCTTGGTTAAGAACATTGGCAGGCTGCGAAATTGATTATCAGATACTTAAAGGGTACTTCAAACTTTTGTTTGGAGTTTGGTAGAACCAGTAACAATTTGGTTAGTTTTATAGATTCTGATTATGCCGGTAATCTCGAAAAATGTAAGTCTCTTACAGGTTATGTATTTTGTATTAGAGGTTGTGCTGTTAGTTGGAAAGCTACTTTACAACATGTAGTGGCTTTATCTACCACTAAAGCAGAATAAATGACAGCCGTTGAGGCTATAAAAGAAGCATTATGGTTGAGAGGTTTATTCAGCGAGTTATCTCTACATCAAGGGGTTACTACCGTTTATTGTGATAGTCAAAGCGCTATTCAATTGACAAAAGGCCAGATGTATCGTGAGAGGATGAAACATATTGATGTTAAGTATCATTTTATTAGGGATACTATTGCAGAAAAGAAGGTCCTTACTCAGAATATCAATACTAAAGACAATCCTGCTGATATGTTCACAAAAGCTCTCCCAATTTACAAGTTCAAGCAGTGCTTGGACTTGATTGGTGCTTATAGTTAGTGATATATCCCTTTGGGGCATCGCTGTAGAAGATGGAGCAGATCACTAATTGTCACGGGACTAAGTCAAAGTGGAGATTTGTTGACAAAAGTGTCTTGGCCCTTTTACCGAGTTAAACATTGAAAAATTTCCATGTGATTGCAAACGTTTTTGGCATACTTTTCTGGCCAAGGTAGACTTTTTTGGCCATGCTTGGCCAAAAGTCATCAAGCATGTTTCTGGCATGAATTTTTCTTGCGCAAAGATTGCGGAAAGGTTGGAAAAATTGACAGAATTCCTTGGACGAAAGCTCAAAATTTTGCACTATAAATAGCGGAGTTTGCTGAAGCTTCAAATATACCATTCCTTCTCAATTCAGTCACTACATTTCCATTTTTTTAGAAAGCTTCTATTTATTTGGAAGTAGTAGTTGTTGTAAAGCTTCTACACCAATCTTTTGTACTTTTGTACATTCTCCACATTTTAGGAAATTTGACTCACCCTCCAGCCGTGGACATAGGTCACATTGACCAAACTACGTAAATCCTTGTATTCAGTGTTCCATTTATTTGCTCTTTCTGTATTTTCCGTTACTCTATTATGGGCTATTTAATATAACCGGATTTGGATCCGGGGTATTTCACCTAACAGACTTTTAATTAAAAAATCAAACTATTATAAAGTATCTTTTAAGCAAATTGACAAATATTTGAATTTAAGTTATACAAATGATTTTATATAAGGAGCTTGGATTTTGTGTACTCTGCCATTGAGCGTAATTCAAGTTCCTTGGAAGTATTAAAAGTGAGCTTTTAAGGTAGACTTACTTCACGAGCTTTTAAGGTCGATTTATCCTTTTCGGCTTTTTTAAGTTAATTATCTATTTTGATTTTTTGAAAATATTATTAACAATAATAGGGATTTTTTTTAATACAAAGGAATGAAAGCAAAACCTAAACAGTGGGCCTTGGGGTTAAAACTCCACAGATATCCTCAAAGAGGATAGCAAGGCATCCCGAACGAGGAGACTGCAAACTAGTAAATCCGAAGCCAAAAGACAATCTAATAAATAACATCTGAAAGAATTCAATAAAAATTTTGTTGATTCGCAAAATTTAGATAAATTCAGTAATACATAGTCTTATTTTTAATTAGTGGGTTGTTTCTAAGATTAAATACTAATAACAACATGAAATATGTTGTTTTAATTGTGTGTCAAAGCATGTGAATTTATAAACAGACACCAGTAAGACAAAAACAAAATTATTAGTTTAATTGCTTAAGATTTTTATCTACATTGAAATTTACGTTTACTTCCTTCATATATCCAAATTCGTCAAAAATAGGGATTTCATCTTCCTTCCTTTTACTTGAAGTTTTCAATATAATTATATTAATTAAAGAAGGTAATGTCACGTTGTAAAAGCACCTGAATCAAATTTCTAAGAACTTATCAGCTGTCCTTATACTATAATATACGTTCTTCGAACTTTAGTGGATGTCTGTATATATATACATGCAATTGGATACCAATATGCATTGGAATTCAAGCAACTTGAGATTTTCCATCTTCACCAACATATCTCTTATAAATTGAATTCAACATCTCTTGGTTGTTCCATATCCACATACTTGCAAATGATATTGATCAGATCTAACGGAACTCTCTAATGGCAGAACAGAAGATATTGACGATGCGAATTCTCATTTTAACATTTCTCATGCTGGGAATCTGTTCAATGCAGGGAAAATAGCGGTGTACTGGGGTCAGAATGTAAATGAAGGAAGCTTAGTGAAGGCTTATGCTTTAGGAAACTATGTGTTAAGATATTTATTATATATCTTATTATTGAATTTTGGCATTTTTTATTATCGGATCTTTAAGATAATACAAGTCTTAAAATTCAAATTAAGATGAGGTGTAACCAAATAATACTTCTTATTTAAATTGGATTTTTGGGATAATGGTTTAAGCATGAAAGAGTTCTATCTTCAATAAATGTGTGTGCGGATCACGTTGATGTGTGGAGAAGGACATCTTGCGTGACTTGGATTTTGGATGAGTGCGTGACTCCTTTTTCTGTCTTGGTTGGTTGTACAATCCTTGATTTAAGGCTGTAGGTTTTCGGTTTGGTTATTGGAGAAGGATTGATGTGTCTATGGCTTGGAGTGACTCACGACTGGGTCTTTTGATTTCTTTGAAGTGACTTATGACTTTGGATTGATCTTTTGGAGTGACTCACATTGTTGATCTCTTTTGGTGTGTGTCACTGCTGCTGGGTTCTTGATTTTTCTGTGTTACACGGTTGTGTAAAAACAATGGTTAGGTTGGTTGTTCGTTATAATCATCTTGGCTGGAAGAACTGATGTGGTGTTGATTAGTTGCATAGGTGTGAAATCTTCCAGGGGGTTCACAGACGTGTATTGACTTTTGGTATGTGGCTCACTGCTTTATAACTATCTTGTGCATGTAACTTCTGGCCATTGGTCAATTATTGGGTGTGCAGTCGATATGCTTGTGGTTTATATTTCTTGGGTAATTTTGGTGGAGGTTTAATTGATTGATTTGTCACACTGAATGTATTATTGGTGCAGTCGTAAGGTAGTTTAGAGTATTGCATGATTCTGCTAATTTTTGTCAACAATTTTCAAATCCATTTAAGAGGAGCGGACCTCATCGGAAAGTTGTTCTTGTCTATCTCAAGTGTATTCAGTTTTTGTTCTTTATTATTTTAATCACTTGGATTATTCGTTTATTGTTCCTTCAATTAATAGATTGTTGAGATAAATCCTCTGTGGAGGTTAACACGAGTCAGTTGTGTTATCGAGTGTGAAAATCTTTCACAGGAAGTGAGGTTGAGAGATAGTATCAAGGGTTGAGTGGTGTCGACTCAGTAAAGCCTTAGAAAAATCTATCATATTTCGGTGAAAGTATTAAGCTAGGTGAGGACCTCACAAACGTAAGCAAGATGTACCGAACTGCGTTACCAAATTTCAGTGTTGATCTGTTCAATTTCGTATTTACTTTTCTGTTTTCCTTTGTACTAAAAAATTAACAGTTGTTGATACAGTTACTTTATATCTAGTAACCAACAAATACAGCTACAAGTAATTGCGGCAGAACCTTACAAGTAACTGCAGTCAAATAGAAGTTTTTGTGAAACATAAACCTCTATGATTTTTCACTATGCAGTTGTCAACGTGGCTTTTCTACTGACTTTTGGAAATAGTCAACCTCCCACGTTAAACCTCGCCAGTCACTGTAATCTGTACACTAACGAATGAAGATGTTTGAGTTCTAACATAAAATCATGTCAGAAGAGAGGCATTAAGGTGATGCTTTCGCTTGGAGGATCTACATGAAGCTACACTCTAATTTCACGCCAAGACGCAAAAAAACGTTGAACTTATATCTGGAACAACTTCTTAAGTGGGCACTCCAAGTCTCGACCATTTGGCAAATGCTGTTTTCGATGGGGTGGACTTAGGACATTGAAGGAGGAACACCATTTTAGTAGGACAATCTCGCAAGGTTCTTGTCAAACTACAGCAAAAGAGACAGGAAAGTGTACCTGACAGCAACTCCTTAGTGCCCATATCCTGACACTTGTAGGGATCTATTATGACAGGTACTGCGATAGTCTCTATGTCCTCAGATGTCAACATTACCAAATTGTGGCACATGCATTTGGGACACATAGGTGAGAAAGGCTTAACATTGTTAAGCAAGAGAGGCCTACTTTATGGTCAAAGTACTGGTAAGATGGACTTTTGTGAGCATTGTATCTTTGGGAAGTAGAAACGAGTCAGTTTTAGTTCTCCAGCTCTCCACAAAACAAAAGGTACTTTGGATTATATTCATTCTGATCTTTGGGGCCCCTCTCGTGTTCTTTCTAAAGGTGGTACCCGGTATATGTTGACTTTTATTGATGATTATTCAAGGAAGGTTTGGGTGTATTTAGTTCCTTCTAAAGGTGGTACCCGGTATATGTTGACTTTTATTGATGATTATTCAAGGAAGGTTTCGGTGTATTTCTCGAAACATAAGAATGATGTTTTCTTAACCTTTAAGCAATAGAAAGTTTTGATTGAAAAGAAGACAGGGAAACATATCAAGAGGCTGCAGACAGATAATGCTTTGGAATTTTGTAGAGATGAATTAAATGAATTCTGCAAAAATGAAGGAATTGCTCTGCGTCACACTATCAAAATGACTCCGTAACAAAATGAAGTCGCCTAGCGCATGAACCAGACTCTTTTGGAAAGAGCTCGGTGTATGATCTCTAATGCAGGGTTGACACTTGATTTTTAGGCAGAAGCCATTATTACGACTTGCTACATCATCAACCGCTCTCCTTGTGCTCTTCTAGATTTCAAGACTCTTGAGGAAGTTTAGTCGGGTACTCCTGATGATTACTATAATTTAAGAATATTTGGTTGTGTAGCATATATGCATGTAAATGAGTAAAAATTAGAGCCTAGGGCTAAGAAATGTATTTTCCTCGGTTATGTTTTAGGGGTGAAAGGATATCGATTGTGGTTTCCTAATCCCAAGTCACCTAAATTTGTAATTAGTATGAATGTTACATTTGATGAGTCCTCTATGTTGTATCCTAGAAATGAGTCTTGCAATCCTTGTAATTTTGAAGAAGAAGATAGTACACTGAAGCATGTGGAGTTAAAGATTAATAGTTCAGGTCCTTCACAGATGTCTTCTACATATTAGACATATCAAGTTGATGAACCAGATCCTGATCATGTTGAAGATGAACTAGTAGAAGAAGAATATTCTATATCCAAAGACAGACTAAAAAGGGATATTAGACCACCACAGATGTATACAGATTTTGTTGCCTATACTTTATCAGTGGCACAGGAAACAGGTGGAGACGGTGAACCTTTCACATATATAGAGGCAGTTTTAAGTGCTAATGCAGATAAATGGCTGGTAGCAATGAACGAAAAAATGAAATCTCTACACAAGAATGGTACTTGGGTTTGGTGAAGCCGCTAAAGGGTAAGAAAATTGTTGGTTGCAAATGGGTCTTCAAAAGAAAAGCAGGTACTTCAGGTGTTGAAAATGTATGGTATAAGGCACATTTGGTTGCAAAGGGCTATAATCAAGTAAAAGGTGTTGATTTTAATGATGTTTTCTCTCCAGTGGTGAAACATAGCTTTATACGTGTATTACTTGCATTGATTGCTATGTTTGATTTGGAATTAGAATAGGTTGACATCAAGACAACATTCTTACATGCCGAATTAGATGGGCAGATTTATATGAAACAACCTTAAAGTTTTGAAGTTGCAGGAAAGGAAGACCATGTTTGCTTATTGAAGAAATCCTTGTATGGATTAAAGTAGTCTCCAAAACAATGATATAAAAGGTTTGATTCATTTATGTTAGATTATGATTTCTCTAGGAGCATGTATAATAGTTGTGTTTACTTTCAGAAGTTAGATGACGGCTCATTCATCTATTTATTATTATATGTTGATGATATGCTTATTGCTGCCAAAAATGTCACAGATATTAACCATTTGAAGGCCTTATTACATGGTGAATTTGAGATGAAAGATTTGGGAGCAGCAAAGAAAATTCTTAGCATGGAGATAAGACGTGATCGAAGAGTTGGTAAATTATTTTTGATACAGGAGAGTTACCTCAATAAAGTATTGGAAAGATTTGGCATGCGAAATGCCAAAGCGGTTAGTACTCCTTTTGCTAGCTATTTTAGACTATCTGCTGCTCAATCACTACAGGCACAATAAGAAGAAGATTATATGGCATGTGTTCCTTTTTCTAGTGTCGTCGGCAGTATTACGTATGCAATGGTATGTACTCGTCTCGATATTTCACAAGCTGTTAGTGTCGTTAGCAGGTATATGGCCAATTCTGGTAAAGAACATTGGCAGGCTATGAAATAGATTATCAGATACTTGAAGGGTACTTCGAACTTTTGTTAGGAGTTTGGTAGAACCAACAACAATTTGGTTGATTTTGTAAATTCTGATTATACCGGTGATCTTGACAGACGCAGGTCTCTCACAGTATGTATTTTGTATTAGAGGTTGTACCATTAGTTAGAAAGCTACTTTACAATATGTAGTAGCTTTATCTACTACTGAAGCAAAATATATGGTAGTCACTGAGGCTATTAAAGAAGCATTATGGTTGAAATGTTTATTTAGCGAGTTATCTCTGCATCAAGGGGTTACTAACGTTTATTGTGATAGTCAGAGTGTTATTCATTTGACAAAAGAACAGATGTATCATGAGAGTATGAAACATATTGATGTTAAGTATCATTTTATTCAAGATACTATTGCAGAGAAGAAGGTCCTCATTAGAAGATCAATAATAAAGACAATCCTGCTGATATGTTCACAAAGGCTCTCCCAATTTACAAGTTCAAGCAGTGCTTGGACTTGATTGATGTTTATAGTTGGTGATATAGCCTTTTGGGGCATCGCTGTAGAAGGTGGAGCAGATCACTAATTATTACGGGACCAAGTCAAAGAGGACATTTGTTGACAAAAGTGTCTTGGCCCCTTCACCGAATCAAACATTGGCCAACAAACATTGAAATTTTTCCATGTGACGGCAAATGTTGTTGGCATACTTTTCTGGCCAAGGTAGACTTTTCTCGCCATGCTTGGCCAAAAGTCATCAAGTATGTTTCTGGCATGAATTTTTCTTGCGCGAAGATTGCGGAGAGGTTGGAAAAATTGACAGAATTCCTTGGACGAAAGCTCAAACATTTGCACTATAAATAGAGGAGTTTGCTGAAGCTTCAAATGTACCATTCCTTCTCAATTCAGTCACGACATTTCCTTTTTTTTCAGATTGCTTCTATTTATTTGAAAGTAGTAGTAGTTGCAAAGCTTCTGTACCAATCTTTTGTACTTTTATACATTCTCTACATTTTAGTGAATTTAGCTCACCCTCTAGTCGTGAACATAGGTTACATTGACCGAACTACATAAATCCTTGTGTTCAGTGTCTCATTTATTTGCTCTTTCTGTATTTTTTTACTCTATTACGGGCTATTTAATATAACTGGATTTGGATCAGGGGTATTTTACCTAACAGACTTTTAATTAAAAAATCAAACTATTATAAAGTATCTTTTAAGCAAATTGACAAATATTTGAATTTAAGTTATACAAATGATTTTATATAAGGAGCTTGGATTTCGCTACTCCGCCATTCAGCGTAATTCAAGCTCCTTGGAAGTATTAAAAGTGAGCTTTTAAGGTAGATTTACTTCATGAGTTTTTAAGGTAGATTTATCCTTTTTGGCTTTTTAAAGTTAATTGTCTATTTTGATTTTTTGAAAATATTATTAACAATATAAGGTTTTTAATATTAAATCACTATTTCTTTGACTTCATTTCATGAACTTTTACTTTTATCACGAGCAAATCCTAATAAATAATATCAAGAAAAATTCAGTAAAAATTTTGCTGATTCGTAAAATTTAGATAAGTTTAATAATACGTTATCTTATTTTTAATTAGTGGAGCTGTTTCTAAGATAAAATACTAATAACAACATGAAATATGTTGTTTTAATTGTATGTCTGTGAATTTATAAAGAGACACCCGCGAGACAAGAACAAAATTAGTAGTTTAATAGCTTAAGATTTTTATCTACATTGAAATTTACGCTTACTTCCTTCATATATCCAAATTCGTCAAAAATAGGGATTTCATCTTCCTTCCTTTTACTTGAAGTTTTCAATATAATTATATTAATTAAAGAAGGTAATGTCACGTTGTAAAAGCACCTGAATCAAATTTCTAAGAACTTATCAGCTGTCCTTATACAATAATATACGTTCTTCGAACTTTAGTGGATGTCTGTATATATATATATACGTACAATTGGATACCAATGTGCATTGGCATTCAAGAAACTTGAGATTTTCCATCTTCAACAATATCTCCTATAAATTGAATTCAACATCTCTTGGATGTTCCATATCCACATACTTGCAAGTGATATTGATCAGATCTAACGGACCTCTCTAATGGCAGAACAGAAGATATTGACGATGCGAATTCTCATCTTAACATTTCTGATGCTGGGAATCTGTTCAATGCAGGGAAAATAGCAGTGTACTGGGGTCAGAATATAAATGAAGGAAGCTTAGCGAAGGCTTGTGCTTCAGGAAACTATGCATTCGTCAACGTGGCTTTTCTACTGACTTTCGGAAATAATCAACCTCTTGCGTTAAACCTCGCCGGTCATTGTAATCCGTACACTAACGAATGTAGATGTTTCAGTTCTGACATAAAATCATGTCAGAAGAGAGGCATTAAGGTGATGCTTTCGCTTGGAGTATCAGCAGGAAGCTACACTCTAATTTCACGCCAAGACGCAAAAAACGTTGCACTTATATCTGGAACAACTTCTTAAACGGGCGCTCCAAGTCTCGACCATTTGGCAAACGCAGTTTCGATGGGGTGGAGTTGGACATTGAAGGAGGCACACCATTTTATTGGGACGATCTCACTAGGTTCTTGTCAAAATACAGCAAAAGAGGCAAGAAAGTGTACCTGACAGCAGCTCCTCAGTGCCCATAACCTGACGCTTGGGTAGGAAAAGCATTGGCCACATGTTTATTTGATTACATTTGGGTTCAATTCTACAACAACGCTCCTTGCCAATACAGTAATGGGAATGTAAAAAATCTTATAGCTGCCTGGAAGCGATGGACATCAGGAGTTCGTAAAATAAAGATTTTCTTGGGTCTACTAGGCTCCCCTAACGCTGCCGGAAGTGGGTGTATTCTGGTACCTGATCTGGTTTCCAAGGCTTCCTGTAATTAAAAGGTCTCGCAAGTATGGGGGTGTCATGCTTTGGTCAAGATATAATGATCTCATGAACGGATATAGTTCTACAATCAAGAAGCATGTCTGAAAACTTATGGTGCTTCTTTGTTCAATAAGTATATAGTACTCATGCAAGTATCTAGTGATGCACCTAATAAGATGAAAATTATTAATACACACATTGGTCTTATAATTACCCTTATATTAAAAGAATCATAAGCTAAAGTGATTATTCTTTCAAGCAGGTAAGGAATAAACTAAGATGCAGGTAATACTTTCGAAAAATTGTTAATACTCTTACAAAAAGTAACAAAAATGAATTTTGCTCGCACTACTGGACAGCAAAATGTTGTTGGCATTGGAGGCTTGGGTCTTAAAGGAGAGAACGAACCTTGAAACAGGTAGTGGAACAATATAAAAGCATAACTAAATCTGGCGCGAAAACCGCGATGGTTTATTCAATTTGTAACGGACCAAATCCATTGCTCTACCGGCAATCTACCTTCCTTTTCCCAACCAATGTATTCAACTATTTCCAAGAATTCCCAGTAAAGATGTGATTCCCCGAGGAACTTTCTCTCTGTTAATTTGTAAAATTAACATAGATTTCTGAGACAAGTATCTGATTTTTTACAAGGTATTTTATTGTCAATGTTTCTGGTAAGTAATCCGCTTTTTTGCAAACGTAAGTTTGATAAATGATGTCTGGTCGGAATTTCTCAGGGCAAGAAATGGCCGTTCTTCAGAAGGAGATTCCGGCTTTTGAGTTCAGAGATGCTCAGATTAACAAGATACGATACTGTAAACAGGATTTTGCACATATTTCTCATTACGTCGTTACTGATTATGATTGGAAGGATTATTGTCCTGTGGCTTTCAGGTGCTTTTACGTCCCTTTTTCTCTTATGATTTTCAGTTAAATAATTGTATGAAACGGGTGACATATGTTGTGTTGCATCAATGGCGAAACCTTATTAACGCGTTCCCTGGAAAAGGGTAATCTGCTAAATACCTAAATTCCAGAAGAAAGAACTAATAGATATGTAAATGTTGTTTTGTTCCAGACGCTTACGAGAGCTCGAAAACATTGATCATACTGAGTATATGTTGGCAATTTGTGCGGAAGACGTAATAAGGGAAGTCTCTTCACCAGGGAAATTCGGTCGTCTGATTATTTTGACAACGGATGAGCGTTTTGTGATTAAAACTCTGCGTAAATCTGAAGTGAAGGTAAAGATCAATCATCTGGGATCACTGAGAATCACCATCTTCCCGAAGTTGTTGGTTATGAACTTGAACAGACGGTGCAAGGATTCTTAATTCTCTTTTCCATGCAGGTGATGGTGGATATGCTTCCAAACTATTATGCTTATCTTAAGAAGAACCGAGCTTCATTGTTGACCAAGCTATATGGAATTCATGTTGTGAAGCCACATGGAGGTATCAAGGTAAAGACATTTTCATTTTGTATCTGGTTTGACCAAGTTTTGGTTTTCTGCACAAGAGAAGAGACATTGCTTTGATTCACATAAGAGTCAGATCAAATGGGCAGTGTCACTAGGCTCTGAAAAGATTACTAAAGAGATGAACTTCTCAACTTATTTCTATGAAAGTTCATCAGAAGTTCTTCTGCAACTTACATTCCCATTGTTATGGTCTATAGTGATCATGTTTCTGTCAAGATAAATAATCCCCTGAGATCCTTTACCTGCTACTTTTGCTCCATTAGCAAACAATTGTCCTTGAAGTTGGGTAGTCTGCAACAGTATTTGCAACCATGGCATTGTTTATGGCCATTATGAAAAGAAAATATAGAGGAGAGAGCAAGCCCTGGAAAAGAAAACAAAGGATTCTTGATTAAGGTTCAGATGCTGAGTTCCTCAAGTGATTTTTCATGTGCAGGTTTATTTTTCTGTGTTGTCAACTGTCATCCCTTCATCTGTGGGAAAGTGCAAAATTTATGATCTCAAAGGCACGCCTAAAGGAAGAAAACAGAACAGAAAGAAAATCGAGGGAAAAGTCATATACAAGGACAAGGATTTCGATCTTCTTTTGCACCTAGATCCACTGACACACTATAAATTTTTGAAGTAAGTTGGCTCATCTGTTTCGAAGTCAGAGCATATATAAGAGGCTTTTTCTAATAAAGTTGTGTGTATTTTGATCCTCAAATGCATCAAAACTTTTCTGGTTTTTGTTAAAAGCATTATTCGACTTCCACCTTACAGGCAACTCCGGTATGATTGCGAGTTCTTGGAATCTGAGAAAATCATGGATTACAGTCTTTTGATTGGTGTTGCTATGCAAGCTCCCAACAAAGGTGATTGCTCCCACCGCCATGATATAGAGGATATAACAGATGATCCTGTTAATTTCGTAATGTTTCAATCAGAAAGAAATTCCTGAATCTACGTCATTTTTTGTTTCTCATTTAGTATACTTGGAATCAGATGCAACAGTTTAAGCTATATCTGATGCAGAACATTGTGTTTACTAATATCAAATGCAAACTTTAATCCGGAATAGATAGACGGTTGTTATATAGTTCTTCTTCAGGAATGTCTCATTTTTAGTTGCTTGTTTAGTGACAATCCCTAATTCATCTGCAAATCCTTGATTAAGAAATCTTTTTGTGTCAGCTTATCATTTCTGAAACTTGTAGCTACCCACTTTGTAAGGAATGAAAGTTTTGGCTTTCATTCAAGAATTTCTTGAAAGTTTTGGCTTTCATTCAAGAATTTCTTTCCATTGAATGTGTTTTGCAACATTTATTCTCGACTCTTACAGTTTGATTGCTTTGAGCTATATACACAATAATAATTATCTTTTTCTGCAGTAGCCACTGATGGTAGCTGTTCCTGTGGTCAAAAGGCAGTTCCCAACTCCAGTTCTACAACCACCTTTGGCTCTTTAAACAAAAGTGGTGAAATGTGCCAAATATCAAATAGGTAACATCTGCTTTGCTTTGAATCCTTCAAAATTATAGCAAATTCCCACCTGAATCCAGTTGTGGAATGCTACTTCTGCTTAGCTTGGCAATTATGATTTCAGAGATCTGTTAATTATAGCATTTCATTATCAGTTGTTCCTCATTGTTTATACTTTTATATATTCCAGTCCTGATTTTAACTTTGGCATGGCGATGCGTGCTCGTGCGACCACCCGGAGGGGAGGATCAGCTTATCCTAGTATACAGGACCCCAAGGGCTGCAATGTGAAGTTATATTTTAAAATCGTAGATATATTCCAGAATTATGGTGTCTCTAAGCGCATTGAACATGTTTACAAGTCATTACAATACGATTCTAAGTCCATCGCTGCAGTAAGTCCTGAAGCATACTCTACTCGTTTTCAGGATTATCTTCACCAGATATTTCAATCAGAAGATTCAGAGAAAGGGGATTCCTTTTAGTTCTACAAACGAAACTCTTTTCTTTTTCAAATTGGAATTTGTTGAGTTTTTCCTGGAACGTGTTGTTTTAGGTGATTTGAGCAAATTGTTGATGATTGATTGTAGTAAAGTGATAATGACCCTTGATAGAGATTACTGATTCCATGAAAATTTTCTTCAAGTTCTCACTAGAAAAACATAGATTGAAGTTTAACTAGTTTTTAAAAATTATTTTTCTTTAAAACAAAAAATTAAATATTTTCCGTATGTACATTGCATAAATATTTAAGAACAGGTATTAATTTGCTAGTAAGCATCGTAATCAATGTTTTAAAAACTAGATCAGAAATTAAATCGATAAAATAAGAAATTAAGGTTATAAAATTATTATATAATAATGATTAAAAATTTACAAATTTTAAAATAGGATTGAAAATAAAAATTGTTCTTATCCATCGAAGAAATTAAAAGTTTAATTGAAAATGTTATATAAAAATTAGCTAGTTTATTTTTGCAAAAATTAATCAATTAATTAATAAATCAACTAATTTTGATAATCATAGTTATTAAGATGAATCCAAAATAAAAAGTTAAAAATTAATCTAAAAACTTAGTTATTTCAAAAATTTTATAGTTGACCTATTTAGTTTTTTAAGTTAAAATGATTTAACCTGAAAATTCAAACTCGTAGCCTCTATTACAAATTAAATGGGCATTTTCAAACAACTTTTTCTTAAGGTCCTTTGATTTCATTTCTGTTTTTTTTTAGTTTGCGTTTTTTAAATAAAAGCAAAATTGTATTTGGTTGTTAATGTCTAATAATTATATATTATATAAAATTGAAAAATAAATATTTTTAAATAAATAAATAATTTTATTTTCATATCTTCTATAATATTTTGTTAAATAAATAATCAAAAATCAAAATTTTTAATAAATTTTTAATAATTTTTAATTATTAAAGTAAATTTTATTTAAAATTTACGTATA
>JAOQMS010000009.1:25558457-25569176 GCA_027563885.1 Erythroxylum longipes | reverse complement strand
TAATTATTAAAGTAAATTTTATTTAAAATTTACGTATAATGAAGATATTTTAAATTTAAATAATATTTATTATTATTAAATAATAATAATAATGATAATAATAATAATAATAATAATAATAATAATAATAATAATAATAATTTAAAATATCTTCATTTAATACTAATTAAATTAAAATTATTTTATCTTTAAAATTAATATTGAAATTAATTATAGAAATTGAGTTAAGCTATTAACTTAAATTATTTATAATTCATATTACTAATTAATATTAAATAATTAAATATATAATATTGAATTAAATTATTTTTAATTATTTTTAATAATTAACATTAAATAATTAAATAATATATATTTAGTTGATGGTAAATTACTACTTTTGTAATTTTCATAATTTATGAGAGCTAGAAAAATCAAAAATACTATAAGAAACAAACAAATTTGTTTTTACTAAATTTTAAAACAAAAATATATAAATAAAACAAACATACCAACCTTTGGAGCTTGTTCGAACGGTGACTTCTACGACTCACTTAAAAGACTTCGAAAGCATTTGGCTGAACAGGAATATATGGTTTTTTTTTTGAAGGAAAAGAATTTCATAAACTTAATAATAGTCCAACAAAGAACCTGGCATATCGTCCCAAACTTGGAAGCGAGCAGGACGAGGAGAAGCTCTAGCTAATGAATGAGCTACTACATTTGCTTGCCTCCTAACCCACTTGATACAAATATCAAGCCTATTTTTTATAAGTTTCTTACAATCTGACACCACAAGATCAAAAGTCGAATTATCAGGAGCAGAGCCTTGGACAGCATTCACAAGCTGCAAACAATCCGAGTAAATACAACCATTAAATGGGAGGTAATCGCATGCAAATGATAGGCAATGACGTAAAACAATTGCTTCAATAAGAGCCGGGGAATCGTTGCCTTCAAAAAACCAGAAACAACACGTTGAAATAGACCCTCGGCATCTTCAACAATAAACCGCTATCCAATGAAGTCCAGAGCTTGGAAAATGGCCCCATCCACAAAGCATTAGCCAATCAAAATTGTGTGCTTGCAATGCAGGAAGGCGAGGTTGACCACCAAGATACGTGTCTGGCTATTGTTGGTTAGAGAGATTAAGCACATTTGGAAGTCTCCTATGCTCAGCTACATCTGCTTCAAGGCTGGACTTCCATTCCAGCAACCATACTTGAGTCGAACTATGGATGACATTGGCCGGAACTTGCTTCTGGTTCCACATATTTTGATTGCGGGCTGACCATAATTTTCAAGACAAAACTGCACATTTCTCAGCCTTGTCAAAATCTTTCGAAGAACAAACCTGCAATAAAAAATTTGAAAAAACAATATTAGCGTGTCCAACTTCCAACGTCCACGCCTCCTTAGCCAAACTACAATGGAGCAATACGTGGTTCACACTTTCATGCTCATTACACCAAAAGCATAAATCCCCTATCGCCACACCCCCGATGCCTCAAATTATCTCAGGTAGGAAGAACATTTCTACATGCCCTCCAAACAAAATCCCTAATTTTTGGAGCAATATTAAACTTCCAAATTTTACCTGCAACTCTATCGGTACCTCTTCCCAACACCTCCAAACATACATAATATCCCGATTTAACCGTATATAAATATGTTGAACTTTTTATTTACACTATTTAAATCCAACCACGTCCTAGCTTTTGAATTATTAATTAAACTAATTATAAAATATCAAAATTTATTTAATTTTACAATATTAGCTTAAAATTAAAAAAAATTAAAATACTCATTTTAATTTTTACAAAAATAATTCCATATTAAGTTCTCAATTAATATCAATGACACAAAATGTCGTATCATATTAATATTTTGTCACGTGACTTTCACGTAGAATAGTAGTGTCACGTATAAGATTTGTTGTTTAATATAGGGTTATTTTTATAAAAATTAAAAGTTACCATATTTTAACATTTTTTAAATTTTATACTGATATTGTAAAATTAAGTAAATTTCAATATTTTTAAAATTAAACCTTATTAATTTACAAAACAATTTATGTACTTACTTATTATATAATAATTATTAAAAATTTTGAATAATTAAACATATAATTGTGGGCTTTTCGCCTGGTCCAGGCCATACAGAAAATGCTTCGAGAATTTGTGAGTGCTAATTGGACTTAAAAAGGCAAATCCATTTAAACCCAACGTTGAACCTTAAAAGGAGACGACTGACAAATCCTATAGTTGAGCTGGGTAGGACATGGACGGCACGACACGACGGGTTAAAGCAGCACCAGAAGGTGCAAAAGACAATATGCTGTTAACGTCCTGTCCCCCTAATTATTATATTTGTGGGTTTAGTTTGTTCTGTTGAATCATCATTGCCTTTGTGAGTTGAGTTCGATAAAAATACTCGAGACATTGCAAGATTTTATCGCCTCCATGTCCTTGGACCACCCTAGTTAAGATCAAAGGACATGACACCAAGCATACATGGAAAGTGGTCTAACTCCAAGTCCTTAGTCTTGGTGGTCCTGAGGAGATCCAACATTGACTGTTTAATGTCATTGACTGCTCTGCTTGTCACGAGAAATCTGGCTGAGGAATAATTTGTTTTCACCTCTAAAAACTTTTAAGGTAAAAAGAGTTTCAAAAACATGATTTCTAGGAATTTTAGTAAATTGTTACTGAGAAAATGTAGTAGTACGAAGGATTAAACTAGATAACCCTCATTTAGATGTTCTTAATTTAGATAATTTTAATCATAATAATTATAAAATAATTAAAATAATATGTCTTTTAATAAGAATATCCGCATAACTCAAGGTAATTTATGTATATAATGATTATTTTTGGGCTCGGTCCTAGATAAGTGAGACAGAAACCTACTCAGGATCCGTTCTAATAAAAAACAAAATAAAAGTCATTTTTAATTCTCATTAAAAAACAAAATGAAGAAATAAAAGGAGATAAATTCTATAAAATGTTAAAAACATTCTTAATTATTTTAATAATAACATTAAAGTATTCGTCACCTTTTTTATATTTTGTGTAGAACATAAACTATAAAAATTGAATTGAATGCTACTACACGGTCAGAAACCAAAAACGGTATGATTAAACTAGACTCACAAAGTACCGTTGAAGGCGATGTGAAGAGAAATAGAACGTTAAAAGAAGTGAGAAAGCAAATCTTCGTTAGAGCAGCACGAGTGGTGATGGACCACAAGTGTCGTTGGCTGGTGTCTGACAATTAATTAGCACAAGCTCTGGTTAAAACCTAAAACAATGGAGGATATCGGTAAACAAAGAGCTGCCTCTGAACTTGGCTCGGGTCGGGTGATCATCCTCGTCCTTGGGAGTTGGAACCTAAGACTAGGCTAAGCAGTTTTGAGTGTCACTCTGTCCTATAAACCGCATGGTTGAAGCTTTTACTGCACATCTCATTCCAGGGTCTTTCTCCAAAGAGGAATATCTGTTCATTAAAAGAATGTTTTAGCAATCATTGCAGTTCTGATCTTTAATTCGTTAGCCCTCTAAAAAGTGTGTTCAGAGGATACCAACATTACTCAGTTCAATCCATTCTAATATTCAAAACTACTTCGTTTTGAACATTTTAGGGACTGCCTAATTGTGTAAGGTGTCTAAAACTTATTCAAAACTATTGGACTGCCTAATTGCGTAAGATGTCTAAAACTATTTAATATTGTACATTGAACAAAGTTGGACATTTTAATATTGGAAGTTCTAAGAAGTAATAACGGAGCATTTCAACTTGCATGAAGGATACAAGGGACAGAGACAAATGAGATAACTGATTATTACAAGGTTAAGCCCACAAAGGATTAAGATCTTTGAAAGCCTGAAAAAATTATGACAAGATTTTTATTTTTATTTTTAAATTTAGTAAAAAAACTATTTTTTGAATTTTTAGTTTTAATTTATTTTATTTTTTTAATAATATGATTTACTATTAACTAAATATATATTATTTAATTATAATTTAATTAATTTTGTAATTAAACTAAATTAATAATAATTAATAAATATAATTAAAATTAAATTATTTTCAAAATATGTAAAATTTACATAAATTTTTATTTCATAATAAAATTTAATTAAAATAAATTTTAATTTGAAAATAATTTTAATTTTTATATTATTTATTTCAATAAGATAAAATAATTTTTATGGATAATTTATTAATAAATATTAAATAAGAGATTAAAATAAATTTAATTAATTAAAATTAATTTATATTTTAAATTTTATCTAATATAAATTATCATAAGTAATAAAAATATAACTACATTAACATTAACATTAACAACTAAACATATTTTTTATTTTTATCTAAAAGAAAAACAAAAAAATCAAAAAATCAAAAACCAAAAACCAAAAACCAAAACATAAAACATAAAACATAAAACATAAACAGAAGTAGAAATGTCTATTTTTTAATGAAAAATTGTGAAGTTATGTCTTTTTTTTCTCCCATCTAATAGTTGTTTTGAATTTGAGTCATATCTCAATTATTAAAACGAGGAATATTATATTAAATTAAAAATTAAAAATTAGAAAAATAAATAAATAAATAAATAAAAGTACCTTTTTTATCAGTTATATTGTGTTTCGTTTTGACTTTTGAGTCCTATCTCGATTATAAGAATGAGGAAATAGGAATATAATTTTTGTGATGTTTCCATAATTTGCTCATAACAAAAAACTATAATTGTTATTTTTTTGGATAAATATTAAATAAATCTTTGGGAGTATGTAATATTATATTTTTATAATATTTAAATTTAATATTAAATTTATAATTTATATATAATAAAGTTATAGACTCAAGTTTTTTACATTAAATTTATATTTTTTATATAGTAAATTATGTAATATATATTTTAAATAAATAATTTACTAATTTTAATTTTTAGATAATAAATTCTAAAACTTAATTCAAGCTCTCGAAAGCTCTCCAAAGAGCTGCCAAGCACGGTTCAAAAAGCTAAGCATCTGAATTGTTTTACCATGAGGGAGAATGTCCAAGTAAACATGAATACATTCCAGCTCATGGTATTGCAGCTTAGGTAGCTAGAATATAGGGAGTTGAAGCATGGAAGATGCGGTTAATTAACATGAGGAAAGGAAAAAAAGAACTGGCGAAGACCCACATATGCCATGTACCACATAAGACAAAACAAGAACTTGGTCACTCTGCACTGCAGAGGATCTTAAGAAAGAGAGCAGAAGTGAAAAGATCAGTTCTTGAACAAAGAGCAGAGGGTGAAGTCAGAAAAGGATGAAACTTGAGTGAGTTTTAGTAAAGAATAGAGCTAAGATGAGTGAAACGGAGAAGGAGAAGCAAATCTCTGTTTGAAATTAAAAGGGAAGAGAGACTGAGAGAAGAAGGAGAAGGAGAAGGAGAAAATGGAAAGAAAAGGAAAAGGTGTGGGGAGAGAAGACAAAGGGAAAGTAGAAAAGCAAGAGGTTACATTGAAGGGTGAAGTAAAGTTGAAAAGATGGATGTTTTTTGTTGGGAAGAGAGGAGGCCCATCTACTCCATCACCCACTTGGAGGTTCCATTTCTCTTCCCCAATTCACAACGACAATGAGAAAATCAACAACCCTTTTCAAGAGTTTCTTAGTACTAGCAATCCTGTTTCTGCAAGAAAACTTTGTGCCAACCTTTGGGAGTTTCAGCCCCAACTCCACTTTTCACAGCCTAAAATGAGCAAGAATTTTGGGTCCAAAGGAGGCAGTCGTCGCTACCACAGGGACAAGAAGGCCTCTGAGCTTCGTACTCGTTTGGCTGACCCTCCTAATACCACACCTTATGATCAGGTTTGCTTTTCCTGCTTTCTTCTTTTGCTGGACTTTTCATAGTGTGGTTAATCGACATGATTGAGTGACGCAGGGAAGGTGGTTTGATGAAATCTTTTGGATCTTACCAGTTTTTTTCTTTTTTTGGGGTTGCATTTGTGATTACGGTTTGGATTAGTTATGCTTGGTGGTTGTTGAAATTTCTGCTTGTTCAAACCGTGCTTTTGTTGGTCTGTGCTTAAATCTCTCAGTTACCCAGAAAATAAAAATAAAAACACTTAACTTTGCAGGGAACAATTCGCAATTAGTTGATCAAATGGTGGATTCTGCCATTCTTTTTCTTTCTATTCGTGGTGGTGTTGGCTGATTGATGTCCTCTAGTAGTGCTTTTTATTGATAGTTAGCAACTCAGGTGTGGTGTTCCCTGGTCAGATTCATGATATGTGAGAAGACCGAGAGTGAGCATTGCAAATTGTGTTTAGACATTGTTTCTTTGCGTGCTACGTGGATTCAACTATCAGAATCCAAATTGTTTGCTTTTTTGAGTGGATAAGTGTAGTTCAATGACTTCGGGATAACGATGAGGGCGCTGCAAGAATCCCTTTTTCCTTCAGACTGCTGTGGTTTTCCTCTCCTAATTGATGTCTGTATGCTTCTTCGATTTATTTTCTTTTCTGTGTCCTGAGTGCATTTCTAATTAGATTGTGAAGCAAGATCAGTCACCAAAACTTTATGTCTGGTTTTGTGTTGTGTTCATACGAAGTTTCAGTGCCTAGAAGTCTATAACGCTGTGCTGTTCATGCCTAGTTTATTGAAACACATCGCTCTTTGAGACATCAGAATTGAAAAGGGGAATTTTAAGCTCCTGTTCACTGAACATTGGGACAATATATGAGCATGAAAATGGCATTGAAGAGGATGGGTACAATGGGAAAGTCGGAGAGAGATACTTCAGGAAGAAAGAATTACAAGAATGATTTATTGATATCTATAACCCAATAATTACAATGAATGCTGATTAAGTCATAGATTTCCTCTCTGTGGTATTGAAAGTCGATTGAGAAAGAACCTTATCCTTACTTTGACATTTCCAGCCACCAAGTAGTGGTAACTTGAGGAGACATGCTGCAACATCATCAATTGATCACCATCATCCGCTTGAGAGAAATGACTGTACCCTAAAGCCTCTATCTCCTAGCTGTGGTAGCTCCATGGAGGTAACTATCATTATCCTTCCACTTAAGAGTTGCAACTTAAAGAGTTTATTTTCCTCTTTATATTTTTGATTCACTACAGTGCAGGGTGAACAAATCAAAGATGCATCATTACTAGCCAAGATGATTAGTATCGTTGTAGGAATGTCCTTTTCGGAAACTATCTTACTTATCTTCCCATCATACACTGTGGCATGGTGCTTACCTAGTCACCTTAATCTCCAGAATTAGTTCCATGAAATAGCTATTCTGGCTTCTGTTTCATTTTACATGTATTAGCTATTTAGTTACACAGCTGTCCTTTTATGTTCTATAATTGACCGTCAAATTTATACAACTTTTCTCACAGGTCGCACCTTATAAACCTGTAGTTCCCGCTTCTAGCTCGTTGGACTCAAAGGGCCGATTGGAAGAGTCGAAGTATAGCCTTAAGACATCAACAGAATTACTCAAGGTGCTTAATCGAATTTGGAGTCTTGAAGAGCAACAAGTATCAAACTTGTCACTGCTAAAAGCTTTGAAAAGGGAATTGGATCACTCTCAGTCACAGGTAAAAGAGCTACGAAAAGAGAAACTGAAGAATAGGCAAGAAATGGAAGAATTGATGAGGCAAGTTGAAGATGATGAAGCTTTTAGGAAGAACAAGGTGAAAGATCATGTGAAAGCTGCAATTCAGTCAATGGAAGCAGAGGTAGAAAGTGAGAGTAAGTTGAGGAAGCACTGGGAGAGTCTGCATCGGAAACTAGCACAAGAGCTTTCTCAGTTGAAATCTTCTTTCTCCAGTGCTTTGAAAGATCTCGAAAGAGAAAGGAAGGCACGTACTTTGTTGGAAAGTTTGTGTGATGAATTTGCTAAAGGGGTAAGAGAATACGAGCAAGAGTTGCGTTTACTAAATCATAACCATGACAAGGAACCTGTTGGTAGGGAAAAACCTGATCGATTGGTTCTCCATATTTCAGAGGCATGGCTCGATGAACGGATGCAAATGAAAATTACAGGAGCTCAAAATGATCTGTCAGGCAAGAATACAGTTGTTGAGAAATTAAGTCCGGATATAAAATCCTTTCTTCAAGCTAGACATTCTGCTGAAGTGGCAAAGGACATTAGATTGTCCACAAATGAGGCAATAATCAATTGCTCCCGGCGGGAATCTTTTCCACTAAATGAGGCTAGAAGTGCGCCTCAAGACGCAGCTGATGAAGAATTATCTTCTGACAGTGGTTCTCGTTGCTTTGAGCTAAACAATGGCGGAGGCATGAAACAAAACAAAAGCAGCTCTAAACGACATGGAGAAAGCCAGCTTGAAGAAATAGTGAATTCAAATTCCAGGAACGTAACAACTGGATCAAGGGTAAGTGGTAAGTTTCCTGACAAGACAAGGCCACAAATTCTGGGAGTAAACCAAGTTGCTGGAATAAGGAATGCAGGAACATCAGACATTGCTGAAGAAGGTCTACATGATAAAAAATCTACACTGGTCGGGACTTGTCGATTCCACTCGAATCATGTCTTTGATAACCTTGTCAGAAATCATTCAGTGTCATCTGAAGGTGATAAAATTCATCCTGAGGGTGCTTTGCAGGAAGATATTTCTGTTCAGCCTGTTTTTCTAGGACATGCCAGTCCGGTGCAGCAGTGGATGTCGAAGTTGGACTCTCCAGAATTTGAAACAACTGAATCGTCTGTGAAATTGCCGAAGGGCTTGAAGGAAAATACTTTGGAAGCAAAACTTATGGAGGCAAGATTGGAGGGTCAAAAATCTCGTTCAAGAGCTTCTAAAGGTCCTCTTTAGGTTAATGGGCAAGTTACAAACTAGCTTCTTGTCAAGTACTTCAATAATTCAGTCGTAACCTGGATCTTCCCTTGCGATATATTTTACCCTACGACCGTACTGCAGTTTTTCCAGTCAAATATTGGATTATAGTATGATGCATATATTAGTAACATTAGCTGGTTTGCATCTTGTCTAATTTCAGAACGTGGGCCGAGCTTAGTTCGGACCATCAAATTTGAATTCATATTATTTCGCTTGATTTTTTAAAAGCCAAGGTTATTTTAAATTATATAACATGATTAATGAATAGAACATAATAAAGTAAAAATATGAATTCGTATCTTATTATCAAGTTTTTATTTTACAATTTCATTCAAATCACTTTCTAAAATAGGTTTATTTTACACTGAAGTCGCAAAAGCATCCATTCTTTAACAATATCACATGAATAAGTTGAAATAACTCCGTAAGTAATATAGAGAACGACAAGCAAGGATTACTAGCTTTTGTAGAGCCTACACCTTTTCCTAACGGGAGTTGAACCTTTTAATAATTAGTTGAAATATAATTTTAATTTCAATTAAACTTTAATTAGAATTATTATTAAAAATAAATAAGTCCAAGTAAGATCTAATATCTCATATCAATTTTTATTTATTAAACTTCTCATATTTAACCTTTAAATTTTCTTAAACTTTACAATCAAGTTCAACTTGATTAAATTAATTTTTTTATCTTTAACCATTCTTTGTATGTGTCTTATTAGGTTCTTAAATATATTGGCAATGACTATAAATTATAACCTTAAATCGTGTTTATGATTTGATAATTTAAACTCCTTTAATTTATCTTTAATTCCTTAATTAAACAGTTTCTATTTATAGCTCAATATTGGTATCTAATATTAGGAATGTTAAAATAGTTTTAACCAACCTTTCTGTGCATATTTTTTTTTCATATAATTCATTTTTTTTCATCATATAGTGTTCTGATTAGACATAGAGTATGAAATTAATAATGACATTTGAAAAATATTTGCAAAGTATCATTCCACCTTGGCTAAAGATTTCTCGAATCAATATCAATCAAAATTATTGGAAAATTCAGTCGGTCTGTTAAAAGGGGAGCTAATCTTTCGCAGTCTACTAGTCCAGGGGGATCTAGAAGAGTCGTTGCTATATTGATTAGGAGCGGTAGTTTCTATAAGTTTGGTAGAGATCAAGGACATGGTAGGGATTTATGATAGCATAGCATTACTAGCGCACCATCTGTTAGATCAGATAGAGGGGTTAGTCATAGGCTTAGAGGACCTTTTAGTGGAGGAGCTGGAGGGGTACAAAGATGTGCTACCTACTAGAGAGTTCATATAAGACTATAGTAAGGACCTATTGGGATCAATCAGGCATGATATATCTGTAGAGAGTGAGGATATTTACAGAAGAACTATATAACAGTAAGGAGGAGCGAGGGTAAAGGAGACAATACATAGTCAGAGTGGTGTTTTTAGTTTCGATAAAGATTCAAGTTGAGTTGGTGGTACAGGTGATGGTAAAGCTGCTAGATCCAGGTAGGGATGTCAACAGGTTTGCCTCAGGCCATTTCGGCCCACAGCCCAGGCGGGCCGTAGAGGCCAGGCCCGTAGCCCGGCCCATGCAGGCCGAAATGGCCCGTGGGTCGTTTCCGACCCGCGGAGAGGCCCATGGCTCAGGCCGCCTAGCCCGCCCGAGTCACGGGCTGCCCGCGGGCTGTTTTGGCCTGAAATTTTAAAATAAAAATTTTTAAAAATAAATTTAAAAAATTGTTGTTTTTATTTTTTAAAATTAATAAATTAGAAACTTTTTATTTTATTTTTCATATTTACAACATATGTATATTATGCATATATGTATTTATGCTTTTTAAAACTTTT
>JAOQMS010000009.1:25530361-25558357 GCA_027563885.1 Erythroxylum longipes | reverse complement strand
AAATTATAACAACATATAATGAATTAATTATGATATAATAAAGTTATTGAGATGTATGTAATGGTATGATTAATTAGAATATTAATTCAATTAATTAGAAATTTATATGAAAAGTTAATAAGTTAACGAGTTAAAAGTTATTGTTAAAATTATGAACTACATTAATTACAATTTTTAACTTACTTAAATTATTTATTAAATTTTTTAATAAATAATTAATTTTTTGTGATGGCGAGCCACAGGCCGGGCCGGTCGGACCGGCCCGCGGTTCGGCCAGTCCACCCTCGGCCCCCCGCCTGACCCAAGGGCCCCGGGCCATACAAACTTGGCCCGCGGCCCTGCCCATGGGCCTGTCAAACCGGGCCAAAAACTGTTGACCAACCCATGAGCCGGGCCGGGCGGGCCGAGCCCAATTTGACAAGCCTAGATCCAGGTTGGTAGTGGTTATAGATACTAATGGAATGTCCTTAACATAAGGTCAGACTCAGACAAGGATATACCATATGACAAAGGAGGAGGCATCCGCAACCAACAATGTTATTTATGTTAGGATTTCATTATTTAATATTGAGGCATATATATTAGTAAAGCCAAGATCTACCCATTCCTACATCTTTTTTTAGTTTGCTTTTAGAGTTTTGGGGAATGTTAGTCTATTAGGATATGACTTGAGATTGTGCATGTTAGTGGGAGACTGTGTGGTAGTAAATAGTCTGAGGAGCGAAATGCTGGTGAGGATTGGTGGAGTGAAGTACTAGCTGACTTGATAGTGATGGAATTGTGATACATAGGAGGTGATGATAGAGTCTGTAATGGATTGTGATGCATAGGAGGTGATGATAGAGTCTTTAAGGTAAACCATAGGTGATATTTATGGGGGATCGGAGAGTGGTTCCATCATATGTGATCTCAGTCATGACTGCTAGATGGCTGATAATGGATGAATGTGAGGCATATCTAGCTCATATTACATATATGAGGGAGGTGAGTCTTGGATTAGAGGATATTCATATGGTGGGGGAATTTTTTGAAGTATTTTTAAATTATTTATCGAGTTTATAGCCTCAATGAGCGATAGATTTCACCATTGAGACTATGTCTTTGCACCAATTTTTATTGTACATTACAGGTTAGTTACAATTGAGTTGTAAGAGTTGAAAGAGCAGTTAGAGGAGTTATTTAGACCGAGTAAATCACCCTGAGGTGCTCGACTGTTGTTTGTGAAGAAAAAGAATAGCATTATGAGACTTTGCATTAATTATCGACAATTAAACAGGGTAACAATGAAGAATAAGTACTCATTGTTGAGGATAGAAGATCTTTTTGATCAATTGAGGGGAGTTGTCATATTTTTCAAGATTGACTTGAGATTGGGATATTGATAGTTGAGGATAGCTGATTCAGGTATTTTTAAGACAACTTTCGTACTCCGTATGACTATTATGAGTTCTTAGTTATTCCTTGTAAGTTGATTAATGCGCTGGCTATATTTATGACATTGATGAATATGACTTTTGAGGAGTACTTCTATTCCATCATATTGTTTATTGAGTCTGCTATGAATAATTCACATTTTGCTAGATTATTATCGATTTAATCTTAAAAAACTAAAATTTCAGGAATTTTAAGAAAGGAACATTTATTTATTTATATAATAGATCGTATAGTGGGCTATAAGTTAGTTTTGTTTTCTTTTCGGCAAACTAGGCCTATATTAGATCCTGACAATGTCATGCGTGCTCAATTATCTCCTAACCTAGTGATGTTGGGTTCTTTAACTATTGTTGTAGCTCATTATATGTATTTCATGCTCCCTTCATTACAACAAAGTTAACATTTGACTACCATAAAAAAATCGTAGGTAAAGGTGTGAAAAGCGTCGCTTATAGTTTTTAGCTAAGTTTTCATTTTTTCGCCCAAAAAATCACCAAATCTTCGTAGCCAAAAAATATTAGGTACATTTTGAGAAATTCTCATCAATAGTTTTGGCTACACTTTTTTCGTAGCTAAATACTATTAGCTACATTTTCATAATTGTAGCCAAAAGTTTTTGGCTACATTTTTGGAAACCAAGCTAAATATAATTAGCTACGTTTTTAGAAACATAACGAAAATATTTTAGCTATATTTTTTGAAACGTAACCAAATATTTTTAGTTACGTTTCTTAAAACGTAGGCAAATATAAATATTTGGCTACGTTTTAACCAAATTTTATATAATTTTAAAATAAATTATTTGTTATATTTTTAATCCATATAATTGTATAATATTTATCGATATATTTTTTATTATACATTATTTATTTATTTATTTATTATTATTATTATTATTATTATTGAAAATTTGAAGTATTGTATGTAAAAAGTAAAATATCATTAAATTATATCAACAAAAAGAATATTCTTCGTATACAAGATTTTAATTATAACTCTAACAATTTTTATAGACAAAATAATAAATAAAGAGACTAGTTTACAAATTATAAATGTTGGGGTTACAAAAAAAATTACAACATAATTGGAACGACTAGCTAGCATTGTCCATGTCGATGAACCTATAATAATTCAAAAAGCTTAGTTTAAATATATTAAAAATATTGTGAGTATTGAAAAAATAGGTTCTAATTAAAGCAAACATCATATAACTCTACCATTCATGACATAATCACTCTGAAGTTACATCTTCATCAATTCTGTAAGATAAGAAAAAATATTAAATTTAAATTATAAAAGAAACAGGAATTGAAAGAAAAAATTATAAGAGATGTAGTTAATACCATTCACTTTCCTCTTCATTTTCATAATTTGGGCCAAGTAATCATCTTAATAACTTATTATGTTTGGCTAATCTTGCTGGAGTTTCTTGTAGTTCAGCCTTAAGTGCCCTATTTTCCTCATGAAGTTGTTGAATGATTGTTTTATTTGATGATGTTGAAACATTTGGCTACCATTCACTTTCTTCTTCATTTTCATAATTTGGGCCAAGTAATCTTCTCAATAACTTATCATGTCTGGCTAATCTTGCTCGAGTTTCTTGTAGTTCAGCCTTAAGTGCCTTGTTTTCCTCTTGAAGTTGTTGAATGACTGTTTTATTTGATGAGGTTGAAACATTTAGCTTAGGGTCATAACCAAGACCTTTGACATATCCTGAACGTGTACTAAGTATGGTATTACAAATGTCTTCTACATTGACCTCATTCCCCTCAGACATAGATTTTTTAATAACTTTTGCATCTTATTGTAAAATTGAAAAAAAAACAATATTCAATCCAAATATTTGATGCATACCACTACGTTAATAAATGGACTAAAATATTAAACAAAATTTTATAATTACATAGTTATCTAGCTACTGATTATGGTATTTAACTATCATTGTTCACACATCGTATATGGATTGGTGGATTTATCATAGTTGGTGCTCCTGTGCATATAGCCATTGTTTAGGGTTATGTTATTGATTATGAAAGAGAGACAATTGTATGTCAAGTTCAGTATGTGCAAGTTTTGGTTGGAGCTAGTAGTTTTCCTTATACATGTGTTGCCTCGAGAAGGAGTGATGCCTGATTATACTAAGGTAAAGGCAATGATAGAGTGGGAGCCACCTAGAAATACATCTAAGGTTAGGATTTTTCTGGGACTTATTGGGTATTATCAAAGATTTTAAAAGAGATTTTCAATAGTCCATCAACCAAATTACTGAACAAAGGAGTTCAGTTTCAATGGAATGAGTAGTGGAAGTAGAGTTTTGAAGAGCTTAAGTAGAGATTGACTTCTAGACCAATTTTAGCACTACCATCGAGTGGTGAACGTTTTGAGGTGTATGATGATACTTTGAGGGTAGGTTTAGGGTGTGTATTAACGCATAAATAGGAAAGTGATAGCATATGCTTCTCATCAATTTGGATCACATTAGTTGAACTATCCTACCTATGATCTAGAGTTAGTAGCAATTATACATGCTCTTAGGATTTGGAGACATTATTTGTATAGGGAGACATTCTGAATCCTTTTAGATCACAAAAGTCTCAAATATATCTTGAATCAGAGGGAGCTAAACTCGAGGTAGAGAAGATGGATTAAGATACTGAAGGATTATGATTGTACTACTGATTAGCATCTAGGGAAGGACTAATGTAGTGACTAATGTTTTGAGTAAGAAAAGCTCAGGTGTGATGGCTAGATTGAGAGAATATTATATGACGCCATTGGTTGAGTTGAGGATATGAGATGTAAGATTAGAGATTGATTATACGAGTGGTTTATTAACGATATTATATTTTCAATTGAATATGGAAGATAGGATTAGAAAGACATATGCTCTGGATACTTATTTGATGTGGATGAGAAAGAGAGTGCAACAGGGTAAGGAGACTAACTTTTCAGTAAGAGTAGTTGAAGTGTTGGTGATTAGGTACAGGTTTGTACATTAGATATAGATAGATTATAAGAGGAGATTTTAAGGGAAGCTCAGGTGCACCATATGGTAAGCATCCTAATGCTACGAAAATGTATCAAAACCTAAGACCTTATTACTAGTAACCAATGATAAAGAGAGATGTGGCGGAATTTATGTTGAGGTGTTTGATTTATCAGTAGGGTAAAGCAGAGCATCATACACTAATAAGGAAGTTAAGACCCTTACCCCTTTTATTGTGGAAGCGGGAGAATATTAAATTGAATTTTGTGGTAACATTATATAGGACTAGATGTAGACATGATTCAGCTTGGGTGATTGTGGATAGATTGGCTAAATCAACTCATTTCTTACCTATACAATAGACAAACTCGTGGGACAAGCTGACCAAGTTATACATTGATGAGATTGTGAGGTTACAGGAGGTTCCAGTGTCTATTATATCAGATAAAGATTAGCAATATACTTCCCGATTCTAGATGAGTTTACAAACAACTTTAGGGACTAGGCTGAATTTGAGTACTACCTTTCACCCTTAGCCGGATGGATACGATTCAGACATTGGAGGACATGATGAGAGCATTTGTGTTGAATTTTGAGGGTAATTGGGATAGATATCTACCTTTGATGGAGTTTGTATATAATAACAATTATCACTCTAGCATCCACATGGCACCATTTAAGGCATATGATATATTAGGATAAAAGTTGCTAGATTTTTTAAGGGATCAAAGTTAGTTTAAGAGATGATGGAGAAAATATGGGCAGTAAGGTGATGTTTGAAGGCAACTTAGGATTGGTAAAAAGGTTCTCTTGATCAACATCATCAGGAGATGGAGTACGATGTTAGAGATATGATATTTTTTTAGGGTATCACCTTAGAGGGGGATTTTAAGGTTTAGTAGAAAAAGGAAGTTGAGTCTAAGATGCAACAATTTATATGAGATTATATAGAATGTGGGGCCATTAACTTACATATTGGCCTTACCTTTGGAATTATCGTAGATTCATGATATGTTTCATATGTCAATGTTGAGACAGTAATGATCGAATCCTATCCATATTGTATCAAGGCCTGAGATCGAGGTTGCAAAGGGCATAACTTATAAAAAGGAGCTAGTTGAGATCTTGGATAGACAGATTAGGAAATTAAGGAGATGAGAGATTTTGATGTTATGAGTTTTGCGGAGTCATCATTGTTCTCCGAGAGAGGCTAGTTATTGGGATGTAAAGGACGAGGTTCAACATCCGTATCCTCATTTGTTTGGATCATCAGGTATGTAATTTAATTTCCAGGCTAAAATTTCTTTTAAGAGGGAAGAATTGTAAAGCCAATAAACCCAACCTTTTAATAAAGACCCAACCCAACCTATAGAAAAAAGAGAGAGATAGGAGTACAGAAATATAAGACAACAAATGTAGGTTGTAGAAATCAATGAAAATAACCTTGCTTCTCCTTCTTCTCCATATTTCCAAGTGTAAGGGGAATAAAAATAATATCTTTTTCCTGTATGTGAAGCTTTTCTTATGTATTTTTTTTATTTTGTTTGTTTTGCAATAGATTAGAGAGGAAATGGTGGAGATTAACAAACTAAAACTTTATTGGAAAAGTGAAGAACTTCATGTAAGTAAGAAGGAATTATCCAACTAAATTCTATCCCTTTTATTAGTGATTTTCATTCATCCTAAGCTAGTTTGGAATTATGTTATGGTTGTTTGTGATAATAATTTTGATAAAACTAGATGAAAAGAAATGGAGAAAAATGGCTAGAAGATGAGAAAAGAAGGAGGTTTGGAGAATAGGAGAGGATGACGTTGGGGTAGAAAAGAAGAAGAGAATTTTTGGAAAAAAAAAGAAAAGAAAAAGAAGTAAGTTGGATGTTTTAGGAAACTTTAAGATAAATTGTGAAATTGTAAAATGGGAAATGTGAATATTTAACGATAAAATTAGAATTTAATTCCTAACAGAGTTTTTTATAATAATAAAAGAATGTGAAGGTAAAAAGGAATTTTTAATAATTAAGTCTAGTATAATTTTGTAAATGTCTAGAATCAGAGGACAAATTAGGGAGTAGATTGGACCAATTAAAATAGTTGAATCCAAAGATCAAATAAGGATAACCGTAAACTTTATCTTTATAATTGTGTATGATTCATAAAATTGTGAATTTTGTTATTTATAAATTATTTTATGGTGAATTGTATTTAGAATTAGTAATTAATTAAATTAATAATTAATAATTAAATATGTGAATTTTTGAATCATATGCTTTTTATTAATTTATTAATTAAATAATTTATTAAGATGGTCCAAAATATTTAGCATTTGTTTTTTGTTACATGTTATGATATGTATCGTTTAATAATTCAAAGCAAAATATGATAAATAAAATTTTCAGTTGCGAATGTCCATAATTAAGAATATTAAGGTAAAAGATAAATCATGTTTATGATATTAGATAGAAACTGGTTTATAATGATTTGAGAATAGACTATGAAAGTTGTGAATCTTATTTGATGGTTATAGATTGATGAGTTGTTGAGATGTGAGCGAGTTGTAGCTAGGTACATGTCCGTCAAGCAGGAGACGGGGCATTTTGGGTCCCGAGGATGCCATGTGTCGATTTTTAGGTAGTAGAGTGGTATCAGGGTATCCTAAGTCTTGAGGATATCTTGTGCCAATGGCTAAGTACCAAAGCGACACCAAGGTACTAGATTAGATTGAGGGACTAAAGTATCCTGTGTCTATATCTACACATATGATTATGTTTCCACAAAGTGAGTGATTATGTTGAGTAGAGATAAGTCTATATACTATTGAATGTAATTTTATTAGGTTAAGCAGGGCCTAGTTAATTCAGTTAATAAAGAAATAAAACTTAAAAGGTAATAATAATAATAATAATAATAATAATAATAATAATAATAATAATAATAATAATAAGATTTTAAATATTTATTGAGTGTTTGAATAGACTGAGTATTGCTTGTGTAATTTATTATTATATGTGTATTTTATCATTTGACTATTTTCATTATATATTGATTTATTTGATGTACGGTCTGGTTACTTTTACTAAGTAGGGAGATCAACTATTGTGATTATTTTTTTTTTTAGAAGATAGAGAGATTGCTATAACTCCAGTGCACGCGATTGACAGTGTGAAGTCTAAGTGGGGGCAGCATATCAAATTTTGTCCAGTTGTTTCATTTTTTAGACTAATGAGATTTTTGGTAATTAATTATGTAATTGGGGAGAAATTTTGCTAAATTCTGGTTTAAGAATTATGGGAAGACATAGGAGAGAGAGGGGGAGGAGGACAAATTCATCGCTACAACAAGACTTTGTGAGTGTTGAATCATACGAAATTCGGGGAACTTCTAATGGAGGCAGGAGGAAGAGATCGTTTATAAAAATTTGTGATATTTTAATTAGATAATTTTAGGGTCAAATTATTTTAGGGTTAACGATGAATGAAATTAGGGAATTGTAAGATTAGAAATTAAGTTAAAATTGAGTTAAATAATTTAATTAGTTTAGTTCATTATAATTAAGGATAAAATAAAATTAAAAATTTTGATTAATTATAATATTTATATTTTTTTAAAGCATTATTGGGTCTTACAGTACCGCGCGGCGCACACGTGGTACTGTATTATCATTTTAAATATAAATTGTTATGATTTTTGTCACATTAGTAACAACATAATAGATAAATGACGAGTCTTATATTTGTTAGAATTTCTATCCATGTGAGATTTAATTTAAACATTTGTAAAACGATAAGATTTAATTTTAATGTACTAAAACATTAAAACCTAACTTGTATTAAGGTGTGTAAACATGGAGTTATTTTTGTTCTTTTCGGTAAAAAATATTTGAAATCAACTAAATAGTTCGCAACAAATATAAAGTAAAATATATTCCTATGCTTGATTTTCAGCATAATAGAATCCTTTTCCTTATTTTATTTCTATCTTTTTTTTTCACACTGTCAAAGTGAAAGAGGAGCACCGATTTGAATACCTAACACTACAAGAAGATTAAGAATTAGCAAAAGAAAATTATCGATAGAAACAAAACCGTTGCAAATTTGTCAGTAACATTGTCGGGAAAATTTTCATTTAGTGACTGTACTAATATCCGTCAGTAAATATGGAGGTAAATTATCCCGAAAAAATTTCTGACGGACTTTAGCGACAGTAGGAAATTGCTGTCGGTAAAGAAGGTAGGAATTCTTGGCAAAATAAAAAAGTTTTGAGTTTACCGACGGAAACATTTCCTTCATTAAATTTTAAAGGTAAACATCGTTTTTTGCTTCAGCTTCAACGTTTTAAATAAAATGAAAACATTTTATTTCGGGCATCGTTTTTGTTTACATTTAACCCACCCGAAAGACTCCTCCCCCTGTGTCTTCTTCTTCATTTTTCCTCTCTCCCCTGCATTTTCTCAAGCATTTTTCCTCTCTCAGGTTTCTCTGTTGTGGATTCCTCTTCTGCTCGTCGATGCTTGTCTTCTCCGGTCACTATCATTGTGTCCTTCAGCATACGTATTCTTGCAGCCTTTCATCTCTATTATTTCGTGTGATGTTGGATGTGTTTGGGTATTTAATAACATTCATTTATTTGGGTATTTTGTGATTGGAAAACAATTTTAATTTATAAATGTTAGTGATGGAAGGGACAAGAGGTGATTTTGGTTGTGATATTGGGATGAATTTCTAATGCATGTAAGGTATTTGATGAATCGCCTATTATGTTGATGTTAAATGATGCGTATGGGAGTGTTCTGCGTATGTTGGTTGTTGATTATGCTGCTAAATCAACATCATTTAGAAGATGGTATTTGTTAAAATGGAACAATCAAAATTTGATTCCAACAACTTGACACTTCTTGATCTTTCCCTATCAAAGGCACAACTTTGTTTTTTATAGAGTAGAGCACATGCTGACTTGCTGTATAAAGAAAATGAAAGAGAAAAGGGGACCTAGGAATCTTGTTAAGGACTCGTGCATTATGTTGATTGATTAAGAAAAAAACACTTTAAATAAATATTTAGTGATTTTTTCAAAATTATTTAAAATTTAGTTTTGATAAATTAAATTGTGTAATTTAATTTGTTATTACATAATTTATTAATTGTTGATGAAATACTACTTTTATAAAGGTTTAAAGAGCATTTAAATTATTAGGGTTAATTTTATTATTATAATTGATAATAATTTTTTGTTAATTATATTTAAAAATTTGATATATAAATAATAAAGAGAATTCACACTTTTTATTTTTGAATAATTTACCCTTCCTTTTATATTATTTTAAGTCAAATTCTCTTAACGATAGTCGTGTCGATTATCAAAATAAAAATTATAATTAGAATATTCTATAATATTCTGTATGGTTTTACGGATAGTTTAAACCAAGCAAGTTGGGATTGGTTTGGTTTAGCAATATTTTTAACATTACTCCGACTAAAAGTCCATACATTTTAATTTCAAAATAAACAATATTATTTTTTGATTTGCTTGCTTTAATATATTAAAAATATAACAAAACTATTGAACAAGTGTATTATATTAAATGCAAAATATTCTTTTTTGCAGGCCCTATATTGTGTTGAAGAGCATCGCTCATCCTTCTTCTTTGTAGTCTAAAGTTGTCCATCCACTCAGGTAAGTTGTCCAACTAATGTCTACCACATGTATTGCTTTATTAATACGATTTTGATGCGTTTGGGTTTTGTGTGTTTTGTGTGAATGTAAAGGAGGTCTTGATTTTTTATTGTTGTTTAGAATATTCTTATAATCATTGATGAGTTTTTATGTTCTTCTTTAATAGTCTAAGTATTTACTGTATGTGGAATGAGTTTCAAATCTTATGGATGATTAGAAGTATAACTAAGTTCCTAGGACGGAATATAGGCTGAAAACCTGTGATGCAGCTCCCGTGAGACTTATCGGTGAAAAATTCCACGAGCTTAGGAGTCACAGCAAAAACTTGCTTTCTTGATTTAGAGATGTAAACAATGCCACGTACTATAGTACTGAAATCAATTGTAGGTGATTAATTCAATTGATTAATATTTAAACTTCAATGTAATTAATTCAAACTTAGCATTAACATAAGAAATTAATATGTTCAACAGACATAATAGTTCTTTGCATAATAAACCCCTAGGACGGTATATAGGCTGGAAACCAGTGATGCAGCTCTCGTGAGGCTTAGCTGTGAAAAATTCCACGAGCCTAAGAGTCACAACAAGAACTTGCTTTCTTTATTTACATGTGTAAACAATGCCACGTACTATAGTATTGAAATCAATTGTAGGTGATTAATTCAATTGATTAATACTTAGGGGATGTTGTGTAAAGTTTAAATGTTTTGTAAACTTAGGGAACATGAAGGATACTAACTATGAAATTACTTTTTTAAATTAACAGTTTTGCATAAATGAGTAATGTTGATAGATCTTGGATGTATAGACAATTAACACCTAATAGTTTCATTAATCCTGAGTTTGTTAAGGAAGTTGAACCTTTTACTCATTATGCATGTTCTCAACTTGCATATATGGATGGCCCAAAGATTAGATGACCATGTAAAAAGTGCAAATATATTCGTTTCCTTCATATTGATGAAGTGAATGGCCATTTGCTGAAAAAAAGGTTTGTTCCAAATTATTTTGAGTGGACACGACATGGGGAGTCATTGATTTGTAACACCTCAACAGGTAATGAAGTAAACTCGTTAGTAAATGTGGATGAGTTTAAAGAGGGGATTGGATTTAGAACAAATAATGTGGGTGCAACTGAAAATCTTTACATGCAAGTGATTTATGATGCAGCCGGTTATACTTTTTAGGAAAATATGAAAAATCTTGAAGAAGAACCAAACCCATAGGTAAAACAATTTTTTGACTTACTACACTCAACAGACCAAGAATTATGGTCAAATTATGAGACAATGACTCAATTGTCTTCAATAATTGCTCAAATATTGAACATAGAGTCTGAAGGGCATATTTTTATCATAGTTTTGATAAAATTCTTAAATGATATAATGAATCATTGCCTCCTCATCATACAATGTTTGATAGTTTTTACAATATAAAGAAATTTATTAGGGGTCTTGATTTGCCTGTTGAAAAATTTAATATTGCAAATTGGGATGTATATTGTATTGGAGAGATGATGTGGAATTACAAGAGTGTAAAGTTTTTGGTCAATCTAGATTCAACCCTAGAAAGCATTCTATTAAACAGAAATTAGTACCCTAGAAGTGGATGTATTATTTCCTACTAACACCGAGACGTCAAAGACTATATGCTTATGTGGTTACTGCATCTCACATAAGATGACATAATGAACATGAACAGGAAGATGGAATAATGAGTCATCCATCGGATGCAATGGCATGGAAACATTTCAATAACACCCATTATGAGTTTGCAGCTGAAAGTCGAAATGTTAGGTTGGGATTGCCGATATATGGATTCCAATCTTTTGGTTAATCCAGCCAATAATATTCGAGCATGGACAATCATAATTACTCCTTATAATTTGCCTCCATTGATGTGTATGAATAAGGCATATATGTTCTTGACAGTGATTGTGCTAGGGCATACAAAGCCAAAGCATAAAATTGACTTATTCTTACAACTATTGACATCTGAATTGCAACATCTTTAGGAATATGGTGTGGAGACATATGATGTGTCTCTTAAACAAAATTTTGTGTTGAGAGCAACTTTGATGTGGACTATTAGTGATTTTTCAGCATATGCTATATTGTCTGGATGGAGCACAGTGGTAATGTTGTCGCCTACAACCAAATTAATACCAATTCTAATAATGAACTATGTAGTTAGTGAAGAGTTGAGAACATTCCCACAAGGAATCTATTGGTAAATGTTCACAAGTTGAAAACTAAAACAAATTGGGGTGGGGGTTGAATTAACGTGATTTTTAGAAATTACAAATGACAAAATTGGAAATAAACAAAAATAATCAGATCTGGAAAATTAATAAATGAACCTTGGTGTCAAGTCACCTACATTACCAAACTAATATGGATCATAGATATAAAATTAAGGTCTTTAATAAATATTCATTAAGTGGTGTTCTCTCTTAGAATTAAATGAATAGAAACTTGTAATCTAATCACTCTTATTAACCAACAACTTAGATACAATCTTAAGTTTGATTAATTAATAGCTTTGAACCAAGAGAACCAGTGAGCAAGACAATACACAAACGATATTTATTTAATCTAGATAAGTATCTTTCTTAGAATTTCTAATCTTTAACATAACAATGGCAATCCTAATTACCACTTTGGATTAGCAAAACTGAACGTCAATCCTACTAATCTGGCTGTAAATTTAATCAATCAATCAATTTCTAGTTGTGCACCCTAGAGATCAATCAATTCAATCATAAAAAGCAATATGGAAGACACTTAATATTAATCAATGAAATAAACTTTATTCAGAAAATCTCACACATACTAGATAATAACGTGGTTCCTTTCAACCAAAAAGAAAGATTTAACTACTTATAACAGAGGTAAAACTCAATCGAAAAGTAGTTGGACATATTGTCTCCATTTTTTGCAATTTTTCTAGAAAAATCTGAAAAAACTTCTAAAACCAAAAACATAAAATGTAAAAGATGATGTGCCTAGAAGTGTTCTTCTCTTCCCTTTTATCGTTATCTTTATTAAATACACTTCCCACATAACCAGGTAGCAGATCCCCACATAAAAGATAACAACTTGATTCCTAAAATAATAAAAATCCTAAATGTATCGAATCTGTTTTCAAGTCAGATTCTACAGATAAATTTTCCCTTTGCATGTGCCCTCGCTTAATCAAAAACTTTTCTGCCAGTTTGGAATTCGAATTGTCTTTGATTTCCTTGCATCTTTTTGATTCAAAATCATCTCACATATCTTGAAAATCATCTAAGAACAATTAAGAAACAAGTTCATTAATTTTAAATAAAAATTTCAACATATTGAAGAGATTTATATCCAAAGTTAGCATAAAAATAACAACTTATCAAATTCCCCCACAACAATCTTTTGCTCGTCCTTGACAAACTATATTTACAATCAATTGGCCAACTAATCAACTTCCTTTATTCTAAGTCTCACAATAGTAAATAATGCACACGTCAAGAGTCAAACAATTTTGTAACCAATGAATTCCCCAGAGTTAATCATTCAAGTAATATAAACAAAGTCAATTTAAGGTAATCATATTTCAAAAACTAGCACATAATTATAGCAAACTCTCACAGATTGAATTTCGCTCAAATCACTTAAGTGTTTGTTGGTTCAGTATTTCACTCAAATTCTTCTAATGCAAATATTCTATCATATGCTTGCTTTTTCACCAACTTTTCACCACTTGAAATACAAACATGCACAAATCAAAATAACTTTATTCAAGGTTGTATTGGGCTATAGGTAAAGGAAAGGATTGATAAACAGAAAGGGAAAAAATTATAAACATTAGCTAAGCATCTAACCAATTGTGGAGACACAAATTCAATTACAAAGGAGTCAACAATGCCATTCCTTAGAGATAGATTACATTCCATAACTTGTTTTTCATTGCTGTATTATTATTTTTCTTTTTTTCATCAATGTACTGATATTTAAAGGCAACAGTACAACATATAATTCAAATCTAAATCACTTTAATTTCCTTTCATCATTTTCTTTTCCTTGCTTTCCATATCTCTCCAAATAAGTTTAACATAAATTATGGTTAGAATGCCTACTTACATTTATGATGGGTGAAGACATGAGAGGTTTTAGTTGTTTATTATGGGTTTATCAAGAAAAAGGGTTCAACTTGAAAGGTTTAACAAAGGATATTAAATTGGGTTGGCTTTTTAAGTTAAAGGGTTAAAACAAAGATGGTCTTTATCATTTTTATGCACGTATGTATAGATGTGACCTCAAGTCAATTCCAAACAAGTTTTAGAGAAAAATTCACCTTAGAAGATAATCACACATTAAAGAAATACATATTGATATAGATGTTTCAATCTTTTAGGCCCAAAACCTCACAGGTTAATGCAGTTCACCATAATTATATACCATGTTTAATCAAATGATTGCCAAACCTTGATTAAATGTATACACTTGTATTTCTTAACTAAGTGGCATTTATTGTCCTAAAATAAATTTAACTAAAGTTATTTTCACTACTTAAGTCATTGAAAATGGAAGTCTAGAAAGTGTTAAAGTTGGCTAATCAATTGCAAACAAGTCAATAAGCATTCAAAGTTTCAACAAAAATTCCTAACTATCGATTATATGGAACATACCTCACCCCCACACCTAATCCATACATTGTCCCCAATGTAATGACATAAAATAAAAGAAGTGAAAATAAAAAAAGGATAGAAAAGAAAACTTCTTTGTAAAAGTTAAGAGCTAAAATCATGGGGTTGGTGGGTAAGGAGGTTGAAATCCTTGATGTGCCCAATATGTTATCAAATTGTTCTCCATTCGGTGCATTTGGCATTCAAGTCGAGCTAAACGAGCGTCTAAATTGGCTTGGGGAGGATGGCTACTACTCGATGTATCTGTGACAACCCGACTTCTTGTGGTTAGATGTAGTTTGGAAGAGACAACTAGACCTGGATTAGTGAAGGATATGCTTTTATGACTCATGTCTACGATTCCCATCCTGCACAAACATTCCATATCCTAAGGTTTTATGGCACAAGCCACAATCATGTCAGTATTTTCAGGGTCCAATAAGTCCAAATTAATGGCTAATTGAGTGATATAGGACCCTAATATTAATGGTTTGGATTTCTTGTTTAACACATATTGAAATTGCATCAAAAACTAAAAACCCAAATTAACAGGAATTTGTCTATCCATACACCATAAAAAATAAAATTCAACCTTAGAAAGTGTACCTACAGAATTCCGATGCCCTGAAAAATTGTACACTAAGAGTCGATGTATGATTTTGAAAATAAGATTTTTTTTAAATATAAACTCTTAGATGCACTGGCATTATATGGCTGAGGGTCGACAGATCACTGAGTCCACAATTTAGACGCATGAAAATCACTATGATAATCACAGCGGGAGCTTACAAATTGTTCATTTTTAACATCATCAGCTGATATAAAAACCATAGCCACGTTAAATTCAGCAACAAATAAGGCAAATTCCTTACCCATAAGTCTAAATTCCATAATTCCTTTAGTAAACAGGTCGAATTCTTCATGAGAATTAAATTGAAATGTGATGTAAAATTCTCTTGCTAATTCAAGATATATAGGGCAGTCAGTTTTAACAAACACATTCCAACAAATTTGTCCAACTAATTGCTCAAAAGAATTACGAACTTATAAAGCTTCAAGAGTTTCGGTAAGAACATAATTACAGGGGTAGATTTTGCGTTAGCTTAGTTGTTGAAATCTTTGGTTGTCCTCTGGTAGTTGAAAAGAAATGAAAGCTCCACTTTGTGAATTCCATTGGCTTTTGTTCTCGTCTTGCTTACCTTTTCGAGTGCGATTCCTTATTGAAGGGCCTAGTGTTGGTTCAGACATTGGAGGGATTGATGAAGTCAGTGCTGTAGCTGTGGTGTCCGATAGAGGTCAAGTGGTCACCAATATTGGAATAGGGGAGGCTAACCTGTGTGAATCACTCTTCTTTCGTGGTAAGGTTCCAATCATTATAATTTTGCAGTCCTGAAACACAAAAATGAAAACACAAAAGCAACACAAATTTGGACTAGGAAATGGGTGGGTTACAGTGGGAAGGAGGGCAAAAATTTAGGTTTTGTGTTGGAATGATATGGGGTGTTTACTAATTCGGCAATGGGTGGGTGAAATTTGGAGTGAGTGAAAGTAAGAAGAAGAGATGAATGAAAGTGGGAAGGTAAAAATGTGATGGGTGGCAGGAAAGGGATTTTTTAAAATTAAATTAAAATTGAAATTATTAACAAATGAAAATACTAAAGAGAATAGAATAAAATTAACAACTGAAAGCAAAACAACTTAAACAAAATAAATAAAAAATGAGAAATACTAAAAAATAGAAATAAAATTGAGCATGAAATTTTTGAGCTACCCCCAAATGCACTTCTTTTAAGTCGTTAGCTAGACGTGTTCGTCGAATTACCTGATTAGAGATAGATTGGGGCTACCAGCTCTATCTCTTCCACATTCTCGACTGGAGAGTTCTCATAGTATAGTTTCAGACGGTGTCCATTAACCTTAAATACCTTAGAAGTGTCTAAACTTTGAATTTCTATCCCACCATGAGAAACTAACAATAAATGGTCTGAGCCAGCAAGATCATAATTTTCCTGAAAATAACTTAAGCTTTGAATGATAAAGAAGAACCTTTTTTCCTACTGAAAATTGCTTCCTAAAAATCATTTTATCATGAAAAGCTTTAGTTTTTTCCTTATAAATTTTCGCATGTTCATAAGCCTCATTACGAATCTCTTCTAACTCTTGCAATTGCAACTTTCTATTGTTACTAACCTCTACCAAATCTATGTTTAACTGCTTCACAGCCTAGTAAGCTCTATGTTCTATTTCTACATGCAAATGACAAGGTTTACCAAAAACTAACCTGTATGGCGACATGTCTATTGGAATTTTGTAAGCAGTCTGATAAGCCCACAAGGCATCATCTAAATGCAAGCTCTAATCTTTTCTGTTCGAATTCACCACTTTTTCCAAAATTGATTTAATTTCCTGATTGGAGACTTCAGCTTACCCACTCGTCTACAAATGGTATGCAATTGAAATACGATGTGAGACACCATATTTCTTCATCAACGTTCCAACAATTTTATTACAGAAATGACTTCCTCCATCACAAATCATAGCTTGAGGTATTCCATGCCTGACAAAAATGTTAGATTTGACAAAATTGACTAGAACTTTAGTATCATGTATATAAGTAGCTTTCGCCTATATCCACTTTGACACATAATCCACAGCTAGAATGATATAAGTCTTACCAAAAGATGAAGGAAAAGGACCCATAAAGTCAATTCCCCATATATAAAAAATTTTACATACCAGGATATTTGTAAGTGGCATTTGATCTCTTTGTCCAGACTACCTGTTATTTGGCAGCGATCACAAGACTTACAAAAAACGTAAGTATCATAAAATAATTTGGGCCAAAGTAAACCACATTTAAGAATTTTACGAGCTGTTACTTTAGAACCAAAGTGTCTCTCATACACAGATGAATGGAAAAAATTTAATATGGAAGGAATTTCATCATCTGCAACACACCTTCTAATAATTTGATCAGCAAAAAATTTTCAAAGATGAGGTTCATCCCATATGTAATATTTAGCCTATTGTTTAATTTTATCCTTTTTCAGCTCTAGATAAATTACTAAGTAAGGACTTACTCACCAAGAAATTTACTATGCCAGCATACTATGGAACTACTTGTTGGATTGCAAAGAGATTTTCATTTGGAAAGTCATCTTAGAAAACATCAGATGTATTGGTTGGAGTGATCCGGCTGAGATGATCGGCCACCAAATTTTTAGCTCCCTTGTCGTGTATTTCCAACTTAGATTCTTGTAGGACTAAGATCCACCGAATCAACTTTGGTTTTGCTTCTTTCTTTGTTACCAAATACTTCAAAGCTGCATGGTTTGAATAAATGATCACCGTGTGCCCCATAGGTAAGACCGAAATTTTCCAATTGAAAAAGGACAGCCAAAAATTCTTTCTCCGTCATCATGGAGGCATAGTAAATGACATGAGGTACTTTGTCCACTTTTTGGCCCAAACTACTCCAACTATATAATCTGAGGCATTGCACATTAATTCGAAAGGAATGTCCTACTTTGGTGGCTGAATGATTGGGGCTATAGTGAGTCGTCCCTTAAATTCATCAAATACAATCTTGTATGGCTCATTAAAATCAAATTTCACGTCTTTTTGGAGTAATGTACACATGGGTTGCGCAATCTTTGAAAAATCTTTGATAAATCGCCGATAGAATCCTGCATGACCAAGAAAAGAGTGAACTTCCCACATAGTCATAGGGTAAGGTAAATATCTGATAACATCTATCTTAGCCTTATCGACCTAATTCCCTTAGATGAGATTATATAACCCACAATTATGCCTTAATCAACCATAAAATGACATTTTTCATAATTTAAAACCAAATTAGTCTCATTGCAACATTTAAGCACTTTCTCAAGGTTGATAATGCATTTTTCAAAAAATTCTCCATAAATCGTAAAGTCATCCATGAAAACTTCCATACAATCTTCTATAAGATTATAGAAAATACTTACCATACACCTTTGAAATATTGCTGGTGCGTTACACAACCTAAATTACATTCTTTGGTAGGCAAAGGTATCGAATGGATATGTGAAAGTTGTTTTCCCTTGGTCCTTTGGTGCAACCAAAATTAGGTGATACCCTGAATAACCATTTAAACAGCAATAGTGAGATTTACCTGCAAGTCTTTCAAGCATTTGATCAATAAACGGAAGCGAAAAATGATCTTTTCTAGTAACTGAATTTAACTTCCTATAATCTATGCAAACTCTCCACCCATTTTGAATACAAGTGGGTATCAACTCACCATCACTATTTTCTACTACAGTTACCCAGTTTCCTTTGGAACTACCTGGACCGGACTTACCTAATTAATATCTAAAATGGGATAAACAATTTCAGCGTCAAGAAGCTGCAAGATTTCCTTTTTCACCACTTCCATCATGGGTGGATTCAAACAACATTGGGGCTGCCTTCCCTCCTTGGTTTCATCTTCCATCAATATTCGGTGCATACAAATGGTGGGGCTAATGCTCTTTAAATCAGCCATTGTCCATCTGAAGGCTTTTTTGTGTTGTCTTAGCACTTGAATTAATTGGTTTTCCTGCAAAAGAGTGAGTTTATTTGATATAATAATACGTTATGTATCTTACTTACCCAAAAATATGTATTTTAGATGGTTAGGCAAACTCTTCAACTCCAACGTAAGTGGTTGAATCAACGAAGGCAGTAGCTTGGAGTTGTTTCGAGACAGCTCCATAAAATATAATTGCTTTACTAATTGCTTGGTTTTCTCCAAATTCCAAAATAGAATTTCAAGTTCGTTGTTGGGCACCAACGTTTCTGTAATTGATTGGCACTGCAACGCATCTCCCATCTCTAAAATTGTCTCAAGTTCATCTCTTCCATTTAATAATGAATTTTTCTACACCCAAGTGTCAATAAAATCCACAGAAACAACAGGTTGTTCATCATCCAGAAATTTCATAGCATTGTATATGTTGAATTTAATTAATTCACCATCAAATTCAATAGTCAATAATCCATCATGAACATCAATTTTTTTCTAGTTGTTTTCAAGAATGGCCTTCCAAACAAAATTAGAGTTGAAGAAGATACATCATCATTCCCCATCTACAAAATATAGAAATCAGCTAGAAAAAGCATTTCACCTACCTGAACTAAGATATCCTCTAACACGCCCTTTGGATAAGCATTTGAACGATTCGTTAATTGAATCACTACATTAGTTTCTTTAAGAGGCCCCACATTTACGGACTTGTAAACATCATAAGGCATGACATTTATTGATGCACCCAAATCTAATATAGCTTTTTAAATTCTTAAATCACCAATTTTACAGGGAATAGTGAACATACCTGGGTCTTGACACTTAGGTGGTAGCTTTTTCTTCTACACTATGGCTAAAACATTCTCCCCCAATTGTACTTTCTCATCAAATTTTAATTTCCGTTTTGAAGTGCAGAGTTCCTTAAGAAATTTAGCATAATGAGGAATTTGTTTAATGGCATCAAGAAAAGTAATATTTACCTAGACTTTTCTGAAAGTCTCCTAAATCTCTTTCTCTTGCTCCTCTTTCTTTGTTTTGGTGAATCGACTAGGAAAAGGGGGTTGTACAACAAATTTCTGCAAACCTGAATGTGTCTTTTCTAGCTGGTTTGATACCTCCTTTCTTGATTCTTCTTCGATTTCTCTTTTGGATATTTTTTAAGAAGGTTCCTTCAATTCCTTACCACTCTGTAACATTGACAGCTTTGGTACTTTGCTTAGGATTGATTTCTGTTTGAGTAGGAAACTTTCAGAACTTTGTGCCTCCAATCGATTGATGACTATTGCCATTTGGCTCAATTGACTTTCAAGATTTTGAATACTGGCTTGGGTATCTTGCTAAAATGTCAAGGTGTTTATGGTCAAAGATTTAACTATATCTTCCAAAGAAGACTTACCTTCAGAATTAGATGCCATTTGTTGATGTTGTCGAGGAACATATGGTTACCTATATTGCTAGAAATTTATAGTAACTTGTTGTCCTTGAGAGTTCCCATAACGCAAATTTGGATGGTCATGCCAACCTGGATTATAGGTGTTGGAGAATGGGTCATATTTCCTTTGATTTTGCCCAACAGACTCCCCCACGACATTGACTTGTTCTGCACTTTCTTCTTGCAAAACTGGACATGCATCAGTGGAGTGTCCCAACATCAAACATATTCCATATGCCCTTACTTCTTCTTTCTTTGTAACTGCAAGTTGCCGCTCCAAAGATGTAAGATCATCTAATCTCTTCTCCAACGCTATCACATTCACCTCATTTACTTGTTTTGAACTATGGCCAGAATGTATCCTGAATTGTTGTGTATTGGAAGCCATATTCGCTATCCAATATCTTACAGCTGTTGGTGTTTTGTCAACCAAAGCTCCACCATTTGTAGCATCAATCATACTCCTGTCTGTAATTAAAAGACCTTCATAGAAATATTGAATCAACAATTGATCGTTTATTTGGTGATGGGGACAACTAGCACAAAGCTTTTTGAATCTTTCCCAATATTCATATAGTGTCTCCCCCATGTGTTGTTAAATGCCACAAGTTTCTTTTCTAACATTGGCAACTTTTGATGTTGGAAAATATTTTTCAAAAAGGAGTCTCTTCATTTCAGCCCATGTTTGCACATTTTCACTAGCAGAATAATACAACCAATCTTGAGCATCATCTTTGAGAGAAAATGGGAAGACTTTTAGTTTGATTTGCTTCTCAGTCACATTCGTAGGCTTCATACCTATACAAACCACATCAAATTCCTTTAAATGCTTGTAAGGATCCTCTCCCGGTAGACGTCAAAAAATAGGTAATAAATGAATCATCCCTGACTTCAGTTTAAAGGTATTGTTGTCCCCTAAATTTGGAAAATTGATGCAATGGAGCTGTTGAGCATCCGTAGGGGCAACTAGTTCACGAAGGTTGCGATTAATAGCCATCTTTTCCTTCTTCTGCACTTGTTGTCTTCGTTTTGTTTGCTTCTATAACTTTTTGACTGTCTTTTCTATCTTTGAATCGAATAGTAATTGAGTTGTCTTGTCTACTTGTACCGTCAAGAAGTCCCCAGCAATGACACCAAAATTTCGTAGTGTTGTTGCCTACAACCAAATTAATACCAACTTTAATAATGAAATATGTAGTTAGTGAAAAGTTGAGATCGTTCCCACGAGGAATCTATTGGTAAATGTTTCACAAGTTGAAAACTAAAACAAATTGGAGGGTGTTGAATTAACGTGATTTTTAGAAATTAAAAATGACAAAAATTGGAAATTAACGAAAATAATCAAATATGGAAAATTAATAAACGAACCTTGGTTTCTGGTCACCTACATTATCAAACTAATGTGGATCATCGATATAAAATTAAGATCATTAACAAATACTCATTGAGTGATATTCTCTCTTAGGATTAAATAAATATAAACATGTATTCTAATAACTCATTAACCAATAACTTAGATAAGATCTTAAGTTTGATTAATTAATAGCTTTAAGAACCAAGAGAGCTAATGACCAAGACAATACACATATGATATGTATTTAATCTAGATAAGTATCTTTCTTAGAATTTCCAATCCCTAACGTAAAGATGGTAATCCTAATTACCACTTTGCATTAGCAAAACTGAACGTCAATCCTACTAATATGGCTGTAAATTAAATCAATCAACTCCTAGTTGCGCACCCTAGAGATCAATCAATTCAATCATAAAAAGTAATATAGAAGACACTTAATATTCATCAATGAAATAAACTTTATTCAGAAAATCGCACACATACTAGATGATAACGTGGTTCCCATCAACCAAAAAGAAAGATTTAGCTACTCATAACAAAGCTAACACTTAGCAGAAAAGTAGTTAGACATATTTTCTCCATCTCTGCAATTTTTTCGGAAAAATTCGAAAAACTTCTAAAACCAAAAACAGAAAATGTAAAAGATGATGTGCTTAGAAGGGTTCTTCTCTTCCCTCTTATTGTTATCTTTATCAGATACACTTTCCACATAATCAGGTAGTAGATCCCCACATAAAATACAACAACTTGATTCCTAAAATAATAAAAATCCTAAGTGTATCGAATCTGATTGATCGAATATGTTTTCAAATCAGATTCTGTAGATAAATTTTCCCTTTGCACGTACCCACGCTTAGTCAAAAACTTTTCTGCCAGCTGGGAATTCGAGCTGTCTTTGCTTTCCTTACATCTTTTTTATTCAAATTCATCTCCTATATGTTGAAAATCATTTGAGAATAATTAAGAAACGCGTTCGTTAATTTTAAGTAAAAATTTCAACACATTGGAAAGATTTATATCCAAAGTTAGCACAAAAATAACAACTTATCACACAGCAGGGAAATTGACTTGTCTTTATTGTGGCAATGGTTCTGAAGCATTTATCTTCCAACAACGGCAAAACATGTTGGTTTGATAACCACAGGAAATTTTTTCATCCAGATCTTCCATTTAGATGCAATAAACAAAAGTTCATTAAGAATAGGATGGTACAAACACCCCTCCCCTTCACAAAGCTAGTGAAGAGATATTGCAAGAGATTGATGAATTAAGGTTGTTGAAAGTTACAGAATTTGAAGTTGATGAAGTTTATACAAGCATTAGTAAAAACTTTAGTTGGAGAAAATGAAGTATCTTTTGGGATTTGTGAGATTGGAAAACTAATTTGATATGTCATAATCTAGATGTGATGCATATTGAAAAAAATATTTTTGATAATTTGTTCAATATCATAATGAACATTGAAGGGCAGACAAAGGACAATGCCAAATCACGAACTGATTTGAAATTTTTTTGTAAAAGTAATGAGTTAGATAAAGATCTTCGCACTGGTAAATATCCAAAAGCATGTTACACTTTGGATAAAAAACAAGATATTTTATGTGAATGGTTGAAAAGTCTAAAGTTTCCCGATGGTTATGTTTCAAACTTGGCAAGGTATGTGGACATGAGAAAGTACAAATTATTTGGGATGAAAAGTCATGATTATCATGTGTTTATACAAAGGCTAATTCTAATTGCATTTCGGGAGTTGCTACCAAATAAGGTTTGGGAAGTTATAACAGAATTAAGTTTGTTTTTCAAAAGCTTAACATCATCTGAAATAAAGTTGGCTAAAATGGAAAAACTAAAAAGGGAAATTCCAGTAATTTTGTACAAATTAAAAGGGATTTTCCCTCCAAGCTTCTTTAATTGTATGAAGCATCTACCTGCGCATTTAACACATGAGGCTAAACTTGTTGGTCCAGTTCAATATCGATGGATGTATCCATTTGAGAGGTAATTATAGTAAATATTTAAATTGAAGTAATAACATGGTTTAATAATAGAATTGTAATAACCCTATTTGCTACTGTAGGTATTTGCATCACTTGAAGAAAAATGTCAAAAACAAGGCTAGAGTTGAAGGTTCGATATGTAATGCTTATTTAGTAGAGGAGCAAGTATATTTTGTTCACATTATTTTGAGTCGCATGTTCACGCAAGAGAAAGAAAAGTTCCTCGTAATGACGATGGGGAGGAACAGGTATTGCTGAAGGTAACTTATCCATTTTCACATATCTTAGACGAACATATGAACGTTCAACAAGGAGAATGTTAATAAAGGAAGAAATAGAGACTGCCCATGGTTACATTTTATTAAACTATCAAGAGGTTCAACCTTTCGTGCAGTAAGTTGAAATTTTTCTGAAATTAATTATTTGAGTTTTTTAATTTAGTGTTATTCATAACTGAAATATATAAATAATGTTTTTAGATTATACAAGGAATGGTTATGCGAGCTTATGCCTAAAAAAACACAGGATGATATCAATAAAGAAATTGGAGGACAATTTTCTCGATGGTTTGAGAAATATGTAAGTTTTCACTTATTAAATTATAAGATTAAAGTGTTCAAATGACATTTTACTATTTAATATGATAATTTCTTTTGTGTAGGCCTTAGAAAATTCAATAGAGAATAAGTTCATATGTGATCTTGCGAAAGGACCTTTATGAACTGTTAAATCGTATCTGGTGTATTTCGTTAACGGATACAAATATCATACAGAATATCATGGTCATGGAATAGTGGAGTTTGCATACAGGGAGAATTGATGGATTACTATGGTAAAATTATTGAGATACTTGAAATTGAGTACCCTTTGCCAATAAAATGGAGTGTGATATTTAAATGTGACTGGTTTAATCCAACTCCTAATATTGGTACAAAAGTGCATAGTTGATACAATCTAGTTGAAATCAAACAGCGAGGAAGATCTAGACAATTTGAACCTTTCGTGCTTGCAATGCGAGCGATCTAGGTGTATTATGTCCCTTTTTCCAGCTTACGACAAGATAAGTCAGATTAGTTGGCCTTTTGTAAAGTTAAACCTAGAGGTGTTTTTGAATCACATGGACAAGGAGTATAGAGAATTAAAAGTGAAGCGTTTCAGGAAGGTGTTTATGAACAGAATAAACCTTTGAATGATCCAAATAATTAATATGTTGAAATTTCATCTGGAGAGGATGAGGAGGGCGAGAGATCGGAAGAGGAGCCTGATTATATTCGAATTCTTTGAAAAAGATGATGATGATGATTTTGATTTACAATTAAGTGCTGATAGCGATTAATTTGTGTTTGTAATAGAATATTATATTCAATAAATCAATTATTAAATCAACAATATATTGTTATACTTTTAAAAAAACAATATGTTGTTATATACTAAATTGAAATTGTTATATTTATGTAATATTCAATAAATATGAATTTTAGGTTAAAATATGCCACCAAAGAGAAAACATGATATGATTTAGAGCCAATTACTATTTAGGTGAAGCATCACATTCTATAGTTGCAATCGAATCAGATGTTGTATCTTCAGCTACTACACTTGCAAATGAGGCACATCTTTCGTACCTGTTGCTACACCATCCACCACCCCTATACGACATAAAAATTAGGGGTAAACGATGCGGATAAAGGAGACAACCTTCAGCCTGGAACTGAGAGAGTTGATGGAAGAATATACATTACGATTGTCAACAATCTGTAAGTGAAAAATACATGAAACACTATATGTTTATAACTAAGTTATAGGTTTAAATTTAAATTTGATATAAAATTAATTGTTTTTATATTAGGTTAATTCTGTCTGGCCCGTGTTCAAGAAACATGACATCCAAATTCAAGGAGAAGATTGATCCTGAGGGTTATATATGGAAGAATATCTCTCAAGCAACAAAGGATTTTTATTATCAGGAGTTGAGGTACAAAAAATATTCTTTGTATTTTTAATTATTTTTATATAGTAATTAGATAAATATTGTAGGTTTAAGTATTTATCGTATGTTTTTCCTTTTTTTAAGAAGGAATTTTTTGGGATTCTAAATTTGACGCGGTTATTTATAAAATTTGAGAGAGATGGGCTTGTACACATTATAGAGACTATGTTGGTGCGATATACAAGACCGGTATACAACCTCGTTATATTTTTGAGTAAATATGGAGTCTTTGGCAGCAGTATTGGACATCACCCAAGGCAATGTCCATTTCATAGCGTAATTCTACCAACAAACGTGGAAGATTGGGAAGAGAGAGTCTTCCCGTACATACTGGAGGATCTATTACCCACCACAAGTATACATAGAGACTTTGTAAGTATCTACACTTTACACTTATATTCTTATTGTTTTACTTTGATGTATTTCAATTTAATTTGATGTGTGAATTTTGAAATGAAAATATGTGTATTATGGAGAATGATAATGTTATAAATGTCTAGTGCCATATATGGTTGTGTTGTTGAGTTACTTTCTTTGTTCAACAGGGGGTAAATATCATAAAAATAGAGAAAATTTTGCTAAAATTTTTGTAAATTGTAGTTCACTTATAACATTTTATTTTGATGCAGGAAAATTCTATGAATAGGAAGCTTATACCTCGTCAACTCTTTTTGCACACTCACACTAAGAAGCATGACGGTGTGACCTTCGTCAACACCCAATGTAGAGAATTAAATGTATGTGAAATTTATGCTTTAATATTAATGCTTAATAATTATTATTTATTAACATAAATATTGCCTTCTGATAGGACCAAATACAAGAAACCATTCAACGACAGTCTCAGCAGTCCGAAGATGTTGATAAGAGTTAGACCTATCTTCATACAGTAGGTGGTAGAGGCCGTCGTGGAAGGATATTCGGCTTAGGTTCATTTGTGAACACATGTTATTCTCAATTCTCCACATCCAGTATAGTAGCATCTATTAGGTGGTCCGCATCCAATGAAGTCCATAAGCTTCGAAGCACAGTACAGGCACTAGCAATTCAGTTGCAACAGTCGATAGAGTACATAGCCCAACTTCGTAATATGATGGATGAGTTGAAGGGGAAGGGTAGCACCTCATTGCAACATTCGGAGTATCCTCATTCACCAAATGAATAGCGTAGTTGTAGTCATTTCGTATGAATTAAATACTTATTATTGTACAAAATAATTTGATTATTATCAATTAAGATAATTTTACTTTATATCATCAATCAACTTTCTGTTTTAACAAATTAAATGTAAAAACAAATCAAAATATTATCAATAGATAATTGATAATTGTATAAATTATGCATCAATCATAAGATTATCAAATAAAATTAAATGCAGGGAAAAAATTAAAAAAACAATATCAATAGATTTACCGACGGAAAAACAAATCCGTCGGTAAAATGTGATCAATTTTTCGATAGATAACTAAGTTCCATCGGTATAGTTAGTTGTGAATTTACCGACGGAATTGCCAAATCTGTCGGTGTCTTTAAAATTTACCAACCGAAACAAACGTTCCGTTGCTAAACTTACCAATAGCATAAAATTACCATCGTTAAATATAGTGATGAAACATAAAATATCCGTCGGTAAATTAGCGACAAAAAATCTGTGCTTCATTGGTAGTTATTACCTACGGCCGTTTCTCTGACGAACTGTTCCGTCAGTAAATTTTGTTGCTAACTTAGCTTACCAACCAAAAATCTACACATTCCGTTGGTAATGTTTGTTAGCCCCCAAAAAATTTTTCGTTAAATTAAGCATAATAGTTTATGGAATAAATGCATAAGAATGAATTTGAGGGCATTTTTGGCATATAACTTAAGTACCAAAAGAGCCTAAGCTTATAAGGAAGGGTAAAGTGGACTTTTGGGACTCATTAAGG
>JAOQMS010000009.1:25502561-25519402 GCA_027563885.1 Erythroxylum longipes | reverse complement strand
TACGAATTCTTAAATTTTCTTACAAAAAAGCCGGCAGCATTGCCAAGATTGTCAAGTAATTTTTCTAATGTAGTGTGTAGTAGCTTTATGGCTCTTTAATCGATCCACAAAAGAAAGTGAAAGTTCTTGAACCCTAATTAATCAAACCTAAGCATACCAATAGCTGGAGAAAGTAGAAAGTAATCGAGTGACACCAATTCCACTCAATGGTTTTGTAAACTAGTCATTGTTCAAAGAAATAATCTCCAATCAAATGGTTGAGGTTTCATTCTCAGATAATCACAAACTGGGACCCTGCAAATGCTTACCCTATTGAGACAATAAGAACGAATTCAAACGCATATACCCTAGCATCCACTAATAACCGGGTAGATGCAAAGCAAAAGAAAAGATTCCAATCAGCACTTGATTGAAAAATGAGATCCCTTTACAGACCCAACGGTTGAGACTGTGTCCTTGCCTATATAAGAAATCATTCTTGTGACAAGCCTTGCAAGCAATCCATAGTTTTTCTTTTCTCCAACATTCTAGCTTTTTTTGCTTATAATTCGAGTTGGGATATGGGAGTTTTTGGTGAGACAAAATGGGGCTCCCTGATCTCCGACTCTGAAAAGGAGAGTGTGAAGGTAAATCTATGGCTGCTAGCTCATGAATACCCATAGGTGCGCAGGATTATCAGAAACAATGATGAAATTGAGTGCGCAGGCTAAGGGTTTGCATGAGCTTGGAGACCTAGTTACCTTCATCTTTTTGGTATTGGAGTGAAGGGAGCTCTATGGTCTTTCGAACAATTTCTTTATTCACTTTCTTTTTTATTCACTAATCTCTCTCTCTTTTCCTATTGTTCTCTACGTTATTGGCATGCCATGGTCTCTCCTTAAGACTACTTGGTAAGTACTCACTTATCTTCTCGATCATTATAATTACTCATCTCTCTCAGTTGGCTTGTGCAGATTACTTATACGGAACCAAGTCAAAGAACTCCATTCCTGGATTGGATCAATTGCTATCTTACGCAGATGTGCTTATCAGTGTCGGACTTGTGGCTATGACTTCTACCATTTGAGTGTTAGAAGATCCGACGACATGACATGAAGCAATCAAAGTCAAACCTAGAACAAGATGCTTTAATCCTGCCGTGTAATATTCCCGCACATAAAATGCCAAATTGGCTAATCATGCTTGTAATTCTGAGACTGCACAGATGGACAATAATGCAGATATTTTCTTATCAGTGGCCCCATTTATGTTAAATATATATTTATCCTCTCTTAATTATTCGGGGTTTGTGATTTGCATTCTAAGTATATCAACTTCCATCTTACTATTAAAGTGTATTTTTAAAATTGTAATTATTTTAACAAACTCGCATTACGTATAACTGACGTACTCACGAACTTAAGTTAATTGAAAAATACATGAAATTACGTTATTATAATCCGATTAGTTCAATCGTTAATGAAAGTTTGAATAGCTAAATCAAATTGGTAAAATAAAAAAAGTTCATGATGATTTTAAATTTTCTTATATAATTTCTATTCTCTATGTTTTTAATAATTGATTATAAATTGTGGTGATAAATAGCTAATTAATTAAAGTATTAAAATTCTTGGCAAAATTAAAATTAAAATCCTCTTTTGTTCTCATAATTCTTCATATATTTAACTTTAAAATTAAAATTCATGAAATATTTTCTTCTAAAAGTTTATAACTTTTGTTATATATCAAAACCAATTAACCTATGATAATTAGTACCACCAATGGGATTATCTAGCCTATGATTAGGAGGAAATTTTAGTTGTTTGTGAAATGCAATTGCGATATGTTACTCATTTCTCATTGTACACTTGGTTTAAATCAATATGTCCATTACTAAGAGATATTAGTCAATTCAATATTGAAAAAGTGGCAAATAATTAAATATTGATGATAATGAGCATATAAGGGATACCATCTTCTTCTTCTTTTTTTTGACTAACTCTATGATTTGCCTTGATTGGGCAATTATTTATTAACGACATAGTGACATTTCTAAGTGGTGGTTAATTACTTTCTATAAAGTGAATATATAGAATGGTTTAATATATGTGATTATTAAATTGTGAAATCAATTTTATTCGAAGAACCGATTTTGTATGTCATATATAAATAAATCGCTTTATTCTTCATTAGCTAATTATGCCTCATTTTCTAGTATGTAATCCACTTTATTCCGTTTGAAAGTTACAATAATTTTGTGGTGGGTACGTTGTCACAGGCAATAATTGGACACAAGAATGCTTTAAGTCCAAAACACAATGGGATTCCCATCGATTAGTACAAACAGTCCCAATTAGGACAATCATTTTGGAATACTTTTTTTTTTTTACAAAGTGTCGTATAAGTGAGCTGATCACACTTTAACATATCTGTCAACAGCAAGATTGTCGAAGTAACAACAATGCGTGAGAATTTTAAAGCTGGGCTGGAGAATAAATAACAGATAATAATATGGTAAACTTCGGTGATTACAGAGTAATAAGTAGGAGGATTAGGAACATCATCTCTTAAAATGTAGAATAGAAAATAAGTTCTCTTCAAAAAAGCAGTCTAGATTTGACAGTAGAGGATTATGATTCTCCATTAGCTGTAGACCGAGTCCTTGACATTTGAGGAAATTTTTGTGTGCAGGTAAAAACTGCAAAGAGAAAATTAACTAGGAAAAGAAAGAAAAATCTCAAATACGAACAATAGGGGATTAAACGACTTCTATAGAGATGAAGTATAAATGATGTCTTTAAGCTGGGATGCCTCTATATTACCTCTATTCTTTTAACCCTAATTTGAAAGCACTAACACCTTAGAGGAATAAATGAGAGGGGTCTTTACTTCTTTTGCAATCAACTTGCCTTTGATAAGTATCGGTATCTTTTGCCATTGTCCTAATTAGTTTAGTTTGTATTTTGTGATGTGTTGTTATTTTTGTTGCAGGAGACTAAAAAGAGTACCTTATTTCTCCTAACATTGTTCTTCATCTCTTATCAATCCAATTTTTTAATTAAAAAAAAGATTGTCTAATTACCAAAACAAAATGTAAGTTGGTGAGTTTGGCATAACTTCTGGAACACAATGTTAGTAATAAGTGGTTCAACCTGCTTTAACTACAATTCAATCGAATTTATTTCTTAATAAATTAAGTGGATTACCAAACAAATATAATTTATGAATTAGAGATAATCATATTTTTGGTCATTTATTTTTAAGAATTTTCTTATTTAATCACTTTGACAAAAAAGATTTTTATTAGTCTTTTATTTTAATGCTTCGCATCACTTTTTATTAATAGAAAATTGAATAAATCTAGTGAAGACACATTTACTCTTATTTGAATCCATATAGACATGTTTATTCTTTTTTATGCATTTTTGTTTTTCTTCTTATTTATTTTCTAAAACTTTTTGTTGCTCTATGAAAACTAAGCATAGTCTAACAGTTTTTCGTTACGAAAATAAAACGTAAGCAAAAATTATTAGTGAGAATTGACGAAAAGCATAGCCTGTAGTGAAGACACATTTACTCTTATTTGAATGTATATAGACATGTTTATTCTTCTTTTTATGCATTTTGCTTTTCTTCTTCTTTATTTACTTAAAATTATTGCTACCCTATGAAAACTAAGCATGGTCTAATAATTTTTCATTACGAAAATAAAGCGTAAGCAAAAATTATTAGCGAGAATTAAAGAAAAGCATCGCCTATAGTTTTCAGCTATGAAGACTTGATGAAGTGTTTTTTTAGCTAATTATCGTTTCTGTTCTAGACGTAAAACATATTATTTAATCTTTAATTTTTTAAAATTTTTATTAGCAATTAGATGTGATTTCATCAATAAAAATTGATAAAAATATTTTATTGAATCGAAACATAGAGATAAAATATTACAATAAGAATCTTTTATATTAGAATGTTTAAATAAAATTAAAGTTAATGTTCCTAAAATATATATGTCCTTTAGATATTATTATTTATTTTCAAATATTTTATGTTTATTTGAAAAATAATAACTTCAAGTTTGGTAATATCGAAACTAAAGAGATTGGGAGTATCAAACTTTTGATAAGAGGTAGGTTGTGTAAGATTTCTTGCTGATATGATTGAGTTACCAAAGAAACACACAAGAGAGAAACATGAGGAAACCATAAAATATATATATGTGTGTGTGTATATATTGAAATTTTCATGAGATTAATTTAAAATTCTTAGATTGAATCAGATGCGTTCCAAGTTCTGATTTTGAAAAGTTAAATTTCTGGAAAATGCAAGTGTTGGAGGACTCCCTGGAGAGGAATCCATGTCAAATCATACTTGATTTTGTTCCATTCGAAAGCCTGTATAATAACCTTCTGAATCTTATCGGCGACTCCATATATAGTTGTCGTTCTCGAATCTTTTTTCCAAAAGAATGGTCGAAATATTCTGCTAATACATCATCAACTTTAATATAATCAAATCATTATGGACATTTCTTTTTGAGGGATTCTTTTTGTTTGGGAATTTCGTTCTTTCCTTCGAAAATAAACCTATAACAATTTTTAAGTATTGATACTCTGGACAACCGTAAGAAACACATTAGAATACTTGTACCTTTTTCTTTTATTTTTGGTAAAATAGAGATTCAATATTATTATATACTTGTTACAAAAACTCGTGATCAATATTTTAAAAATCAAAAATTAAACGGGTAACAAAAGAAATTTAAAATTTAAAAAATTAAGTCGGTATTAGATAGTTATAAAATTATTGAATAAAATTTAAGAATTTAAAATATGATTTGAAAGAGTTTGTTCTTATCTATCGAATAATTTAATTTATAATTGAAAAAAGAGATTCTTAAATAAAAATTAATCGATTTATTTTCGTTTATAAGAATTTATTTATTAATAAAATTTGTTTAATTAATTAATAAATTGATCGGTTTTTAACAACAACATTTATAAAATCGACTAAAAAATGAATATAATTTAAGAATTTGAAATATATTTGAAGGAGATTGTTCTTACCCATTGAAGAATTTGAAGTTTAATTAAAAAAAGATATTTTTAAATAAAAATTAATCAATTTGTTTTAGTTTATAAGAACTTATTAATTAATAAATTGATCGGTTTTTAATAACATTAGATATTAAAATAAAAGTTTGTGAAGTTTGCTGGAGGGAGCTTTCTCAAAATTCAAGACCATGGAACCTTTTTAGTTGCGTCTTTAAGTCTACTTTAGTAAAAAAAATTATTACAGTAAGTGGTCTATTAATATACGTGATTTATTTTTTAAAAAATAATTAATGAGCCATTATATATTTATAAAATTTTATTTAATATACACCAAATAAAACAAATTAATAATTTTGATCTCAGCATTAAATCAACAAATATCACACTTGAAAAGGAATTGTCTGTGTTAATGATCTTATGTCATTTGGATGGTGACAATCTCTCCTGGATTTCCCATGAAGAACTAAACGTACAAATGCTCCTGTTGTCATATGCCAAAACCCTTTCTTTTCAGACTTTCAGATTTTGCTTTCTATTCCTTTTAACACAAAATCTGTCTCTTCTCTCAACAGATCTTCACAATCTCCCCATTAATGTCTTTTATTTTACATGAGATTCTTGCCATTTGTAGTCCCATGACTTTCACCAGCCAGACCAAGCTCTTTTGCTCCCATTATAAAAGCCCCATTACAACCACCAACTTTCCAAGCATCTTGTTCTTCTATCTCCAGCCATTCACGCTAAACTTCGAAGTCATCAAAACTACGCAGTTCATTCCTTAAGTAAACGTGGACTGGTGCTCCCTTTGGTCCAATCTAAGGGGAGAAGAGAAGGCAAGTACATGTCTGCCGATTCATGGATACCTCTGAACTGCATGCATGTGTTCAGCAATCGTTTTAGTGTCGCAGTTCAAGGGTTTGCATGAACGAGGAGACTTGTTTACCTTCTCCTGTCCTTTATTGGACTGAAGGGAGCTCCGAACTTGTGTTTTCTATTAACTTACTTTCTTCTACCTGCAGAGACTTTGGTTACCTTCAAAACTGAAAAATATTGATGTGATTCCTTTTTCGTTTATTCTTTGTTTTGTTGGTCCAGGTTTTGACGAGTTGATCGGGAACTGAAAGTCATGCGTCTGGTTGGTCAGAAACAGTAGGCGACGTGAGGTTAACATCGTTGAACAACAACTTTGTATGTTTTATATTTATGGGATGGACAAGATTTCTACTTGGACTTTGGAAATTTTGAATCAATTCAAAGTTTCAAATTGCCTGGAAGCGTGTTCTATTCGGCGAGGGAGGACCTCAAAAGCTCGAAACCTCAACTCCGAGACTTACCCCAAGACTTTGAAGCCGTTGGTCATGGTTGACTGCGTCAGTGGTGGTAGACACACAAGACAAAGACGTTACATACTTACTCAATCACATAATTTACTGTATTAATTTAGTGATTTAGCTAATATGTATTCAAAGATAAGATTGCAAGTTAAGTGATTTAATCAAGAGCATATAGTTTACAAATTATTATATGTAATTAATAATTTTCTTAATACAAACTAATAATGAGTTTTATACAAATAAAAAAATTTTAAATTATGAATTCTAATCATAATCATAATTGCAATATCAAGTTAATTTGTAGATCACTCTATAATGTAATTTATTGAAATCATAGTTGGATAATTTGTAATTACAATTTTATTATTTATAATTATCTTTATTTATAATTTTGGTATAATTCACAGTTTGAAATTTAAAATTTTGGTACGAATAATTTACATTTACTAAGAACTTGTAATAATTGAATATTAAATAAAATTGTTTGTTAATTATATAATAACTCGTAAAATATATATTCTAAAATTATTTTACATACTAATAATTGATAGTTAAATGAATGATTGAAATCTAATATCAATTGATTTAACATGCCCTTCTCTTTTTTCCTAACAAATCGTACTTAAAAATCTTTTAGATAGCTCAACAAGTTGTCACTTTCAACTAATCTCAACCGAAAGTCTTTTGGGTCAGTTTCTTGGTGTTGCAACTTGTACTCCTCGAAGAACTTCTAATACCAATCTGTTATTAGTTCACCTAATAATGACTGAAAAATAATTATTTCAATTACAAAAATTTTAAATTTTAAATTGATTAATTTTTAATTTAATTTATTTTAATAATTTTTATTATTAAAAATTAGTTGACTTATCAATTAATTGATTAGCGTTAGTAAATTAATTAATTTTTATAAATTATAATTAATCCATTTTTATCTAATAGTTTATTTTTAATCGAGTTTTAATTTTTTAAAATAAAATAATCCTTTTGTTCATTTTTATTTTAAAATTTATTTAATGTTATTGTATGCGATTTTATAATATTTCTAATGTAAATTAATTTTTTTAACTTTAATTTTCAACATCATGTAAGTCTCAAGAAAATGATTGACAGAACAACTGTGGCCGAGATTGGAGGAATTGATTATTGAATTCCTAAGTCTTTGGCCAAAGTATTTGACCTACCGTTTGCTTTTCCCATGTAATTGGATCTATATTCTATAATCGTTTTGATCAATTAATTTAAAATTAAAATTAAAATTTTTAGTCATTAAAAAGTAACATTATTTAAATTTTAATTTTAAGAAAAGACTTAAAAATTATGAATTGTTCGGTTAATTCACCTTCAAATCGATTCACGCCTGAACTGAAATACCAACCAAACCTAAAGACAGACAGGTAAGCTAATAAAAACAGCAACCACTAAAATACGTTGATAGTTAGAACATAAAATGCAAAGTCCTAGTCCACAACCACAGCTGACTTTGTTGTGTAACAATCAATTCGAACAGATCAAACTACTTCTGTTACGTTCTGTTCTTGTTCTTTAAGAAGTTTTATTTAATCACCGTGTTCTTGGAGCTCCAACTCTCAAAACGCGGCCCCGAGGATAGGATCTAAATTGCTCGACCCCAAGATCTCCACGCTCCCTCTCTGTCGCGTGTTGGATAGTCGCCAGGTCAGCTTGCCCACTTTGCAAATGTTAGGGTTTCGCTTTCTCTTCTTTCAATTCTGTTTGTTCACTTTTGTTCTTGTTTTGCAGTGAGAGCGAGGGAGAGAGGGGATCCATGAGAAATTCGAATACGGATCTGTTCGACCCGAGAACGGAGATGGACTCTGATGATTCGCGTGCGGGCACAGCTTCGGATGGGGATTTTAGGTTCGCTTTTAATGATAGTAATTTCTCCGACCGGCTTCTTCAAATTGAGATTATGGGTGGGTCGGCCGATGACAGACCCGACGGCGATGGGTGCACTAGCATCGCTGACTGGGCTCGCCACCGTAAGCGGCGGAGAGAGGATATCAAGAAGGATAATGGTTTGTGTTCCCTGCTCATCGTTATATCTTTTTAGTGTTTTTCTTCACAAATTTTGGAAATTTTCTTACTTTGTCGGTTTTTCAATAATTTCTAGCTCACTCTTTGGGGCATAGTAAAATTAGGGCATGAAATGGGAATGTGTAGAAGAGTTCTTGTAATGTAGTTTCACTACGTAATATAAAATTTGAGAGACCAAAATGTCCAGAAAATAGGGTTATATGTAGCTTGAACTTGAATTGTTTTTTAATGGAAATTGTTTAATTTCCTTTCCTGTCTCGTAGTGGCAGATGGATCGGATAGTTAATTGATTATTTCGGAGATCTATCTCCGTTTTTGAAATTTTGAAGTCTTTGTACTGAGAAAGGAATGCCTTTTCCTTTTTTGCAAAAAATGCTTATATTCATCTTAATTTCCTCTATATCTTGTGGTATTTGTTGTGTAATATATATATCAGCACTTCCATGTGTTTTTCCCCTTACTACTTGTAGGTTTGGTTTTTCTTCCCATCATTATTACTTATCTAGCGCGTGCTTCATGGCTTTTATGTTGTTAATGAATGTTTGTAATGGGGTTCACCTGCAGCAGATCTGTCTATAGGAGCAGAGGAGCAGATCTTAACTTGCAACCAACCTGATATGGATGACTGTGTTGGTAGTGAGAATCAAGATGAGGAACCAGAGGCAATGATAGAAGAGTTACCTTCAGGTACCCTGAGTTCTTTAACCTAGTTATTCATTTAAAACTTTGACACGCATAAATCTTCAGACAAGTTTTGTTGTGGCCTACATCTGGAGCTTCTATATAATATCCTACATTCATGATAGGGACATACGTTGGAATGCTATTATCTAGATACTCAGATAGAAACCTAGGAAGTCATCGTCAATTCATAATGCTTTCGTCTTGAAGGGACACAAAAAGGCATACTTGAGATTGCGGGGGTAGCAAATTAAGTTCTTTAGTTTGAACCCTGTCTTTTTTATCCCCGGTGAATTTAATAAGACAACAGTTACCTCTTATGTATCATAGTCTCGTCATCTCTGAGAACCATTTTAATTTTGTTTCTAAAGGAATTCCATCATTGATTCGCTGTTTGTTCTTCAAATTACCTAGAGCGTTTAGATTGGCTTATTTTATTTTATTTTGGGTACCCTGACAGGTGATGAAGCTGCAGATGGCAATGAGCCAAAATGGAACGGGGACTGTTCTGCAGTTGTCAGAGTTGTAACATTACACATTAGCTCTCCTATTTTAGCTGCCAAAAGTCCATTTTTCTATAAGGTCAGAATTGATTTGCATCCTTTTTTCGACTCATAAGCAAAGTCATTAGATCTTTCCAGTAAGAAAATTACTGATTGACTCCTTTATTGCATTTGTATAGCTATTCTCAAATGGGATGAGGGAGTCGGAGCAACGACATGTTACACTTAGAATTAATGCAAATGGTATGCAACATTTTCATCATTTTAATTACAGATACTATTATTCATCTGTACGGACAGAAATCTGTACTTTAATTGTCTTAGTAGTTAATATTGGGAAACCTGTTATTTATGGAACAATAATGGTTTTTGATAATTTACTGTGGTTTTCTTCTTTGTCTATTTCTTGGCTTTAGCCCTCATTAGACCTGTATATCATTAAGATCATCATACAAATCCTCCTTGTTCCAAAAAATTATTCCAAAATGGGTTTTGCAGTTCTGATATAAAGATCAGACTGAATATTGAGATTAAAAATTTCTCACTATGTTTTAATGTTATCTTGTCCTGGAGCAGAGGAAGCCGCCCTCATGGAGCTTCTGAATTTCATGTACAGCAATACCTTGTCAACTACAACAGCTACTGGATTGCTTGATGTACTAATGGCTGCTGACAAGTTTGAGGTCGCTTCATGCATGAGGTATTGCAGCAGATTATTGCGGAACATTACTATGACACCAGAGTCTGCTTTACTTTATCTGGAGCTTCCTTCCAGTGTGTTAATGGCTGAAGCAGTTCAGCCATTGACTGATGCTGCTAAGCAGTATCTTGCAGCCCGTTATAAGGACATGACCAAGTAAGTGCCTTTTGATTTCCATTTTTATTTGGTTAAATCTTTCTCAATGGTCAATGCAGTGGTGCCAGAATTCTTTCATCTCCTCATCATCATTTAATGCCTAGCAGTCCTCGTCAAGAGCTTATAATGAGTAGTTCGGACTGGTTCTTTATTGTTATAAAGGACGATGATGCTAATGACATTTGAGAAGATAAAAGAATCTTCAGCTGAACTTGCACTTGAATTCTATGAATGAAATTCTTTTGGAGATGCTCATTTTTTTGTCGTTACTAATGATCAGGTCCCAAGAAGAGGTGATGGCATTGCCTTTAGCTGGAATCGAAGCAATATTATCCAGCGATGACCTGCAGGTTGCCTCTGAAGATGCTGTCTATGACTTTGTTTTAAAATGGGCTCGATGTCAGTACCCAAGGCTTGAGGAGCGACGTGAAGTACTGGGTTCACGCCTAGCTCGTTTCATTCGTTTTCCCTACATGACTTGTCGCAAGCTCAAGAAGGTGTTAACTTGTAGCGATTTTGATCATGATGTTGCATCTAAACTTGTGCTTGAGGCTTTGTTTTTCAAGGCCGAGGCTCCACACAGACAAAGAACCCTGGCAGCAGAGGAGTCTGCAGCCTTGAATCGCCATTTTGTGGAGCGTGCTTATAAGTATAGGCCTGTAAAAGTGGTAGAATTTGAATTACCAAGGCAGCAGTGTGTTGTGTACCTGGACTTGAAGCGGGATGAGTGCGCAAATCTGTTTCCATGTGGACGGGTGTATTCTCAAGCATTCCACCTCGGCGGGCAAGGGTTCTTCTTGTCAGCACATTGCAACATGGACCAGCAGAGCTCTTTCCATTGTTTTGGATTGTTTTTGGGGATGCAGGAAAAAGGTTCGGTGAGTTTTGCAGTGGACTACGAATTTGCAGCAAGGTCGAAGCCAACAGAAGAATTTATTAGTAAATATAAAGGCAACTACACGTTCACTGGGGGCAAAGCAGTTGGCTATAGAAACTTGTTCGCCATGCATTGGACTGCATTCACGGCTGAGGACAGTCCCTATTTTATAAATGGGGTCCTGCATCTTAGAGCCGAGCTCACCATTCGACCTGACCTCACCATTAGGCATTGACACTCTTCGAAGCAAGTTCCCTAGGGTAGATTTCTACGCCTTTTGGCTTTCCATTCAAGTCTAATCACGTATGTATTGTAATAAGGGAGCGCCCTCCACTGAGCTACTACTGAAATGTCCCTTACTTGTTTCGGCCTGAACTATGCTTGGAAATGTTTAGGGGAATGTACATGTGGAACCACATCTTTGGAAGTTTGTATGGGCTTGTTTTACTGGCTGGCCCTTTAATTGTAATTTCAGAACCGCCCAGCATATGCTGCATCTATGTGTATACGTTTTACACAAATGTACCTATTAGTTCTGCTATTTCTCTGTACTGCCTTTCGTGACCTTGCTAAGAAGGCACTGGTTTAAGAAAGAAATGCTAATGGTTGAGAACTTCCACTAAATGCTTAAGGAAGACCATTGCAATTTACTTCATCCTAAGGATGATTGATTAGAAGTTGAAGCGTTTGAATGTCATTTAAATCGAACTTGTTATTTAACTTTAAATTATGAGTTCGTTTAAGTAATTTATTTGAATTATATAAAATTTAGATTATCATGTGTATTCTCCGGTTTATACAATATGTACTATAGATTATTCAATAATTTTGGAAAAGAAAATATTTTTAAAAATTGCAGTTTATTCATCTTGAGAATGCACATAGATCGCTGAACAATACTGCAGTGGGTAGAACAAGATTAGGAAGCGGTACATGGCTATTATATATGGGGGATACAATTACCAAAACGGAGCAGAGTTCTACAACAGAGAATAGGAATATGTCATTACACAATGGATTTAGAATCCCAAAACAAAACAAGTGAAGATTCAGGACAAATTTGCCTACCAACCATTGTAGGTCTATTCGGTTCCAGCTATCTTTTTCTTTAGTGCTTCAATATCTGAGGCAAGCTCTTTTCTGCTTGACTGAAAGAGGGATTACACAATTTATTAGTGATATATTTTGTCAGATATCACAAAACCACCCAAAAAGTCTGATTCTTATCTTCAATTTCTGCTAAATACAGCCTAGATAACTATAGGTCAATCTCAAAGTTCTATATGTTTTTAGATGTTGAGCTTTATGCAGTACTCTATAACTTCCAATCTCCAGAAATCAAAAGTGGAATGAAGTGCTTTTTCTACGTATGCTATTTTCATCTCTTTTGGTTCACTTTGGACTGATCAAGTGCGATATACTCAAGCATCACAAATTCAGTATTGGAGACCAGGACTTGAGAGTTGATCAAATGAGTTTCTTACCTTGAAGAGAAGGTATCTGTAGACAAACCAACCAGTGTAACCAAGGCCAACCAACTCCATGATCTTTGGAAGCTGGAGACAGATATAAATAAGCGCAATTGAATTAAGAACAGGGAAAGCATTTATCTGACTCGTATTTACTTGGAACTTATCACCTACCAGAGGTACAGAGTTGATTGCGCTAACAACAATTGACGATAACCAAACAGCAACTATTGCACCACCTCCATACACAATGACAGTGGATTTGTTCTCAACTGCATCCCACTGGATTTTGATAAATGAAGCCAATTTAGATTCATTATTTCGTATTTAGAGGTAAAGGGTAAGGGTATTACAAAGTATGGGAAGCTACCGAGATGCTTAGGTTCATACCTTTTCCTTAAGGTCTGTGAAAAGCTCACTGGCATCAACAGGACTAGACTCTTCTGTGGCTCTGATCAAGAAAGAAGAAGATCTTCGGGCATCTGCCGAAATGTAAAGAAACAATTCAAGTATTTAAGCTCAATTCACAAAAGCAATGGTCAAACAAGTTAGAGCTTCAATGCCACGCATTGAAAGGGTAAATGTCAAATTATCTCCAAGATATTGGTAATAAATGGCAATATGATCACATAGGTGAATCAGACAGAATAGTATCTTGTTTCTATGTCCATTGTCTGTTAACTCTCAACATTACCATAACAAGAACTTAAAAATTTTCCTTACATCCAAACAAAGACAATCTCTTCCAAAGCACTTCTTAAAGGCTAAAACAGCATATTAAGTACACAAAAATATTAGTTAACCAGACCTTCACACAAAAAAAAACACACACACACACAAATGCTGTTCTTGTTCGTCTTTGACAAAACTGAGATTTCCAGGTTTGTTTTTCTTGTTCATGTTTCCTAAAACTCAGATTACAATAATGTAGGAACATGGAAGACAACCTGAGACTTGCTTGATAGAAGATGGAAACGAGTGGCTGGGCAAGCGAGGTCGGAGATAAGGTAACGCAGAGCAGCGAACAGTTGCAGTGGAGGTGGGGACACGTGGCGACAACGCCGTGACTGAGGAGGATGTCGCCGCCGCATACACCGTCGCTGCCATTGGATTTCAGTGAGTGGCTGCCCAGACGCTTTGAATATCTTAACTTCGCCTTTGACTTGAGAGTACTTACTCCGAAATTTTCTTCCCTGCTGCGCTTTGCGGAGTATTTTTTCATACTTTATTTTTCAAAATTTATCCTTTTCTGTACTGAGTTTTAAGACATTGGTTGTGATGGTGACACGTGGAGGAGGCAATCTTCCTGATTGGTTCATTCCCCTATCTGCAATCCACGTTTGAGACGTTCTCTACCTCTCACCAGTCACTACATAATGCCTAATGGGCTGGGATATGCTGAGAGACCTAAGTTTTGTACAGCGTCTATTTGGCAAGAGGTGTGGGCCGAATTAATTTTGGGCTCAATGGGTCACCGGTCCAGTGTCCCTCTTCTCATTTTCTGATGTTGACGAATCTATTGACGACTATGGCCTCCTCGTCCACCTGTATTACAACGTACGACAAAACATTCGCAGTTATGTTAGGGGGATTACAATGTAAGACAGCGCCTGCTCCATGAGATTGAAAAGGACCTTTTCAGTATATAGACATATGTGTTCCATATATTCCTTTCTTTAATGGCTTTTCCAAATGTATTCATTTTATTGTTCGCACGTAATTTATGAGATATTATATATATTCAAGTATTTATTATATATATAATTTCTTATATTTTGCGTCTCAACAGTATTTCAATTAGGTGTTAACGATGATGAAGATATTATATATATTTTTAATGTATATCATAAATATAATAATTTAATAGTTATTAAATATAAGGTAAAAGATACAAATTTTTTATAGTTTAATTTTTTTTTAAAATCATCTACCCTTTAAAATTATCGGAATATAATTTTTTAATTTTCAAATTTTTCAGAAAAATTCGTTCTCTTAAATTTTGGTTTAAAAACCATCTACGAAATACATGCATTATGAACTTTTACATATATTTAGAAAGTTTAATACTATGAAAATGTATATATATGTTTAATAACTTTGCATGAACACAAATTTGTAATTAATACGCTAAGAAACAAAAGGAAAAGTAATATTTGAGGTGCAATTTGAGATAAGGACGTTAGCAAACAATGAAAGTGCCCTAAAGACTAAGTTATGAGGAAGTTTCTTTCGAAACAGACTACTAGTTTTTTTTTAGCCTAAGAACATAACCAAATGTCTATTTTTGGACTAAGCAGCAATACAGGAACTTCCGTCATTTTGGGACCTCTGAACAACAGCTACTCCACTGCTTCGTTGTCATTGATTGTCCCAAATTGAGTATAGGAAGTCACAAAGCTAAATGTTACAGAACTTTGACATATCAGAACAACATTAACTGTTTAAGGTAGGTTTCGGGTGCCAGTCTAATCTGGCTTCCCACAACATCGAAGCCATTGCCAGTTTGCCACTTCTCTTTTTGTGACTCATATTCCCTTATACCCTTTTTTCTTCAGCCTAGATCTGTTTTTGTTCCTACTAAATTGCTATGATTTCATGACAAAACTGGTTTGATCTCCAGCAATTTTTCCTTTTTGTGGCGATTTTGGTACAACTTCTCCATCATATTTCTTTTGAAGAATTCTGGAATTTTGTGCCCAACCATTTTGCTTGACTGATTAAGAATCGACAATCCTTCTTTTCCAGGGATTTGAAGAGGCGACTCTCGTTAATCCCATTTCTGGATTCATACAACACAAAAAGAGCGCTGACCCTGAATCGCTTTTGGAGTATACATCCATTCTTTCAATGGCAGGCGTGCATTGATGAGCTCTGTTCCTGTGGTTAAGAAACATGTAAACCATGAGAAGGGTCTCAGTGACAATCCTGATGGGTTGGGACGGAAGGTTGCACATCGTCTGCACGATTCTTTCTGTGATATTAATGTTGTCCCATAGAGTTTATGGCTCAGACAGCAATATGGATCCTGAGTCCCTAGATGCAGTGTTTCAGGAATACACCATGACAGAACTAGTACATCATCGTACAGGTATTCTATTCGACGTTCACCTCCCATCAAATTACACTGGCATGAACATCTCAGCTGTTAGAGTTAGGAGCGGGAATCTCAGGGAAAAGGGGGCCAAATTCAGTTCCTTCTACTTTCCACCAGGAGTTGTTGCGTTCCCATATGTGAAGAGACTTGCTATAGTGTACGAAAACCTGGGAAATTGGTCTTCTTGTTACTATCACGTGCCTGGTTATTCTTTTGTTAGTCCAGTTGTTGGTTTCTCAGCTTACGATGCTTCAAATTCGTTGCCTTTAGGCAATGAAACTCTCAGACTATCAGCAACGGGTGAACCCATTTTGGTTAACTTAACTCGGACCACGACAACAGATGGTTACAAAGGCGAGCCGAAATGTGTGAAATTTGTGGAAGGTGGGTTGGTCCAATTCAGGAACATAACTAAAGGCATGTTTTGTTTCACAGAAGGTGATGGGCATTTTGCAGTCGTTGTTCCATTGCCTGAAAAGAAGGGAGACAAGGGCTGGATAAGGTGGGTTGTTGGCTGTGTAGCAGGAGTTGTTGGGCTGCTTTTGTTGGGTCTGATTTTGGTCACATCATTAAAGTTAGTAAGAAGTAAGATCATGAAAGATATGGAGGGCGCTTCTGAGAGAGGTGTGCCCCTCGTTATGACTTGGATTGGAAGAAGCAAAATGCCTTCTGCATCAATGACAAGGACCCAACCATCTCTGGAGTTTGGGAATGCACCTTGACATGTATGCTAACCTTTATTAGTTCGTCCTTTTTTTCTTGTCTTCTTTTTGCTTGTTTTCCTTTCTGGGTTAGAGATTGTAATTTTGACATACTCTTTCAAGGTTGTGGTCTCTGTTTTCGGAAAAGCTGATGAAGAGAATTCATAAGCACCGCCATTGAAGAAACTTTTTGTCTTTCATTTCGGTTTTCTGTCAGTGTTTTGTGATATGAGAAATGTTAATA
>JAOQMS010000009.1:25489411-25502461 GCA_027563885.1 Erythroxylum longipes | reverse complement strand
AGCACCGCCATTGAAGAAACTTTTTGTCTTTCATTTCGGTTTTCTGTCAGTGTTTTGTGATATGAGAAATGTTAATACGAGGAATTTGATGGAAACTTCAATATCATCTATCAACTAAAATAAGAGCCGCTATCAAATGATAAAATCGAATCTATCATATCATTTTGATTTGCCGTCATTTAAAAGCTATGAGATAATTTGAGCTGCCATTATCCAAAGTATGTAATTAACACGTAAATATGTAAATCTAAAAGTTTATCCGATTAGTCTAAATCTCTGGCTTACAATTTACAAGTATCATACCACATCAAGTAGGACTCTGAAAAAGCTCTAACAGAATTATAAGGGTATCCAAGTAGACAAGAGAAGCATTAGGGAGTGCTTTTAGCAAATTATGTAATACGTAGTACATATTTTATTACATAGTTAGGATTGTACATGAAAGGATTAAAACGAAATAATACAGAATACCTGATTTTGGTTCCATCTCTAATTTCGAAGTAGTTTCCGGGCACCAAATAAGCTCCAATCTTTAGGGACCTTTACGAAAAGTATTTACCGGTACGTGATTTAGGTCTTTCTACAGTTTTCTCAATACATAAGCTCTCTTAACAGGTCAGAGAATCGTATGCTTACGATTGATATAAGCAACTGTAAGAAACCTTAACTTATTTATATAGCTTCCATATCGGGCTTCGATATGGACCAGGTCTATACTAAAAGGAATTCATTTTCACTCGAACTTCGACCAATTAATCTAGATCATTTATTGGGCTACTTTATTACCCTTACCTGGATAAAATTACATAACTTAATCGATAATTTATTGAAAAAATAAAATTACAATTAATAATTATCCACTTTATAGGAAAATTACAAAATTGCGCTTATGGGCAAAAATGTCTTACAATCTCCCCCTTGGACAATTATTAATCGCAGTTTTAATCAAGTTCAAAATAGCTTTAAAACTTGGTTAAGTCATGCTATGTATTGGTACCAAAAGTTTTAAAAACATTTGATCCAAAGGTAATGAAAGTCCTACATCCTGTCCTGCAAGGCTTTCAATATCAAAAAAATATCCGACACATATGTGATATGTGACACAGGTCTAATATAATCACAAATATCTAATACCTTACTAACATGAATGGAAAAATGGAGTGTGGTAGACTAGAATGATACCTTTATGATCTAATATGTATCATCTTCGTCTATAAGTCTCGATTTCTCTAACTTTATGCTAAACTATATGTGTTAAACTGCAGCAGAGAAATCATGTTTTCTCTCACCAAATGCTAAATAGCATTAGAGAAAACTTGTTTCCTCTCACCACATGCTAAACAACATTAGAGAAAACCTTTGTGTTCTCCAACCGAATACTAAATTGCATTAGAGAACTTTTATAAGATTAAAAACTTATATCCCTTTATGTCATATGAAACTTTAAGGATATCCATATAAGCTTTATGTATTTAATGACATAGGCTCAAGGTCAATCTTGATAAATGCCCATTGACCTTTAAATGTTTAAGATCACTACAAATTTTAAGACTTCCACATGTATTATGATTATATACAAAAACAGTTATTACTGAGGATAAAAAATACGATCATCTTTATTAATAAATAATCATAATGTCATAATACAACAAAATATACAATCATTTAAGGAGTAAAATACAGCGATCCCTAACTACTACTGCCTAAGGACTTCATGATGCTTATATTGGATACATGTCTAGCAAACACTAGTGGGCAAAGTCCTTTAATTAGCGGATCAGCTAACATCTCCTCAGTCCTGATGTGCTCCACTTCAACATCACCCTTTTGGATCAGCTCCTTTATGGTCAAATACTTGACCTCCAAATGCTTAGACCCTGTGATACTCTTGTTGTTGTTACTGAACAACACTACAGCAAGATTATCATAATACAATTGTATGGGTCTAGCGATCGAATCCACCACAGACAACTCAGAAATCAAGTTTATGAGCCAAACTGCCTGCGTAGCAGCTCTATAACATGCAACAAACTCTTCATTCATGGTCGAGGAAGTCACCAATGTCTACTTGACACTCTTCCACGATACCGCACCATCTGCCAACATGAAAATGTATCCTGAAGTGGACTTGCGATCATCCAGACATATAGCATAATCGGAGTCCGTATACCCTGTGAGGTTTAAATTGTTAACTTTTCTATATGTCAACATATAATCCTTGGTACCCTTTAGGTATCTCAACACCCGTTTGACTGCATTCCAATAGCCCACACCTAGGTTAGCCAGATATCGACCTAGCAGTTCAACAACAAATGCAATGTCTGGTCTAGTGCATACCAGGGTATACATCAGGCTACCAACAACATTAGAGTACGGGACATTCTTCATGGCCTCTCTCTCGACCTCATTCTTTGGACACTATGCTAAAGATAATCTCTGTTCATAAGAGATGGGTGCTATAGCAGGTCTACATTCAGCCATATTAAACCTTTATAGCACTAGCTAAATGTATGCGCTTTGCGAGAGGCACAATGAGTGTTGAGATCTGTCTCAGTGAATCTGCACACCGAGGACAAAAGATGTTTAACCCAAATCCTTTATGTTAAAATGTTTGGCCAAAAGTTTCTTAATTTCATGCAACATGGTCAAATCATTTGACATGAGTAAGATATCATCAACATATAGTAGAATGAAGATAACCTTACCCCCCCCTAACCTTATAGTATAAGCATCTTTCGACTTTGTTCTCCACAAAGCTGAATGAGGTCAAAACTTCATCAAACTTTAGGTACCACTGTCTGGAAGATTGCTTTAAACCATATATTGATTTATTCAACTTGGAAACCTTGTTAGTTGCATCCTGATCCTAAAATCCTTCAGGCTGCTCCATATAGACCTCCTTATAAAGGTCACCATTCAGAAAAGCAGTCTTAATGTCCATCTGATGTAGCTCCATATCATAATGAGCTACTAATGCCATAATTACTCTAAATGCATCCTTTGAGGACACAGGAGAGAAGGTAACATTGAAGTCAACTCCTTCTCTCTAAGTGAATCCCCTGGCAAATAGACGTGCCTTAAACTGCTCAACTTGACCTGTGTGTTCTTCTTGGTCTTAAATAGCCACTTGCAACTAACAGGCCTGCAATGTTAAGGTAATTCAACGAGCTCTCATACCTTATTATACCTCATAGATTGCATCTCGTCGTTCATTGCTTCCCACCATATATCAACATGGTGTCTAGAAATAGTTTCTGAAAAAGTAGCTGGATCTACAACATGTCCAATGTCATAGTCTTACTCACATAGATAGACTATACAATCTAATGAGATAGCAGGTTGCCTCTCTCTAGTGGATTTGCGCAACTTCACAGGCCTTTGTACCTCAAAACCTCTCCCTGAATAGGAGTAGGTTCCTGTGCCTGCATAGGCACGGTATTTGGGCCTTCATCCATCAAAGCTAACTGTATGAGAGGTGGATACTAAATGATCGTAGTATCCGTCCTTCTAACTTCTGGAAGATGTTAGGATCCTCCCTCATCATAGACATTGTATTCTAGGAATTTTGTCCACTATTCTGGCCCCTCCCTCTCTACAATAAAATCTGTAGCCCTTAGAGGGTTCAGGATAACCCACTAAATAGCAACAAGTTAAACGAGGTTGCAATTTGCTCCCATAAGGATTATACAACCTCACCTCAGTAAGGCAACCCCACGCAAGAATACGTGTAAGGCTCGAATTCCTTCCAACCTAAAGTTGAAAAGGTATCTTTGATACTGACTTGCTCGGGATTCTGTTTTTCAAGATACATAACATCGTCTTGATGGCTTCACCCTAAAGGTATTCAGGTAGGTTAGTCTTGCTCTACATTGACCTCATCATATCCTTTAAGGTGCGATTTCGCCTTTCGGCCACGCCATTTTGCCCAGGACTACCTAGCATAATGAACTGAGTCATTATTCCAAATGATTCCAAATACCTGGCAAGTGGGCCTTTTTCTTCTCCTGCAATCCCATGTCTGCCTTAGTATTCCCCTCCTCTATCAGATCTGACAATCTTTATTGATCTTTCCAATTGGTTCTCAACTTTAGTCTTAAAGATCTTGAATTTATCAAGAACTTCAGACTTCTCTTTAGCAAGAACACATGACCATAACAGGATTAATCATCTACAAATGTCAGAAAGTATCTAGCATTGCACAACGTGACCATATAAGGACCACTAACATTCGTATGTATGAGGTCCAATAAGCTTGAAGTATGTCCTTCTTCTTTATTTTGGTCAACTTACCCCTATAACAATCGACACATGTCTCTAGATCACTGAAGTCCAAAGTTGGGAGAATGTTATCCTTTATCAATCTCTCAACCCTCTCCCTAGAAATGTGGCTAAGATGTTTATGCCACAACATGTACAATATGTCCTTCATTAGGAGTAAGACACATACTATATAGTTCGTAGGATAAAAAGGCAGTATCGATATGTCTTATATTGATAGAAATATTTACAACTGCATTATCAAATACAAAACGATAACCTTCCTTATCCAAAATCGATACAGATATCAGGTTCTGTCTAAAAGACGGTATATAAAATGTGTCCTGTAAATACAATACAAACCCCGTATTGAGGTTTAATCCTACATCTCTTACATACAAAACGTCCACCTCCTCATTATTGCTGACCATGAGCCTCTGCTCCCCTCTAGTTGGCCTTCTCTTGGATATGAACCCCTGCATCATGGAAGCAACATGGTTAGAAGTTCCACTATCTAACCACCAAGAACTTGATGTGGTTATAGCCACATTAGATTTATGAATCATAAAGGCTGAGGAGTTACCTAACAGCTCCTGTTTGACCTTCCAAAGCTTGTACTTCGGCCAATCAGACTTCATGTGCCCCTTCTTATTATAGAAGAAGCATCTCATACTCTTAAGGTCATGTGGGTCCTTCGCAATGCTCGACTGCCTACTCTAAATCTGAGGAGAGGATTTGGGTTTCTTACCCTTACCCTTAGGCTACTGGGGTTTAGCCTTCCCTTTACCTTTCGCAGCTGCAAACATTACTACATGAAGAGAGCTCTTGATCTTCTCTTATGTTGCAGCACACCGAGAAATCAAGGCATTGATGTCTTAGGTCTCACACTGTGAGATGTAGGAAGTGACCAACATGTCAAACTCCCGAGGAAGAGTGTTTAGTTCCTGATGCATTATCAACGAGTCAGTGATCGGTATATCCAGTGCCTTCAGCCTGCTTTGAAGGTACACCATTCGGATGATATACTCTCGCACGCCTCCCTCTCCAGTGTACCTCATGGAGAATAGTTCCTTGATCAAGGCTCTCTGCTCAGCATGAGAAGAGACCTTGTATCTCTGGGGTATGTTGTCCATGAACTTTCGCGCTACAGTCGTGTCTTCCAATCCACTCAACAGATAATTGGGTATCAACCTCTTAATGGTCAAATAGCACATCCTATTTGACCTTTCCCAGGTTGCCATATAGCTGCTCTGTCAGCTTCTAAGCTGACATCTATAAATAGGGGAGGTCGCTCGATTTGCATGGCCATACTGACGTCAGCCATCTCCAATGCGAACTCCACGTCCTTCTTCCACTTTTTGAAGTTGAAACCATTCAAGGTTTCAATGGTGACAGCATTGTTGTTGACCGAAAAGGTGACTGAAAATAGAAAAGACAATGTCAAGATCAGTATAAATGTAGGATAACAGTGATACTTTAAAGCATTAAAAAAGTATCTATACCGAAAATCCGATTGTACATATTATAAAACACCTTTAGGTTGAATATATAATATATGCAATTAGACACTCGCATAAAAGCGAACAAAGTAGAATCATTAACTCTCATGACACTACCACCTTTGAGTGAATAGATCATTTAAGCAACGGCTTTCTTCCATCTGAAGCTTTTATGAACATCTCAAAACCCTATGTAAGGCCAACACCTTTGGGCAGAATAACTAAACATAAGGCCAGAGACATCCCTCAACATGTAAGTAGAACAATCCAAAATACTAACTTAAAAGGACACTTTGATGACTACATTCTCATCAATATCCTAGAAAGTCTACCAACACAAGGGATACAACTTTGTGTCATCCTTACATTCTATATAGGCATAATGTATGTGAAAATTAATTATAAATTCAAAAACCAAATGCAGAGTCAAATAATCACATACAAAAACTAAAAACATTTTCTTTAAATTGTATTTGAGACTTTTATTTAAAAATTATCAATGGGAGTGTCCATCGTACTTTTCGAATACCAAACCTACCACAAGAGACATAAAAATTCAAGTGTCTCCCTTATGTGCAGTTCGAAACACTAAAATGCACTCAAAATCGACTTTACAAAAACTTTAAAAACTTTTCTGGAATCCAATTACCAATGTAATAAATCCAAAAAAATAGAAAATCACTTTAAAAAATTCCCCGGCCTGAAAACTAACTCAAAAATACTTGGGATAACTTTATGGGAATTTCTGGATTTTTTCTTTTTTTGTCACTGTAGACCATATGGCTAACGTCAGTATGATGTCAGCCGGTTGACATGGCGGCACACGTCAACCGCGCATATCCGGAGGTGCGCTTGCGCTGCACAAGCGTGCACAAGAAGTGCTTGGCACCCGGCCACCATGCGCACACTCGCACCTACTGCACGTGTCGCCACATGTCCTCCATCTGGCGTGTCACGTGTATGGACGAATGTGGCGCATGCGTGACATGCGTCTGCAGTCCCACGTTCGTGGGAGTGCGGGACACGCGGCTGTCACTCACTAGAGCGACGTGGCAGCGTCTGGTTTACGAGTGCACAGCACGCACCAGCCGTACGCTGCTACCCCGCAATACATGTGCCCAACTTTCGCCGTCCCTCCAATGCCGGAGGCAATTTTTGGCATCCCAGGATGCCATTTTTAGCTCCGTTTGGCTATTTTTGATCCTTTTTTCATAGCTAGCCTTATGTATATCACTTTTACGTAATTATATACATAAAAAACCAAAAAATGAATCAAAATCGAAGAAACACTATATGAGATGAAAAACCAAAAAACCTTCGTTTCTAGCAATCCGATCACATAACCGCTCTGATACCATGTGTAATACATAACACAGGCCTTATTACGTATCCAGGATGGTACATGAAAATTTTAAAAATGAAAGAATGCACAATACCTAATTTTAGTTCCATCTTTGATTCCTAAGCAGTTTCCAGGCACCAAACGAGCTCTAATCTCTCATGACCTTTACGGAAAGTATTCATTGGCACGTGATTTAGGCCTTTCTATAGTTTTTTCAATACGTAAGCTCTCTTAACGGGTCAGAGAACTCTATGTTTACGATTGATATGAGCAACTACAGAAGACCATAACCCATTTATATAGCTTCCATATTGGGCTTCCCCATCACAAGGCCAATATGGACTAGGTCCACACTAAAAGGGATCGATTTTTCACCTGGACTTCAACCCATTAATCTAGATCATTTATTGGGCCACTTTATTACCCTTATCTGGATCAAATTACGTAACTTAATTGATAATTTATTGAAAAACCAAAATTACAATTAATAACTGTCCACTTTATAGGAATATTACAAAATTTTTCTTAGGGGCAAAAATGTCTTACAAATAATTGTAGTCCAATGGTCCTCAGCATAATAGTTCCAACAATTTGGGTTAGCACTTTATCACGAACTTGGGCTTTTTCCCGACCAATCGTCCGATATTTGAGTGTTATTCTACTTTACTAAGTCAACCTTAGTAAAACATGTTAAATACAAGAATAACACAATTAGAAAATAACTTAAGAGACTTTAGGAGAGCTTGAAGAATGCTTGTAAAGAAAGCTTCTTTTTGAATGTAGGATGTAGGATGTAGGATGCTTACAAATGAAGCCTCTAAGGCTATTTATAGCCTTCCGTCTCCTAAATGGATGACTATGATCTATTTAATTTCATGGCTTAAATTGATTCTCTAGAATATTCTATATTATTCTACATACATGATGTACATTATGTATTTATTTATAACATTCTACATTCTTCCATAATGTTCCACAAGCTTTCATAAGATTTCACCATATTCTAGAAGCTTCCTAGGTCTTCCATAAGACTCCACAAGATTTTAGAAGTTTCTAAAATCTTCTTTCCTCTTCTAAAATTTTGAGGAGAATTCTAGAAGACTGTTTTGATCAACCTCTTCTTGTGAGCTTTGGAACATATGGAATATGGCATTTTACATGCTCAATCTAGCATCGTCCTTAGCCCGTCCTCCTTGTAAGCCTTGATCTTGTTTTTGTAGTTCCACAGTGTGAGCTCATGTCCCCAACTTGCTTCATTGATAAATAATCTCTTCCATTTAATAAAGTACTCAATATAGCTTGGATGAGTACCTCTCTTTGGTATAACCTGATGCGCCAATATATCTTTAACTTCTTTTTCAGGCATCGTAGCGGTTGCAGTAAGGGCTCTCTTTGATTTACCACTAATGGGCTCATCTTTATCTTCATGGTAAAGTGTAGGCACACTCGCATGAAATATAGGGTGCATCTTTAAATAAAAGGGGAATGTTAAACGGTATGAGAGTTTACCAATTTGCTTTTCTATAGGGAAAAGTCCCTTGTAATACCTTACTAGCCCTTTATACACCTTAGAAAATCTTCAACTTCAGTGAGAGAGATGTTTTCACAAAAACCAAGTCTCCTTATTAAACTCAAAGTGTCTTTGTTTAGCATCAGCCCACTTCTTCGTTCTCTTCGTGACCTTTGCTAATTGTGATGGATATCAATCTTCTCTTGCCAACCTTCGAAAAACTTGAATATTGCAAGACTTGGACCTTTATATATGATGAAAAGAGTATGTGAGGTTATTGGTTATTACCTAGTTTTAATTTCAAATAGACTAGCTCTCGCCAAGTCGCTCTTTTGCAAGTTGTATGAAAATTGGGCAACATTGAGCAACTTTGCCCAATCAGTTTGATTAGCACTCATATAATGCCTTAGGTATAACTCTAATAGTTTGTTTACTCTCTCTATTTAACCATCCATTTAGGGGTGAAAACTGGTGGAGAAGTTAAGTTCGAAGCCATTAAATTGAATAGCTCCATTCAAAATCTCCTTGTGAAGTGAGCATCTCGATCATTCACAATTGTCTTTGAAAGCATTCTCCAAACACTTCCAACATTTGAGAAGAACCTTTCTTTACAAGCATTCTCCAAGCTTTTATATAGTCTTTTGGGTAATTTTCTAATTATGTTAGTTTTGTACCTAGCATTTTTTAGTAAAGCCAACTTGATAGAGTAGAATAAGACTCAAATGTCGTACGGTTTGTTAGTAAGAAGTCCAAGTCCATAACAGTTTGTACCAGACCAATAGGTTGAAATTGTCAGGAGCATAAAATGAGACCACCAACACTGAAGATTCCATGCAATCAAGGAAAAAGAGGTTATTATCTAGAGATGTCATGGCTAATAATAACGCAAGGCTCACTAGGCAGAGCTTGCAATGGTTAAGGGGCAAAAGAAGTTTGAGGAGATAGAACAACGCATTGATGGACTCAAGAATGGGAATGAGGAGTTCCGTGGTGAGATGCAATGTGCCTTGTACATTGCCACGTCTAAATGTCATAAGGCCTTGGAAAAGACTCTCCAACCCGATATTGCACGCATTGAGGAGGAGTTTGTAAAGGATTCTCTCTCAACTCCTTTGTTTCTTTGAGCTCTGCAATAACCTTTGCAAGCTCCTTCTTAGGTGTGCAATCTTAAGTTGGAGAGTCTTTTCTGAGGCCTTCATATGGTTATGACATTTAGATGTGGTAACGTTTAAGGCACTTTACATCCCACCACAGAACTCCTTATTTTGATTCTCGAGTCCCTTGATGCATTGATCTATCTCCTCAAACTTCCCTTGCCCCTCCACCATTACAAACTCCACTTTAGTGAGCCTTATGTTCATGTCATCCATGCCATTTCTAGACATTAGCCCTCTCTTTCCTTGATTGCTTTGAACCTTCAATGTTGGTGATCTCATTTTATGCTCCCAATATCTTTAAACTAACACTCTGATACTAACTATCACGAACTTGGACTTCTTACCAACAAATCGTGGGACACTTGAGAATTATCCTACTCTACCAAGTCATCCTTACTTGAAAATGCTAGGCACAATTAAAAAATAACTCAAGAGACCATAGGGGAGCTTGGAAAATGCTTGTAAAAAAAGTTTCTTCTTGAATATTGGATGTAGAATGTAGAATGTAGGATGTAGGGTGCATGGTGTAGGATGCTTACAAATGAAGCCTCCAAGGTTATTTATAGTCTTCTATCCCCTAAATGGATAGCTATAATTTATTTGATCTAATGGCCTACATTGATTCTATGGAATATTATATACTATTCTACATACATAATGTATTTATTTACAACATTCTACATTCTTCCATAATGTTCTGTAATGTTTCATAAGCTTCCATAAGCTTCTATAAGATTCCACTACTTTCTAGAGGCTTCCAAGGTCTTCCATAAGATTACATAAGGTTTTAGAAGTTTCTAGAGTCTTCTTTCCTTTTCTAGAATTTTAAGGAGAATTTTATATGACTCTTTAGGCTAATCCCTTCTTGTGAACTTTGAAACATGTAGAACGTGACAACTTATAAGAGATTTTGCTTAATGTATATGACGAGGTATTTGAATTTTTGAATAAATTGAAATATTCATTAATGCGTGATTTTTTATTTAATATTTCTTTTTTATTTTTTTCATTTTGAGCATAATGAGATATTGACTGGTACGTGATCCTTAACAACTATCCTTCTTTATGAGATTTTGAACAATTTCCTATTTTATTTTATGTGTTTTTATTTCGTAGTTTAGTCAATATCTTTTATTCATTTCCTATTTTGTCTATAGTTCTTATTAAGATTAATTAGAATTTTCTACCTTGTCTAGAACTTTTTGAAATAAATTATAAACCTATTTAAACAATTTTTAAGAAAGATTAACATAAGTCTTTCTATCAGTAAATTTAAAAAAAAAGTCTTTCTATCAATAAAATTTATTTTCTTTTTGAAAATTTTTATCTCACAATTCTTGAATTAGAATTATGCTTGTTTATCCTTTCCACTATATTGCTATAATTATTAAATTGGAGAAAAAATCACTCTTGTCACACTAGTAACGGCTATAAACGTGTAGAGACATTTTATAAGAACGTTACGTGATTGAAGTCTTGTTGATCCTAATAGATAATAAAATGTTTACTTGAATTAATAACTATCAAGATTTAATAATATACCGACTCTTGACAATCATTTAAGGTTGAGCTAGAGCCGAAGCCTAAATTTAAGTCTAAACCCGGCCGATCTAATTTCACAGTTTTGAGTGGCGTTCATCGTCCTTGAGTGATCTCAAATTCCATTATTTGGTATTCGGTGAAAAAAGGCTGAGTCCAGTTACAAACACCGAAGGGTGACATCACATATATGGGCTTAAAGAGTGACATCACATCCATTAACTTTGTAACAAAATATCCAAGTCTTAAACAAAGGCCCAAAGGGTATGGTCTCGTTAGCTTAATGTGCCATTACCAAATACAAGAAACACTTTGATTTCGTTTTCTTGTTAGCTACACGCCTGCACCTCACCAACTCCGCCTGAGGTGTGACAGCCATAAAGCTTTTTAGGGACACCGAGGTCAAACAATGCGGCTCAAAGGGGCATTGTCGTCAACAAAATAATATCCAATTAGGATAACTTGAAAATTCAATCCTGTTGGCGAACTTATAAATTTAGTTCAAGTCCACGTAAATTGGGACCCACCATGTTAACGTGACTGCAAGCCACGTCAGCTTGTCGGGGAAAATATTGGTCGCCACGTCAGATCACTGCAATCGCAACTCGGAAGTCGCTTTTTTAAGCTGGCCGCGAATCACGCATCATCGTCGTTACTGACAACTAATAAACGGTGGAGATGTCTCTCCTACGTGGCGTCTGAAACTGACGTCACACCCCACTAGGCCCAGTCACTGAAACACATGCTTGCTTTTAATATAGAAGAGATGATGGATAAGGAGTTAAGGACACGCATACTTTCAAATATCACTTTCCCTTTTAGCTTTTATCCTTATTTCGTCTCAAATTCACCCACCTAACCATTTTACGTTACCATCCCTTAATTTAAATAGTACAGTGTCTATATGAATAAAGGAGACCGCATAAAAATGTTATCCTACGAAAGGAACGAAAGACAACCATGTAGTATTCCCCACGTGGAGATAATGGTAGTGAAACGTGGTCCATTGAAGTTCTCACGAAATGGAAGGCGACGTGATGTGAGAGCTGGCTAGTGGTTACGCTATTTCTACTGCCTGCGGGGTCCACCGTGTTTATGAGAACATCCTGACTGGACACGTCACGGTTCTGACAACATTTTCACCGACATACGCGAAACCTGGTGGGGACCGTCTCCTAGTACGTGCTTAGCCGTCCTTTCACTTTGCACGCCTTGTTGGCAAATGGCAACTCCCCTCCCCTCCGCTCCCTGACATATAGTTCAGTCGTGGCTTAATCTGATCCGTCCCAAAAGATTGCACTTTAGCCGTTCGATTATTTGAGTTTAAGACAACTATTGTGGGAGTTGAAATCGGGCCTTTGATAAGGAGGAATCACTGACTTTGCATCGATCGATTGAGAATGGACGGCTACGGCTAGGAGATAGCCTCTAGTTAAAGTTGTATTGAGTTCTTCGATTGCCACGTGGACGGAGGTCATTGCATATACATCGAAACATACTGTATGAGTAAGGTCGCGGAGAGATCAAGGGATCCACGAAAGGTGTAATCATGTTCATTTAGCCTATGTTTGGTTGAAGGGTTGAGGACGGAAGGGGATGGAACGTAATACGCTTCAATCGTTTGATTGAAGGTTTTATAATGGAATGGAATGGAATGGGATGGAAGTGAAGGGTTTCATGTTACGTTCCATTCCATCCTAAACAGTGAAAATAAGAAACCTCCGATTCGGAGGGTTTAGGATGGAA
>JAOQMS010000009.1:25460644-25477040 GCA_027563885.1 Erythroxylum longipes | reverse complement strand
ATGCCTTGTTTTTCTTAGAAGTTAATTCCAAAGGAGTTTTGTCTATAAAGTATAAACTAATGTTAAAGGGACAAAGACAAGCGATTGTTTACTTATGTTTCAAATTTTTCATATTATTTAACAAAAAATTGATTCGATTCTTTTATTTTAATATTTATATTTTAAAAATTATCTTTTATTCTCTAATCATATTATTTATTTATTATATATTTTTAAGAAACTCTATATTGATATACACACCTTTATGGGTATTTGGTTTACTGAAATCACCATTTCATTCTTAATCTATTCTTGATAATAGGGTATTCCTTTGTTTGGTTGAAAAAAACTATAAAATATATAATCCAAGGGTTTACTTATTACAGTGTTTGCTTATCCCTATCTTTATTTATTTCAAGTGGGTTGGAAATAAAAATGAGGACTTATTGAAAAAAAATATCCTTAAGGAATCTTCATAATTATTTAGCTATAATAATAATAATAATAATAATAATAATAGTACTAATACTACAACACTTGGTATGAATTTCGCTGCTTCGTGCACCGATGAATGTTTTAGTTTTTTATTAATTATTTCTTTGTCATTTTAAATTTATATTTTTAAATTAAACATTGGTATTATATTATTGTTAGAAATTTTTAAGAATAAGTCAAACTAAATAATACATATTATATAATATTTCTTATTTACTTTATTCCTAAATAATTATCATTTCATTTCTTATTTATTTTTGCAGGTGGATTAGACGTTCTGTTGTAGTTTGTGTTTTAATTGTTCATCCTACCAATAACGAAACTTAACACAAAACATGAATAGAAAATACATGAAAATAAAAATGGCATGCACTAATTAACATGTCCAGCCTTACGCCCTTACCTTAAGTTAACGCGTGTTTATGTACGATGAAGCTCCTTCCCGCCCAAAATGTCGTGAACGCATAAACTCTGCGCGTGAATCTCGTAATTTCCCATTACCTGAAAGCTTTCGACAATAAGAGACGATAGCAACATTTCTTCGTCTCTATCTCTCCTTCTCTATACAATGACTTCGCCCTCACGACCCAAATTTGATTCAACATTTTCTCTTTCTTTCTCATAAATTTAGCATCCCCAAACTCGTATTCTTCTGGATTTGTTGTAGATTTTCGAATTACTTCCTTCTTCAATTTCATATACATTATCTTCTCCTTGTAACAAAATGGTCCTTCATGAATTATCAAGATAAAGGAAGAATTTTCCTGTTTTGGTTCTGTACTTTTCTGTTTGTGGGAAGAAAGCAAGAAGAGAAATGGATGAACCTGGTTTTCACAAGCCACGTGGTTCCAAACATAGGAAACCCGCGCTTCCGACGTCGTACCAGCCGAGGAAAAAAGGCAGAGGATGCTGTTTTATTTGCTGCTGCTTATTGTGCGTTCTCTTGGTTGTTGTCATTCTCGTAATTCTCATCCTATGTGGCTTCTTCTACCTCTGGTCTGATCCAAAACTGCCCGTTTTTAGCGTCTTGTCATTCATTATCCCGACCTTCAACGTCACGGATCAACCGGACGGCGCCTACCTTGACGCCGCTACGGTGGCGCAGGTGGAGGTGAAGAATCCGAACAGCAAGATTAAGATCAATTACGGTGAGTCAAACGTCCAGGTCACGATCGGGAATTCGGGTATTCCGATCGGGACAACACGGTTGCCGGAGTTTACTCAGGGAGCGAATAGCGCGACGAATTTGAAAATCAAAACGAGTGTTAAGAACAAGTTGATCGGGGGAAAGGGTTCGGCGATTGTGAGTCAGTTTCAAAGCAAGATCCTGATTGTGAATGTGAAGGTGGATACTGTGGTGGGGTTGAGTATGGGAGGTTTGAAAACAGCGATGACTGATGTGCATGTGCTTTGTGAAGGTATGACATTGAAGCAAATTGAAGATGGTGAGCCGCCAAAATGTAAAATTAATGCACTCAAATGGTAAGTGTTCATATTCCGACTCCATACCTACGAGCTTTTTGTTGGTCCATTCTTGTTTTCTTAAGTTGTAAGCCTGGACCTGATTTCTAGTACCCATTTCAATGGCGTTTCTGTTCTGATTCTGCAGGCTCAACTTATGATAGCCGAAGGGTAGAGAGATTTGACTGATACAACCAAATTGAGAGGCCATTCAATACAAATTATCTGTATCTACGCATGATCAATCATGCAGAGAATACCATTTACTTGAGATTAACATAGGTAAAAGATCTAGGATTTAAAATCTATACGGAGACCGACAGTAGTCCCCCACTAGTCTCTGACATGGTTCCATGCTAATTCTTGGGCCGTCAAGATTCGAGTGTAACGATACGCACGGTAGTGGATAAAAGAGAGCCTTGACTTGAGTACGTGGTCCTTTTTTTCCCCCCTTACTGTTGGCCTTTGATTTGGTTATTTGTGTATATGATATTTCTTGTAAAAATATAACTATGCCGTTGGTTCTTGATAGAGCTGAGCTGCCATGCTTCCCTGAATAGGGAATCCTGAAGGGAGTGTTGTGAGGTGTAACTTAAAATGTATAATGTAAACGGTGACTCATTTAAAGAATAAAGAGAAAGAGAGTGTGCCTTTATCTACTTTGCTTTCAATTTGGGATTGCACGAGTGTTACCTACTTTGCATGAAGTTTTTCATTATCCCTACAAATTTATTGAATCAATTGATTAATTTATAAATTGATGACAATAAAATTATATTATTGTTAATATTTTATTTTTATAGTATTTATAAATTAATACGTGAAATCATGATTGTATGAGCAATCTCATAAGTGCTCAAATTTTATCATTATCATCATCACTCAGTTCGAAGTTCTGCAATAAAGTGAAGTTTGGGGAGATTTGATAATACGCAACCTTACCCCTACAAAGTAGAGAAGCTGTTTCCGGTAGACTTACATGCAGATGTGACAACAAAAAAATGATGAAGGTTAAAGAGTAAAAAAGTTAAACTGACACTCTAAATAATTATGTAAATAAAATTACAATAAATACATAAATAAATAATAAATGAAAACAAAATATAACTCGTAGTTTTAAAAATAAAATATATTTTAAAACTAAAATATAACGAAATATATCATCTCTTTATCTATAGAAAAGTACCAATATCCGAATAATAAGAGAGTAATAAAGCATCAAAGAACTGTAGAAAAACACTAATACCCAGATGATAAGAGAGCAATAAAGGATCAAAGAACTAGACTCTTTTTTTTTTGTCAAAGAACTCGACTTTGACTCAACATGTAGAAACACAAAACGTCTGAAACCATAAGATCATTAAACATAAAAATTCAATCTTGACATAAACCCAACAATATCAAATGCAAAGAGATCAACTAATCAAACCCAGAAAGCATTAAACACTAAATCAAACAAAGAAGTTAATATCAAAAGCAAAAAGCCATAAAGAACAGAAATTTCAAAAAATCCAACAAAACGCAGAAAACACTAAAGCAGAAGAGATTGATTGATCAAAAACTATACCCGAAAAGAGAAGGTTGCAGAGAAGGAAGAGAGAGTGAGAGCGCCAAGAAAGAGGGAAAGCAACATCTACATACCTCTTATTCAATACTCAAAAAAAGAACTGCTTGTTTACATACCTCGTCGAAGAAGAGGGCATAACCTTCATGAGAGAAAGGGGCGAGAGGATTGGCATAGATCCAGTCCAAGAACCCAATTTCACATTTCCCACAAAAAGCTCCATAGACTAACCTCAAAGGGAGTAACGATAACAAGAGCTTCAAGACCTCCAATACCAAACCCAGAGAGAGCTCTCCCATGATCACCAATCTCATAAGTACTCAAATTTCATATATAATTATTTCATTGATTGAATTTCAGTTCAATTATCATTCTAGTTTATTCATTGTTTTCACTTGTCCTTAGTGTATTATTTAAATATGATTAATTACCATCATCTTATGTTATAGGCTCTATATCCTATACTATTACAACAATATGTGCATTTGCATAGAACGGTTTATATGGTAAGAGGATTGAAATTAAATATAACATGAGTCTGGGAGGTATAAACTAATATATGGTTGTGTTTGGATCTACAGTTTGGTAAAAATGAGTATTTATTTACTGCAGTTTTCAAACGCAGTCACATGTTTGAATTTGTGAGGAAACAACTGGAGGTCGGAGGAAAATGCGGTGTCACCGTAGAAATCCATAAGTAGAAAGAGGATTACGGTAAGAAAGTGCTTCTACGGTAAAAATTTCACTTTCCATTAATAACCTTCTAATAGTTATTATTTTTCATTATACCCTCAACTAATAGAAACTAATAGTATCCAATCAAGGTGAAATATTTTATTTACTAAATTTATTTTACTTATATTTTCTTATTTTAATTTAATATTTAATATTTATAATTTTAAATTTATACGACTAATAATATATTTTTAATTATTTATATAACAATTAATAGTTTATTAAATCAATAGACTTTTTAGTCATTTTATCTCTTTTCAGCAACCGTAACTGTACTTGTCAAACACCTATTTTGACGTTTCAACAGTTCACAAAAGAGCAATCACAAACACATAAGTACTTATTGAGAATAAATACTTATCATTTCAGCAAGTTGATTTTAGCAGGTTATTAACCGTCACCGTTCTGCAAACCAAGCCCGTATATCATAATAGAATCCAAACAATTATATCCAAATACTTAAAGTCTTGTGTGTATTGAATTTGTAATTAAGAGACAAAATGATTTAACATTTAAAAGTAAAATTTTGGCTAGCCCAATAGTAGATCTTCCATAGGGCCATGGCCTAAAATAAAAACAAGTAGGCTTCAATTTGAGGTCAACATTAGTATAAATAAATAAATAATGCTTTATTAATATTTTAACAAAAAACCTTACATTATTATTTTAAGTGAGAATTAAATAAATTTATAAGTGCCAATGGATCAATTTGAGGTTGGGATCATGAATAATTGAGTTTAGATATAATTAAACATAAGAATGTCAAAGTCAGCGTGGCCTAACCCTTTTTTGTATTAGGTTGGCAAGCTCACGACCTGTGACCTGGTCATTACTTCTGAAACGACGTCGATTGGAAAGTTTTTATTTAAAAAACAAATGACTAGCAGACACGTGCTGACCCATCTCGGCTCATTGGGGCACAGGTCATTATGACCCAGCCCACTAACATCCCTAATCAAACATATTTTAATCTAATAATTTCGGATGAACTTGATTTGAATTTTTATAAATAATTGTACTTATCTTTTTTTAATTTATTTCTACCTTGAACCAAGTTTAATATGATATAAATTTCCAAGTTTGAACTTTCGTACAAACCTGATTAAACTAAATTTACTCCATTAACTTTAAATATAATTATACTAAAAGTTTATTTGCATACCTAAGTAAACCTTATAAATTGCTTTAATTCAAAAGTTAAAACTCATAATCTCTAAACCTTTACGAGACAATTTCGTTTTAGTTAATATTTACCACCTATTTTGTGATATTATTTTTAATTAACTTTTTAATAATTTATTAAAAATTAAAACTTACAAATTAATATAATATTTTAAATATTTTTCAAAAAATTTGGTGTGAAATTATACTTTCCACAAAGTTTAGATTAATAGATTTAAAATTATAAATAGAACTTTTGTAATTAAATATTTTAAAAAAATTTATCTACAATGAATGAAATTTTATTAATATTTATTACAAAATAAAAGATAAGATATATTTAATATTTTCTTATTTCAGTATATTCAATATAATTTCCTCAACTTTTCTCTCTCTAAGAAGTCAAGCATCCTCCTCCATTTGAACCTGGTGCCATGAAGCCCGTTTAGTTAGTGTCGACCACTCGATATTGAACCATTTATTACTAACAAGACAAAATAGCACCAATGTGGTACGATCGTGTAGCTGGATTTTAGAGCGTTGATATGTTAACCGTAATGCGATTAGTGCCTATGTTTTTATTCATATTTTTAATTTTAATTTTATTTTTATTTTTTATAAAAATTCTATTTATTTGAGTTCTTTTTTTTGTTTTTGAATTTGGTTTGTTTCAATATTCAAAATTTATATAAATCACAAATATAAATTTTATTTTCTATTTCTTTATGATATGATTTACTATTAACTAAATATTTATTATTTGATTGTTTAATATATAATAAGAATTGTAAATAATTAAATTTAATAATATATTTAATTAATTAAGAAAATTACGAAAATTTAATTAATTAAAAATAATTTATCTTTAAGTTTTATCTAATATATAATTATTATTGATAATAAAAATATAACTACATTAACATTAATAATCCAACATTTTTTTATTTCTATTTGAAAGAAAAATATAAATTAAAATTAAAAATTAAAAATTACAACAGAAAAATAAAAATTAAACAAAACGGTGACTATTATCTTGAAAAAGATCGAATTTGTCTTTTAATAGTGACTAAATCTATATGCATAAACGCATTACTCACATTAATTTAATCCAAAGATAAGTCAAAATTGAATGCAACCACATTAATTTTGGTCAATGATACAAATATTTTCGTAAATTCTAACAGTTTAAATATATTCATTAACAAGACAAATTTTATTTTGCATAATTTCATAATTTAATTAATTTTGATATTTAATAACAAAGACTTATTTACATCACATGTTTTCTTGCAAGTCAATTAAATACTACATTATTTTTTTAGAGATGTGAGTGAATACTTATGAATTTACTGTTATATTTAATTTATAAATATATTCTTAGAATTTTATTCATGTCTAGAGATGGTAACAACTAACAAGTTGGACTGAGCCTAGCCTGAGCGTTGCTGGGAGGCCCCGATCAAATCTAATGCAGCCCAAGCCTGACTTGGCTTGGCTATTTTTTAAATTTAAAATGCAAAATTACATTTTTTTGTTTATAAAAGCCGAGCTTAAGGTTGGGCTAGGACTTGACAACTCAAGTCTGATTCGAGGACTTGGTTAATCAAGGCCGAGCTTGACCAACCTAAGCTCAAGCCCGATTTAAGAGCCTAGTCAACCCGAGTTTGACCTATTAACTTTTGACTAAGCAAGAGCTAGCCAAGTTGAACCCAAGAACAAGTTACCATCTCTATAATTGTATCTTGAAGATAATAGTTATAGGAAACACATAAACATATATGATTTTATTAAAATTATTAACATTTCTTGTTATTAACAATTTATAAAATTATTAACATTTCTTGTTATTTTAGATTCTATTATTTATAAAATTATTAACATTTCTATGATTTCATTAATAAATTTGAGCGTTACTAAAAAAAGGTTAAAACTAAAATTTAAATTACACAAAATAATAATATTTTAAATATTTACAAAATATATTATTTTAAAAATAATATTATTTTAAAAGTCAAATGTAATATATTAATTTAATTTAATTTATTAATTTAGAATTAAATCAAATCTATTACCATAGCTTGTAGGTTTGCTTGCAAATTGTAGGTACGTTAATGGATTGCGCCGACCCGCGTTGACTAGCCTATGACTCGGGTTATGACCCACCGGATCATAGGCAACCGGCTCACTATTTATGTTTTAAAGGAAAAAATTTAAATCATTTTTTTAAACAAAACAATATCATTTTGAAAAAAATAGACAACTCACAAGCCTAGACTCACACGAGCTGACCATAATCAACTCATGATTTACTCATAGCTCAGTCAATTCAGACTAAAAACAGGCCCGACTAGGCTGATATTGCCGTGTCTAACAAATTGTGCTATCACTATCGATTAAGGCGAATTCAATTTGAATTTTGCCATTTTCCAAGGAGAATGACACTTATTTTGAAGCAATAACCAAATAAGCCAAATGCTCTGCGACGAAACGAGCGTCAAAGTCAAGAATGCGATGACCGCTGCCGGACCCACACGGGTGCCAATCACACAAGGAATCCGTAGAAACAATCAGAGCCGTTTATTTTCCACGAAACGGCCATCGCAAAAGGTACCCCGCAAGAGATTCCAAATGAAGGGTTCAGAAATTGGGCGGTTACAAATTTGTGGGACCCAAAGCAAAAGAGTCACTTCAGGGATTTAATCGCATGCACGCACCCACACGTTTCCTTCTTCTTAATAATCTTAGAATTTAATCAATGTATCGTTAATCTCGTTTTTTCTTCTCTCAATTTTCTACTTTGTACGTTTCGACAAGCGAGCTATTCTTTTTCGGTCTCTCTCTCTAAACCTTCTCCATCCCTCTTAATCGGCGGCGAATCTTCGAGGCTTGTCCATGGCTTCGAAACGGATCTTGAAGGAGCTCAAGGATCTCCAGAAGGATCCTCCCACCTCTTGCAGTGCCGGTTTGTTCGATTCGCTTTTTCCTTGAGACTGATATCAAATTTTGTTGCTCACAATTATGTCGTTCTTTACATGCTTGATCTGCGTTTCTTTTTATCCTTTACGTCGCTATGATGCTTGTATCGCCGCGCTCGTTGTGAGCACGTCCTAGCTTTTCTCTATCTTTTACGCTGTTCGGTAAATCTGGGCGTTTCGATAGATCTCCTGGTTTATGTTCTAGTTACAGGAAGAATGTAGAACTGGGTATAATTCTTCTATAAAATGGGCGTTTTAAAGATAGGTGGTTGGGCTTTTATTTTATTTTTTTCTCTATTTAATTTGTTGAATGCTGTTTGGTTTGATTGAGCATAGCTATCTGGATCTTGGGCCAGAACTTGAAACATCAATTCGTGATGTACACTTTACTTCGTTGAATGATATTTTTTTTACATCTGGTAGAATCTAGCCTCTCTATCTTGTGATTTCGGACATAACTGAATCAATAAACAAAATGTATGCATTTGGATGGTCGATCCCTTTTCGTCCGTCCCAGTCTGTATATGTAGATACTGTGCTAACTGCCAAGCACGTCCTTGTTGTTTACGTGTCTCTTATGAAAATGTTGTTGAATTTGCCTGAATTGTAACAACACACACACACATATATGTAACATATGCGTATCATCTTATACCTTCTGTTCATTTTTGGCCAATGAGGTAACATATTAAGACAGTTGTACGTTTATTGTCCTTGCATGTTCACTTGGTTGAAATGTTATAAATATTTGCTTATTGAAAGTTATGGACGATGTAACGACTTGAATGTTATAGTAAGTTTCTTTTTTTTCCATCTCTTTCTGTACAAGATTGAAAGGAAATTAAATAGGTCTTTATGTTTTAAGTATCTGCCAAATATGTTAGAGGATCTACACCTTGTGCAAGTTCCTTATTAAATGATTCCTTTTATACTGTTCTTTTAATATGCAGGTTGCAGAAATGCTGTCCGCCAGTGTTAACATGTTGGTGGCTCTGCATTAACTAATTCGATTAAAGTTATAATAGTTATAAGCTTTGCAAATAGTTCTTGACACATTTTCTTTTGGATCCCTATTGATTCTTTGTTTTATGTGAATGAACTTCATTTCCTTGATCCATTAACTCGTTTCTCTCGTGTTTCTGACTGCTTTGGTTTGTTGATTGCTAATTGTCACGTGTGATGTATGAATTAGTCTTTCCATCTATGTATATGTATCCGTGGAATTTCTAGTTATTTGTGCAAACTCCATATTTTCGCTTCATTCAAATTTTCATTCGTTTATTGGCTTCTTTCTTTAGCTTGTTTCTGCCGTAGAGAACCTTTTTCTCATGTACACAATTGATGTATGATTTTAGTATGCATACACCTTTTTTATTATTTCTCTGACATTGTTACTCTGCAACTTTATTATTTTTGTAGAATTCAAATCAACTCTGAATTCTCTTATGTAGAAAGAAGATGCAAGTTTGGTTTTGAACGGATGATTTCGTCTTTCTACTCTGACCATTCAATAACTTTCCTATATTTTGACAGGCCCTGTAGCGGAGGACATGTTTCACTGGCAGGCAACAATAATGGGTCCAGCTGACAGTCCTTATGCTGGTGGAGTGTTTCTGGTTACTATTCACTTCCCTCCTGATTATCCGTTTAAGCCACCTAAGGTACATATCTCCAGTTTCTCTTTTCCTTCACCGTTCTACTTTGATAAATATGGACTATCCATTACTACGGCCAGTTATCATGTCTAAAATTACAAGCCCATAGAGATATGTTCTCTTGTGTAAACTATACCTCTTTAAGCTTGGAGGCTAGATAAGTATAGACTAGATAAATAAATTTCAATAGAGTTTGTAATGAAGCAACTTATGTCACTCCACATAAGCATCATGAATATTCAGATTAGGACAGGAGTTCTAGATGTTTAAAAGCTTGATTATTGCTCTCTTTGTTCTGCCTGATGATTCTTCATTTGAATCATAAGTTGATGAATGGTAATACGAAGGAACATGAAGTTAATCATGAGCTTTATAGTGTACTATCGTGTTGACTGTATGTCTTCTTGGAAATATCTTTTTTCTCTCGCAGGTTGCATTTCGCACCAAAGTTTTCCACCCAAATATCAACAGTAATGGCAGTATTTGCCTCGACATTCTAAAGGAGCAGTGGAGCCCTGCCTTGACCATATCAAAGGTTCTTACCTCTTAGCTACTTACTAATTCTTACCCCTTAAACGTGGAGTATATTTTCCTTTGCACAAACACACATTACCCCTCCAAATGTTCGGCATTGCACCTCGAATTGGTCAAATGCTCAAGTTGGGCCTTTTAGTATTCCAAAAATGAAAAAGTTGATGATGTCCTTAAAAGATTTGATCCATAACCATTCCTAAAGTCTTTGTCAAGCATCAATTTTTTACCCCCGATTGCTGACCTCCTGTATTACTATTAGCCCGCCTGAATTTGAAAATACTTGGACAACTGTTCCAGTTGACACTAGATAGAATGGTAAACTCTGCCAACTTTCCTCTAGCTTGTCTAGGGATATTTCCATATAGTGGAGTCTTTATATGGCCAATAATGATTTTCATAGTCCTGGTCTGTTTATATTACCTTTCATCCAGTCACTACTGCTGTTTCTTAAGTAGGTGGGAAGGGTTATCGTTTTTGTGTTGCAGGTGCTACTCTCAATATGTTCCCTCTTGACGGACCCAAACCCAGATGACCCGTTGGTTCCAGAAATTGCTCATATGTACAAGACAGACAGGTCCAAGTACGAGGCAACTGCTAGGAGCTGGACCCAGAAGTATGCTATGGGCTAGTGTTCCTTCTGGTGGGCCACTAAGAATTCCTCGTCCTTTCTAATTTATGTAAAAATATTGTGTGATGCATATGTTTACTCCTTCTGTGGACAACTCAAGTTCGATTTATACAATGCCTCCTATAAAACGAACATGGTTGTGGTTGTTTGTCCTTGAGTTATCAAAGACATGTAGTTGATGTTCGATATTACAATTTCTTCAATTAGGGCCTTAATTGAACTAATGCAACATAATATGTACTTGTTTGCAGAAAGCGTTGAAAATACGTTCAATCCGCACTCAAAAGTTGGGTATTTATTATTTTTATAAGAAGTTTTTTCTTAATTTAATGGTATCTTTATATCATCTGATGCCATTCGATTTCATAATAAGGCTTTGGAACTAATTTTTTGGTAATTTTGTATTTCTTCAATAATTATTTTGACTTTTGATGGAGCAGGTAAGTATGTTGTTACAGAATAATGCAAATTGAGATTGTTCTTCCCTTTCAAATTAGAGCGTGTTAAAAAAAGTTGGAATATGTCCTGTGCATGCACCTTAAACGACTTTATGGTTTTTAATCTTTATAATTAGTTGCAACATCTTTATTACGTTGTCCTTTTAAATTAATTAGAAGGTTTAAAATACCTTTACACATCTTAGATACTTCTAATGTATTCTCTTTCATACTAACCTTGGGCTTTTGTCTTTTGACTCCTATATAATATAACAAATTGGGATTCTTTGGTCAACGAAGAATCCACCTAAAAAGATGAGCTAAAATCCTAAATGCCAAAAAAGGATAAAAATATATATTTTTAGAAAATGACAATTAAAGTGAACAGTTTTGGATACTTGATGAGCAAGGAAGACTTATATGGTAGTTGATTAAATTATACCTTTTCTTGATACATGTGACCATACTTAATTAACGTAAATATACTTAATTTCAATACAATGACAGTAATTCCGTCACAAGATTATACTGACATGTCTGTGACAGAATCATATTACTAACGCTTGGCAAACCGAGTGTCGTTATTAAGGGAAGAATTACCTAATGTGGTAGATGGCGTTTGTACAACACGCGTACATAATCCTTGTGGGTTAGAACATGGTTGCTTGGGGACCAAGCTGAATCCGAAGGAATCAAACTCTTTTACCGGGCCAAGTGTGCCGCGTGTCTGGAATCCAACGGTTGATCGAGGATGCGGCAAGTCGTTTCGGATCTTCGGTGGTGACCGGGATATCCGGCTATAACCATCAAAAGGTTTTTCCGAAAGGGCTATTATTTATCAACTAATTAACAACCTAAAGAAGATTTCAACCTTAATCAAGGCAAGAAGTAAATGCAAATGACCAAAATCCTCAAAATAAGAAAATTCAAAAAGCGGAAACAGATTTTAGGATTCTGCTATAAAAATAAAACAATGGTACTAACTACTAAGCCTTTTTGACTCTTCCTTGCAACTGAAACTCACTCTCCTTTTGCTCTTTCCTCTCCATTTTTTATCTCCTCTCTTAGTGTTGTCACCATCTTCTGTGCTTTTTCCTCTCTGTTGTTCCACAGAAACCCTTTCCGTTTTTTTTTTCCTCTGGCCTATTGGGTTCTTGAGTTTGTCTGTTTCTCTCTCTTAACATTTCTTCTTGGTTCCTAAAGGTGACACCTTTCTGGGAAATTCTAAGTTTTTTGTGGTTTTGATCGAAAACCCATTTCGATTCAGTTAAGTTTACTTAGTTTAAGATGACTTCCTCTTCATTCAAGTACACGGAGCACAGGATTGTTACTAATAAGGTTGTTAGATGTTGTGATTCAAAACCCACGAGAATCGTTCGTATATCGGTTACTGATGGTGATGCGACCGACTCGTCGGACGACGACTGTGACGAGCTGCAAATGGTTCACCACCGGAGAATAAAGAAGCACGTTAACGAGATCCGAATCGAGGACTGTGGAAACTTCGCAAGTGACAGGGCAAATGAAAAGTCAAGACAACGACAAAAGAAACCATCTTCGAGAGAAAATGGGTGTTATCCAGAGGGCAAAAAATATCGCGGTGTACGACAACGGCGGTGGGGACGGTGGGCCGCGGAGATAAGAGACCCGTTCCGGCGAACAAGGATTTGGTTGGGAACGTTTGACACGGCGGAGGAGGCTGCGATGGTGTACGACCAAGCCGCTATTCGCATTAGAGGACCTAATGCTCTCACCAATTTTGTAAGACCACCAGTGAGAACGAATCAAGCCCCAGAAGTTGATACTGTTGCGACAATCTCTGGGTATGATTCTGGTAAAGAGTCCCACAGTCTCTGTTCTCCAACTTCTGTGCTGAGATTCCAATCTACCGAAGAACCTGGAGCCGAATCACAGCCTTTAGAGACTGACTGGAGAGGACATGCTGAAGAAGTCAAAGAAAGAGTCTTTATGCCTGTTCAGGATCTAAAGGAAGATGACTGGAGACCGGTTCAAGAGTTGAGTGAAGAAGATTCCAATTTGTTGGACCACGATTGTTTCATCTTCGATCCTTGGTGCTTCGAACAAATTCTGGAATTCGATATTCCAAAAAGACAGGTTTTCCTGGATGAGCAGCATAGTATACTTAACAGTGGTGTAAGGGAAGATCTAGCTGATATTTCAGTGCACTTGGACGGAGATTTTGGATCATGGGTGTGGGACGTGGATGATTACTTTGGGGTTTAAGCTTCTCTTAACATGGAGAGCTTTCAAAGTTAACAGAAGAATTGGTATGAGAAAGAATCTAAGAGACCGATGGTGATTGATTGATTGGTTTGGATGGTAAATTCCAAGAGGAGTTTTGGATACGTGTCTGGTTCTTTTTGTTTGTGTTTAGTGTGTAATTTCAGGGTTTATGTACTTATGTTAACTGTTTATATATATAATTATATGGAGAGATATTAATGTCTAAATTGAACGGTCGATTTATCTGTTTGGTTTTTCCTTTTTGGCTTAGCTGTCTATAACTTTCATGATGCTATTGATTTATGGTCTTGGCTTTTAGTTGTTTCTTGCTGCAACTTTTGTCTCCTTGTCTAATGGTGTTAATGGGTTAGCGTCAGACTTCCTTTCATGCCCACATTGGGGGGTGGCTGGCTCGAAAGGTGGTTGCCAAGTGGCTAAAGTTGTTGAGCATGTTCAACGGTTGGACACCTTGGGACCTCGAGAACCATATGCTTACGCTCCTTGCGGCGTTTCAAAACCATAGAGCAATGACCATGTTCTAATGTTTAGCTTTTACTGTGTCTATTCTTTGTACTATTTGGAAGATACCTGAATATCTTTCTTTGAACAGAAAGCTTGTGGTCGCTAGGATATAATAGCTTAGTAGCTTACATATTATATATTTTAAATATACTCTAATATCTTGATTTTTTTAATATAACACTTGAACGAAAATTGTAATGTGGCGTTAACACTCAATTCCAAGAATTGAGGAGTAATTTTGAATTATGGAAAACCTTTTGGTTGCATAATTTAAATAAAATATGAATTAAATTAATTTATTTAGACACTAAAATAATATATTGAGAACTTAATTTTTTTAAAATGCCCATCAACTAAATTTTAAATGTTTATAAAATAAATTTTTTAGTTGTATGAAATAGTCCATAAATGACTTAAGATTAAGGAATACATTTAATTATATTACATTTGTAGAGTTTAATATTTTCACTTTTGACAATTCTTCATTAGAACTTTCAACTTTAAATTTTTTAAATATTTTTAGGTTGAAAGTTGAAGTTTTAATGAAGAGATTGTCAAAAGTTTTTTAATATTTAAAATGAAAAGATTTCTAAAAAGGCTAGTCTTCGGAGGGGTAAAACTTAAATAGTTAAAGTTATTCTTTTGTGATTATAAGGCTATGTTTAGTTGAAAGTTAGATTTTTAATCGAATTGAATGATTTGATTTATAACGGAATAGAATGTAAATGGATATAATGTTATAAAATTATTGTTTGAGAGAGATAGAAGAGTTCATAATATAATATAGTGAAATAATGTTTGGAAGAAGTGTTTATAATGTAATATAGTGAAAAATTGTTTATCATTTTACATTCCATCAATCGGAGGTTTATCGTTTTTACTGTTTAAGATAGAATGAAATATAATATGAAATTCTTTTCTTTCGTCTCATTCAATTATAAACCTTTCTTCCAAATGATAGAATAATATTAAATTCTATTTCATTCCATTAATATACCTTCAACTAAACATAGCCTAAATTCACATGGTAAAATTACGAAAACAACTTTTTTGTAAAAGTACAAAAAGAGAAGGCTACGTTCAATATAAACCTCTCTAAACTCCCACAAAGAGAGAAACAATTCACAAAGCGATAAACAATTCACTAAGTACATTGACTTTAACTTTTTGATAGAAATGATTTATTAAATTCTCTAATAATCTTTTATTACTCTTCTAATTTCTAAGTGATTCAAAAATTTAAATTATAAAATTGTAGAAATCACTTTGTTAAATCCTTTGACTTATCATCACTCTAGTTCCTAAATGATTCTGATTTTCCAATTTTTAAAATTAAAAGACTTGAGCTGTCAATTTGCATTGCGGCTGCAAGAGATCGTACGATAACCCATTAAATGAGATTTCTCATTTGTCTTTTTCAATTTTATTTTCTGAGATATTTTTGGTCCCAGTATGTCTGCTACTGCGGCCCACCTGCTACAGAGCCTTGACATAAAAGAACACTACTCAAATGAGTAATTTTGCTCGGTATAAAGATTCTTTAATTATTGTTTGGGACTTTTGTCATTAATTGACTTCTTTCTAATTATAAGAGGTAGGGTAGGTTTTTTCTTTAATTACAAAGGTTCTGCTAGTAAAAGAGTTTAAGACAAACAAGATTTAAACTTGATAAATCTAAGAAAAATATATTTTCAAAAAACCAAAACATCTCTTGCAAGGATTACACACAAAATTATTATAGCTAATGTTTCTAAGACAAAAGATTTAATATTTAAAAGGTCCAACCGGTATTAGACAGTCTTAAAATATGTTAATATTAAATAAAATTAAAGAATTTGAAAATTGATCAACGAAGATATTCTTAAATATCGAAAAATTTTAAATTTAATTGAAAAATATTATTAAATGAAAATTAGTCAGTTTATTTCAATTTATAAAAATTAATTAGTTTACAAAAACTAATCGATTAATTAATAAATTGATCAATTTTTAATAACAAAGATTAT